>OY856413.1:957653996-958253996 GCA_963693085.1 Alisma plantago-aquatica | reverse complement strand
ACAGGCCACCGTCGAGCGAGAATAACTCGAGCTCACCCTTTGGTCTCCAATGCCTAATCATCCATCCCTTGAGTTGCAGGGGGTGGCACTTCTTGCCCAGGATTTGCACGATAGCTGAGTATCGGTGATAATCCTCCATCTCGTCCATTATCAGGTCGTTGAAGCGAGTCCACACCCTCTTGTCCCCCACCTTCAGAAACGGGGTCTTAGGGTCCGCCGCCACAGAGCCGCAGAGCTTCGGAGGAGGGCCAACTACAGACCTCACCTAATCCCGACCAACAGTGACATCAACATCAGCGGCGAACCAGTCATCAGTCTTCTCGGCGCTATTGGATCCAGCAGGTTGGGTAGAGGCGGAGGGGGGCGGGGCGCCCCCAATCACCATGGAAGACGCAAGCTAGCCTAGGCGGAAAAGGCAGCCATGAGCCGGCGCTGCAGAGAAGAGCAGGCCTCGGAGAGGCCTTACTGCCGTGAGGACAGCAAGGTGGAAGAGGGAAGCACGTGGGGTGGAGCTTCTCCCCCTAGGGGGAGAAACGAAGTAGAGAGGGGAAGCGGAATCCTAGAGAGAAGCCAGAGCTCTCGCTAGAGAGAAGCCACTATATCTTGGTTGACAATATTTTCAAGGTGTAATGTGTTTGTCATAATCTTGATGTAATGCATATTGAGAAGAATGTTTGTGATAGTTTAATTGGAACGATTATGGATATTGATGAGAAAACTAAGGATAAATCAAAAGCTCACAAAGACTTAAAAGATATGAATATAAGGTAGGAGCTTCTCTCATATATTGTGAATGGAAAGTTAGAAGTCCCTATTCCATGTTTTACATTATCATCTAAGGAAAAAAGAGATTTTCTGAATTCTTAAAAGAAATTAAATTTCTAGATGGATTGTGCTCAAATATTTCTATATGTGTGAATGTTGATGATCGTAGAATTTTAGGGTTGAAATATCATGATTTTCATGTATTTTTACAAAAAAAATCCTTCCTCTTACAACACGTGGAATCTTTCCAAAGGATGTATCGAAGACATTGACCGAGCTTAGTATATCATTTAAGGATTTGTGCTCTAAAGTTTTAACGGTAGAAGATCTGAAGAGGTTAGAAAATCATATTGTTGTTACACTATGTAAAATGGAGCAGATATTTATACCATCATTCTTCAAAGTAATGGTACACCTTCTCGTTCACCTAGCAAACCAAGCAATTCTTGGAGGCCCTGTGCAATATAGATGGATGTATCCAATTGAGAGGTGATTATGTTTTACTTAATTATTTTTTTTTAAATTTCTATGTTTTAAATTTTCCTTGGTTTCATAGGTTTCTTTGAACATTAAAGTCATATGTGCAGAACAAAAACCGAGAAGAAGGTTCAATAGTTGAGATGTATATCACCAATGAATGCATGTTTTTTTGCTCAAGATACATGAAGGAGAATGACACTATATTTAATCAGCAACGATACCATGACACTAGAGAGACAAAAAAATCATCTCAATATATAGTTTTCAAATATATCGGGAAAACATTATCTGTAGGCACAACCATTAGCCTTAGTGTTAAAGAATGGCAACAAGCTCATATGTATATTCTTGAAAATTTAGATGTAATATTACTATTTATAAGGTAACTTATATTTATTTAGCTACATTTTTACTTGACTTGATGTTAAGTTTTCCAAGTTTAAAATAAATATTTTTTTAGTTAGCACAAACAACTAATCCAAGATTTGGGTGTTCACAATGTTGAGGTGCACCATAAAAAGTTCTTCTTTGAGTGGTTGGAAAGTTAGGTAAGCTTTTAAATTACTCTAAACTAATTTAAACTCAAAAAATAGACCATTGTGGTTAATGTGTATTTATTTATTATGCTAGGTGGTTCAATTACATACATAAGGCAGAGTGGATGATGAACTTCTAAGTTTAGTTCGCGGTCCTGATAAAGAGGTGTAACTTTTATAGGTCTAGACATAAATGGACTCCGATTCCATACTGAAGATCATGATGATAGGTTAACAACACAAAATAGTGGTGTTCTTGTTAAAGTAGACTCCACCAATGGACCATTTATCTATTATGGTATTTTGACTGAAATTTTAGAGTTGAGATACACAGGTGGAAGATGAGCTCATATTTTTAGGTGTGAGTGGTGGGACATTCATAATGAAGGAAGAGGATTTGAGCGAAACAAATATGGTGTTGTTAGTTTAAATACAAAATGCAACTTGAAAACCAATGAACCGTTTATACTAGCATGCCAAGCAGAACAATGCTTTTATGCCCGTGACCTTTCCAAAAGTAATTGGATTGTTTCTACTGAATCACCACCACATGACTTGTACAACATGACACATGGAGATGAAGCTATTATTGATGATGAAAGTGCATTTCAAGAAAACACATCAAATTTTTCTACATCTTCATCATTACCCTCAGATGCATTTGATGTTTCAAATTGGAAGAGGCATGATGTAATGAAGTCTTTGTCCATGAAATCTGCAAAGAAAAAAGGATGGCTGGAAAAGAGGGAGACCATACATGGGAGACAATGAACTGAATTTATAATTTGTTAATCTGTATTTTCTTTCTAGACTTTGGTTAATTTTACTAATTTCTTTGTGAACATTGATGGATGTCATTTCCTTTGTGTTATCTACCATTTTGTGATTTTAATTAGAAAATGCTTATAAATGTTTCCTTTGATTGCTTCTTTTGGTATTTTTTTGGATCATTATCCTTTTAAATAATCTGATGAGATACATGTAGGATATATGGTCAATCTGTCTAGTACCCACAACCAACTTGCAGGTAATTATGAGATTCTAATGGCTGGCCATTGTAGCAAGACCCAAAGTAAGTAATGTATGCTATATTTTTTAAATGTTTCAATTGAATCTCATGCGTACCTTGCTAATTAATTATGCAGATCAGTTAAAAAAGCAGAGATTTATCCATATTTTTTTACACTTAATAACTTCATCTTTGTAGAAAAATCTATTGATGAGATTGCACAAAAACGTGCACGCATGTTGATGGGTGGTCCATGGAATTCATCCAGCAACAATCCAAGTATAGTTTTTAAATTAATTAATATATATGTCTCAATGCATACACTAGTATAAAATTATGTTCATGAAATGTAGCTAAATCTAGCAACAATATTCAAAACCCTCATCAAGTTGAAGATTTTGGCCTTGTAAAAGAAAAAAAATGGGGCACCATCCCTTCCTAACATGGGAGCAAGTCCCATTCAAATTTCTCAAGACAAGAATGTAGATGCCCTGCATGATGGTTTTCTTCAATAGATTCAAACCTATAAGGACTTTTTTATGAAAAAGATGAGTGAAGGTCTATTAGTTGTTGACTTCTATATTTTAGTTTTAAGGAAGAGGTATGTGCTTTTTATTCTAGCTTCTTCTTTCCCTTTTCTTTTAGAAACACTAGCCCTTGACAATTTGCAAAAACATTCACATATGTTGATGTCTGGTCCAAGAAATCTATCCACTCAGAATACTGGAGATAATTTGACTTTGTATGTTTACAATTAATACATAATACCTTTTGATCATTATGTTTTAACAATACTTGTATAAAATGCAGTCAACAATAATCCAAAAAATTGTAATCTACATTAACGTGAATATTCTGGTGTTTTGAATGAAAAGATCGGGCCATCTCTACATGACAAGCAGTGCAAAGCTCCTCTAAATGTGCATGCTACAAAAGCTTAAGGTAACATTAAATTTGCATTTTTATATGTATGTATATATATCATATATTTTTGCAAATATTGATAAAGTTAAGAATGTATATCATTTCAATATGAAGATGGGGGATTGGCCATGAATAATCTTAGAGAAGATTACATGAACAAAGATGAAGTTGCGGTAAGGCAAAAAAATACTAGCAACAGTGTTCTAAAGTCTCAAAATGCTGGGCAGACTGCTGAACCAACTCAAAATCTGATCACAAATAACTCTGGTGATAATTTGACTTTGTATCTTTACATGTAGAATATATTTCCTATGTATACATAATTCTTAACACATTTTGGTGTTGTAAAAGACAAAAAAGGGGCGCTGAATAGGAATGGTTTCTGTCTACATGACAAGAATTGCAAAGATCCTACTAATGTGCATGCTAGAAATGACCAAGGTAATATTAGAATTTCAATAATTTTTATATGTGTATGTTTATCCTACATATGTATATATTGATAGTTCCTTATGTGTGGTTGTTCAATGTGTAGAGGAAGGGCATGCAGTAAAATTTAGCCACAAAGCATGTAATCCTTCACATCAACTTGAACATTTTGGAGTTGCAAAACAAAAAAGAGGGGAACGGAACAATGAGGGTGTTTCTTGAAATGCGAAGCAACATGAAACATCTCCCATTGTACATGCTAGAAAAGTTTAGGGTAACTATCAAATTTTGAATATTCAAGTATTGTTTGCTTTCCCTATGTGTCTGTATATATTGTTATAGATTTGAGTGTATTCAACTTCACTGTGAAGATGGAGGATTCACCATGGATGATGTTCCTGAAGGTCATAGAAAGGATGATGATGTTTCAGTAAGACGAACAAACACTGGAAAGAGGATCTTGAGGGATCAATACATTAATAATTACTCTGACCAAGCTATTGAACCACTTCAAAATATCACCAAAAAGAATACTGGTGAGAACTAGACCTTGTTTGTACATAAGTAATGCAAAAAAGCTTCTACATAGACAATATTTTAACATTAGTTTTAATTAAATGTAGTAAATTTTGGTAGAAAAACTTGTAATACACGTCAATCTAAAAATGTTGATGTTGGGAAAGATAGAAGAGGTCATATAGCGGTAAAGAAAATTATCTACATAAAACACCATGTGTAGCATCTCCTATTGCGAACAATAGAATGGATCATGGTAATTTTTTTTATGTGTGTTCATTTGTCTTACAAATATGTTTTACTAATTAGATTCTTAATATTTGGCAACTCAACCTGAAGAGGAGGATATGGTCACAGATAAAGTTCTTGAGGGTTCAATGAATGATGATGATGTACCCATAAGGCAGGCTAATGTTAGTACTATGATTTTGAGGTCCCAAACTTTAGATAATCACTCACAACCCAATATTGATCCAAATCAAGTTATGGAAGAGATGGATACTTAATTAGTTCAAGCTTAATTATGAATAAGGTATTCATTATTTTTTTCATGTCTTAGATCAACCGAAGAGAAAGGGGGTTAGAGGGAAAACAAAAAATATAAGTTTCAGGTCATTCAGAAATGGTGGTGGTGCTAAAATAAAGATATAATTTAATTCTGGAGGTAATCCAATAAGTAAAAGTCAAGATCTTATGGCCGGTAGAGTTGGAGTTATTGTTCACAGTTCTATAAATGCTCGTCTTAGTTATATAAGGTGGAGTCGCATGCCTAGTGAAAAGAAGGAGAAGATGCTCCAATTGATTCAGGTTTCATTTAGTTTCAAAGTATTACTTCATTGACTAATAAATGTACATTTCTAATATTTGCTTAACTATTACGTAGGACAATTTTATCATTCATAGTAATAAGTTATTACCTGAGGAAAATGATCTTAGAACACGTTCAATTTATCGATCATTGAATAAGGCTTGGCGTGAATTCAAGACTGAGTTGTATGCTCATTATCTGACATACACCACTAATGATGAAGCTCTAAGAAATTGTCCTCTAAATGTAACAATATCTGATTGGGAGTTTCTTGTGAAAAAATACAAGAAAAGTGACTATTTTCAGGTAAATATGAAGTAAATTTGTGAGTCCAGCAATGATCTACTCTCTTTATTATGAATATTTTCTTGTATCAATATTTTAAATTGATTTATATTTGTATCCATTGATCTTGTTTTATATTTATTTTCAAGACTGCCAGTGCTCGTAACAAGATCAGTCATTCTAAACAAGCAATGCTTCACTGCACTGGAAGGATTCGATTTACTGTTATAGAACATGAAGAAGTGTGAAATTTGTTCTTATTGTTATTATTTTTTTAGTATAAGGTTATACTTCATACTACATAATCTATTATTATGAAATTACAAACTATCAATAACAATGGAGTTGTGCCAAGTCGAGTGAGGATGTTTGAAAAGACTCGAACGAGAAAAGACTAAAACCTTGTAGATGTTGTTGCTGAAGAAAAGATGGTAACCATGATAATAACTTGACATAAATTCAAAACAAAATGCAAAACAAAAATTCTAACAAGTTAATTTGTTGTTTAGGCACAAATCACAGATCTGGTGTCTCAACGTGAACATGGAACAATTGAAATTAGCAATGAGGAGATATGCTTGAAGGTCTTTGGACCTAAAAGATCAGGCCATGTACGCATGCGGGGAAGTACAGTTGTAGGTCATTCTCACTATAGAAATCCTATGTATCTAAAGGAGATTGAAAAATATAAGCAACAAGCAAATGATGCATGAGCTAGAGTTGAACAAGAAGAAAATGTTGCAGTAGATGCTAGACCTAGAGTTGAACAGGCTGATCAGAAAGCTGAAAAAGCTCACACTTACATCGGAGATTTATTCAATGTAATAAAGTCTAGAAGGATTATAGATGTCATGAATATTGAAAACCCTAATGATGAGGTATTTCATAAATTTAATAATACATTTTTAATCATAGATCATATTATTAACACAATTTCTTTACTGGTTTTGCAGTAAGATTGGAGTCCCTATTACTCATGGACTTATGGAACTCATTGTTTAGATGACAAAATCAAGCATTGGACCTCATAGATGATAATTTTTTTCTATTATCTTATTTGTAGATAATATATAAATGTTTTTAATTTAAGATTGGCAATGTATTACCTGACTACTTCTTTGTAGTCAAGACAAAACTTCTAGTAATTGAAATTAAGAGGATGGTAATCAGTCTTTTAGATGACTAATTTAGGATCAGTCTTTTAAATATATATATAGTCTAGTTGTTGCATCCATCAAGCTTAGGCATTTATAAAGAAGTGTGTTGGTCCTTGATTTGTTGGGCTTTGGTTTTGATTTGGAAAATCTCTCACAAACTAGTTCATAGAATTAGTAAAGGTATTATATATGATCAGAATGAGTGCATGGTGTGGCTAGTTATGTTTTATATATTTGGAATCAAGTAGTTAATGTTTTGTAATTATTATTCAAGATTGATGCTTTCACTGGTTATTCAACTATATTCTAGTTGTGTCTTTTGTAGGATTCATAGTTATGCAAGTTGGTGTGAGCTACAAAGAGCTCTATCAAGTCTTGCAAATGATTCTCCATCTTTTTCAAGCATGGAGTCCTCAAAAACATCCATGGCTAACAAGGCAAATATCCAGCTAGTGAGTTTTTCCTATTGGTTTTGACTTACCAGGCAATAAGATTTGCTCATTTTCTATTGAAACTTATAATTGTACGTGATACACACACATGTTATTAGTGCACTTGGGGGATATACCTACAGGTGTATGAACTTTCAAGAATTGAGTTTCATCTACAGTCATTAGTGAATCTTTTTATGTAATTCAACCACATTGATTCATATAATCTTCTCACTAGTAAAAATTTGGGCCATTATTCATGAGTGAGTCCTGTCACAAACCCCTCTCTACAGGCCCTCAAAAATAGGGACGGTTGTGAGTCTGGCCCTCACAAATGGTCCGTGAAGAGAACTCACGTGATAAATACCAGTGCCCCTCACGAATACAATTGTCACGCACCAACTGACCCTCAAGAATGTTATATTGAGGGACTATTTAGCCTTCATAAATACATTTTTCAGGGACGATTTAGCCTTCACAAATACATTTTTGAGGGACTATTTAGCCTTCATAATAACATTATTGAGGGCATGTTTAGTTCTCATAAATACATTTTTGAGGGACTTGATGGTCCTGGAGAATATATTTTTAAAGGGATAATCCCTTCATTAATATTATTTTTGACGGGCTATGTGGTCATCATCAATGCAATTTTGATGGTCAATTTGGACCTTCATCAATATATTTATGAGGGACTACTGTAAATGATTTGGTTATTGATTATTGAATGATTTATTAAATGTTAATTAATTGTTACTATAGTGAATATCAAATTTTAAATGAAAACTTTGTATACATAACCTCAAGCAATATTTTTATACTAATGCACATGACATCATAAGAAGATTCAACACCAAAATGACACATAAAAATGTTAAATCACCTCAAACCAATTTTTGTTATTGAAGCAAAATATTATCCATACATTGAGTGCTCAACGTTGATATAAATAAAGAGTACATATGGTTCTAAAATTTGAGATTGATGACAATCAACATATCATGCTAGAAACTCTTAAGATCTATAATGTCTCCATATTCCTTCAAATGGTGTGGTGCTCTTCATCAATGCCAGGCCTCATACGGTTAGGTACTTGAATATTCTTCTCCTAAAAATGACAAATCATTATATTAATAGAATTTAAAGTTAATACATAAATCATAGTACAACAAACAACTTACCCTTATATTTCAGTTTTGGTCTACTCCAAGGTGCATTGTCCGTCAAAATCCATCATTAAAATTAAGTCTACCCTATCAATATAAATACAAAAAGGAATCAGAGTCAGTGCAAAGTAGAGATAAATGTAAGTGAACCAACATAAAAGCAACATGCACCTGTAAACTAAAATTATGATTGAACTTATTACAAGGATGTGTATAAAAGTTGCATGACGGGTGATGATTGATTCAGCCCTATTTCAGGGCTTAACCTTGTGTCTTTTTGTTTTTCAATCACATCTATACCTATTAGATTGCATGTCATTCCCCCTAATATGCTTATTTGTATAAAATGCACTTATGGACATTATTTGCATGTTTTTCAGGTACTTGGACCACACTTGGATGGACGAGAGATATGGAGGGGCCCAAAGAAGGCCCCAGAGCACCCCCAACCTACCCCTAGTGGCCAAGAGTCAAGCTTAAGTAAAGAAGTCCATGGATAATGAAATTTGAAGCTCAAAGTGCAAGCTAAGCCCCCAACACAGCCATGGTAACACAGAACGATCGTGCTGCAAATGAAGAAATCACATGAAAAATCTCAGTTTTGAAGCAGCTGCAGAGCATACTCTACCACGGCCGTGCTACGCAGCATGGCCGTGCTGCGACCACCCACCACGGTCGTGCCACGCAGCACGGCCGTGCTACCAGATCCCACCACGTTCGTGCTGCGTAGCACGGCCGTGCTACCAACTCCCACCACGGTCGTGCTACCCTCAACCCACCACGGCCGTGGCCATTTTGGCCCATTTTTTACCACCAACCTCACATTTATCCATTTTAACCAACACGGCCGTTCTCTTCCACCACGACCGTGCTCACCCCTACCCACCACGGCTGTGGTGACCACCACAGCCGTGGCCATTTTGGCCCATTTTTGACCACCAACCTGACATTTAGCCATTTTAACCAACACAACCATTCTCTTCCACCACGACCGTGCTCACCCCTACCCACCACGGCCGTGGTGTCTCACCACGGCTGTGCTACTCACCTAATCTACCTAGTTTTTCCACTGTTCAAGTTGTAGTTTTCATTTTCAGCAGTTTAAGCTGTAGTTTTCTGGATTAGTTATTTTGTTCAAGCTGCAGTTTAAGCTGCAGTTCAAGCTGCAGTTTTCTGGATTAGTCATTTTTAGCAGTTCAAGACATGAAGGAAACCAAACTATTGGCCTAGCCGAAACTGAATTAGCATCAGAGCTTGAATGAAAACCAAACTATGACAGTAACTAAACCAAAGAGTAACAATTTTTCTTGAATGGACTGGTCAATGCTGCACAGTCAGGGTTACACTGGTGTAACCAAGCTACTTAATCAGTTAACTGAGGTTTAAACTTCTTTTTCCACAGTTCATTGATCTCAATATACATTCCATGTCATTAAGAACAAAAACCTTTAAGATTTTGACTGCCTAAGATAACTGGAAGATTTCA
Organism: Alisma plantago-aquatica; assembly: GCA_963693085.1. Taxonomy (NCBI): domain Eukaryota; kingdom Viridiplantae; phylum Streptophyta; class Magnoliopsida; order Alismatales; family Alismataceae; genus Alisma; species Alisma plantago-aquatica. The sequence continues at coordinate 958,244,004 of OY856413.1, read as the reverse complement.
TCTAATAGAGATAACAATAGATAAGTATACTGAGATGAAAGAGGATAACAATAACTACATACATAACCATGATACCCAAAGTGTCTGGAAATATAGAACCACATGGGCATTAACCATTAAGTAGATTGCTGCCTTATATATTTGATTTGGCCTTATATATCCGATTTGGTATAAGTACAAGATATATGGATGGATACCCTGGAAGTTTAATCAAGCATGTATTGAATACCTAATTTAAACACTGAGTTCTTGGTGTGAAAGACACTGATGAAGATGTGCTTGGTGTGCTCTGCATTTTAGGATGACTTTGTCGATTATTACCAGAAGTAGGGCACCAACTTTCAACTGCAACCTTTAATAAAGTGTACATGTTAATATTCTTATGTGTATGAATATTGAAAATAATCTATAGATGTTATGAGGTACCTGTGGCTGAAAGATTAGTGGATGTCCATTGCCTTGTATGGAAAGCCTGCCTACTCCATTCTCCCTTGAATTGCCTTGTATGGAAAGCATGCCTACTCCAGTCTCCCTTGAATTGCTTTGTCTAGATAGTTTTCCTAAGCCATCCCCGCTTGAATTTTTTTTCCTGGGAAACATGCCTACATCTGCACCACTACTTGTATTGTCTTGTGTGTGAAAAGAACCCACACCCGACCTATTTGTGCCACTTTGCATGTGTAAGACACTTGTAGTATTCTGATTGGGGTATTCAGCTGAGCAATCAACATTAATACCGCCATCCTATAACAAATAGATCAACAATGTCAAAAAAAAATTATATATTACATTGACATAGACAACTGAATCTAAGTTACATGTGATTGATTATACCAAGTCATTATTTGGGAGATGGAGTTCTTCAATCCATTTACTGTTTCTTCAAGTTCCTTAAGTTTATCCTGAAATAGAAAACAAATTACAAACATCGATCTAATAGACTAGTTGTAACTAATAGTTCAAGTTTAGTTATAATCCAACATGCATCCTTTTCATTGCTTTCCTCAAGAAGCATTTCATATCTTATACGGGCAACTTTTCCCCTATGTCCTATCTCTTTGTGCCCAATTCCAACACCTCGGATCCTAGCCTTTTTGGAAGGATTTAAAACTTGCAAATAAGAATCACATGTTAGATTATCAACACTTCTAGGATCCATTTCTTCTTGGTTTGCTACTTGGTTTTCCACAATATTAGAGATTTCAAGCTGTAATTAGAAAGCATCATAAAAGGGAAGCTTAAATTGAGATATCTAAGCATATGTAGCTTTGTAGACATCATAGGAAAGCAAATATCCATTTTCTAACCACTTGTGGGCTTTTGTCGTAAACTTTTTCCAAAAATTTGTTAAGAGGCACAACGGGTTGATCTTCACTGACCTACACATGATAGATAACATAATAATTGTCCATGTTATATGTTCAACTCCTACTAAGAAATACAAGTGTCCATTATTAATACCATTTATGCCCGATAACAACTCCATGGCTTTGATCCTGTGGTATGATCCATCACTTTTTTTGCTCTGTTTGCCTTGTTGATCTTGGAAATTTTCTAAACCATAAGATTCATATATTTAGAAAAAGTAGATAGGTATACATGCAAGTTATATGAAACCATTGTACCTTAGACTTCTCGGTTCCCCATTCTTTAACAAGATCTTTAAACTGGTCCATATCTATGGAAGCATTTTTCTCAACTTTCTTCATCATCAATTCTAGTTCAATCTTGTACTTTTCATAGTAATATTTCTTTACACGTGCCCTCCACACTGATATCCCTTTGGTAATGTGTTCATCAATGTGATTCCATGCATTAGGGTGACTGCCTAAATCGAAGTATTTCTACAAAAACATAGAAAATATTGCTTTAGATATAACAATCATACAATTTGTTGGTCTTTTTATGAAAAAGATTACCTCAATAAATGATTTTCTATCTGCAAAAGCTTGTTGTGGTTGTTCGTTCCACTTCAAGTCTAGATGCCATATGTGTGGTTTCCTTGCTAGCATATGGCAATAACGATTCAATTTGGCACCATTCTCCCCAATAGCATTTCCTTCATAATCCCATTGGACCTTGTGACGTGGATCCCCTTGCTTAGGAAGTAGGCTTTGCTCACTTGCAGGCCCATGTCCATACTTCCTATTCTCCTACTCATCCTCAACATTTTCTTCAACTGTTAGATCATTTTCAATATTTCTGGACAGTAGAGTAGGTTCATCCTCACAATTCTCTACAATTGTGGATGGAGGGACAGCAATAGGTTGACTGGGTGTGTTGTTACAACTAGATCTAGTGATTCTTCTTCCTACCATCCTTCAACTGACAAGAAAAAAATTTAGATTATTAGTGCAGAAATGTGAGTAACAAAAGTAGTAGCTACATTTGAAAAACAAATAAATTGCGGAGAATATGAGACACCAACATATGAATATTCAACATTTGAAAAACATATAAATTGTAGAGTACCTTGGTTTCATATCCCAAAAAAGAATAATGATGTCCTACTTGCTAGTATATGAAATAAGACTAAATAAATTGCAAAGAATATGCCATATAGTAACAATTTGCCAAAAAAATGCAATAGAACATATTCCCCAAATAAATTATTCTAGACTTGCAAACAAAATAATTTGATGAAAACAGACAGATTAATGAACTAAACATTAGCCCCATCATTCTTTTTTTTAGTTCTACCAACAAAAGATCCCTCGGTGTCACTCCTCATCCAAGACACATCACTAGTTAGACCACCATCAATAGCTTCAGATTGTAAACCAGTCAAGCAATTCTCAATAAGAGGTACTTCAGAATAATCTTTAGGAGGATGCTTTAGCACTGTGCACCAATCATCAACATTAGGATCCTTCACATAAAAACATTGCAATGCTTGAGAAGCCAGGATAAAGGGTTCCTCCTTTTTTTTTATCCTTGAAGTGTTGATTTGTGTGAACCCATATTCATCAATTCGCAACCCGTTAGAAGTGCTTTCATCATACCAAGAACATCTGAATAATTGAACTTTGATTCCTGGACCATAAGTTAGCTCAATAACCTCCTCTAAGTAGCCATAGTACGTGACTTCAGCATTTATAGGATTTCGATCTCTACCACTTGAATAACTTGAAGTGTCATCACACAAATACACTCCACTATTTTGTGTAGTACATGTACTTTCAATGTGCTTTGAACGGAAACGATATCCATTGACCGAAAATCCTTCATAAGACATTCCCTCAGCACAAGGGCCTTGGGATAACCATCTCAAATCATCGCTAATATTGTTCGGCCTAATTTGTCGCATTTGCATTACCTTCATAAAAAAGTAAAACATTAATGTAATCTACACTAACTTGAACATTAAGAGTGACAACAATATTTATGTTTGACACTTACATGCTCTTTCAACCACTTAGAAAAATCCTTTGCATGTTTTGTTTCTAGGGTCTGTGGGGCAATGTTGGGTTCCATATATTGAAGAATACACATGTGTTCACTGCTTTATAAGAAGTGTCTAAATTAATGTACAACAAATATACAAATATCAGCAAGAATTTTAGGACGTAATTAAATCTTACCGTTTGTAAACATCCAATTCCTCTTTATTGAAAAGGACATAACGATGGGCTTGTTCCAAAGTTTGGATGTCAAAATTTCTTGACACTCCAACTCTAATTGGAGATCCATCAACATTATGAGGAGTTTGGTTGAGTTTTGTCTCAAAATTATGCAAGTACCTAGCACAAAATGTCAAACTTTCTTCAGCTAAATAGCCACTAGCAATACAACCAGCCGGTTTAGCTTTGTTTCTTACATACTTCTTCAATTTCTTCAAATATCTCTCTATTGGGTACATCCACCTAGTTCCGACAGATCCGGCTTGCCTGGCTTCATAAGCTAAATGAATGGGAAAATGCATCATGATGGTGAAGAAAGAAGGAGGGAAGATTCTCTCCAACTGGCAAAGAGTGACAACAATTTCTTGTTCCAATTCTTTGAATTCCTCCATATCAATAATGTTAGAGCAAAGCTCTTGTTGAAAAATGAGCACAAATTAGCAATAGGCTTGTACACATCTAAGCTTATGCAATGTCTCAAGGCAACAGGTAGAAGTTGATGCATAAGAACATGGCAATCATGAATTTTCAATCCAACAAGTTTTCTATTAGATTTGCTAACACACCTAGATATGTTAGAAGAATAGCCATCAGGAACTTTCAACTTTTCTAACACAGATAGGAACTTATCTTTCTGCGCATTAGTCATGGTGTAAGATGCTGGAGGCAAGTAATAGCGGTCACCTGCATCTACTGGCCATAAATCTCTTCGAATGCACATTTTCTTCATATCTTGACGAGATTGTAAGTTTTTACTTTTCTTAGAATCACCCAATAATGTGTTTAAAATATTCTCGCACACATTCTTTTCTATGTGCATCACATCCAGATTGTGTCTAACAGATAAATACTTCCAATAAGGTAGCTAAAAAAAGATGCTTATCTTATTCCAACCAGGAGGTAATGGTTGAATTTGATCTCCAAGCCTCTTGCGCTTATTCATTTTTCCAAATGTGATATTTTCATATCCATCAAATTGCCTCAGTATATCTTCTCCAGATAGTGGCTTAGGTGGAAGTCGAAAATCTTTTTCACCATCAAAATTTTTCCTATCACGTCTATATGGATGATTCATTGGAAGAAAACGTCGATGGAAACCATAGCATTGCTTTTTCCCAAACTGTAACCATTTTGATACAGTCTCCACATTACAACAAGGACTTCCCAAATATTTCTTACCTTTAGTGCTCCAACCAGATAAGTCACCATATGATGGAAAATCATTAATGGTCCATAAAATCATTGCCCGCATAGTGAAGTTCCTTTTGCTATATGCATCATAAACTTTGACTCCAAGCTCCCAAAGTAGTTGCAGCTCCTCAATTAATGGCTCCAAGTATACATCAAGGTCATTGCCAACCATATGTGGACCTGGGATTAATAGGGACATCATAAAAAATTGTTCTTTCATAAGAAGCCAAGGCAGAAGATTGAGAGGTGTCACCAACACAGACCAGATGTTATGTGATGCACTCATATTGCCAAATGCATTAAATCCATCTGTTGCTAATGCCAATCTAATATTGCGTGGTTCAGCAGCAAAGTCTGGATACCTGACATCAATAGACAACCATTCTGGTGTGTCTGAAGGATGATGAATACGACCATCCTTGCCTTTTCCTTCAGATGGCCAAATCATATCTTTAGCAATAGATGAAGACATATAGAGCCTCTCTAACCGAGGTATCAAAGGGAAGTGATACATGAAAAATCTGTAATTAGACATATAGATGAAGACATATCTTTAGCAGCTACCTTCTTTCCCTTTGTTTTGTATTGCTTTTCATTCCATCTTGAAGCACCACAAGTATCTCAATTTTCTTTTAAAGCTGCATCTTTGCGAAAAAGCATGCAATTATTTGTACATACATATATAGTAGAATAATCAAGTCGTAAATCCTTCATGATCGCATTTGCTTCAAAGTACGTCTCTGGGAATAGACAATTTTCTTCTGGAAATCCTGAAATAATCAATTGTAACAACTTTGTGAAAGAATCATTGGACCATCCAGATTCCTCCTTCAGAAATAGCAAGGCAACCAAATACGATAGCTTAGAATGACTTGTGCAACCTCTATAGAGTGGTTGATCTGCCTCTTTTAGTAGCTTGTAAAATCTTTGTGCATCTACATTTGGAGGTTCCTCTGTAGCTTCAGTAGAGTGGTCATTTGTTGTGTCACCCATACCAAACAAATCCTCCAACATCTGATGCATATTGTCTGTGCTAGGCATGTTTGGTGCCACAACATGATTGCTCCTACCAATCACCTCCCCATGAAACGTCCAAACATCATAGCTATGCACAAATCCTTTTTGCAATACATGTGAGAATACCTCCTCCTCCTCTGTTTTAAGGTATCTGTTCAAACATACCTTGCAAGGACATATTAATTTCCCCTGTCTAGTTGGTCTCTGATGGATAAGAGCAAACTCAATGAACTTTTGTAACCCTGCCTTGAATACATGACTTCGCACTTTGTTCCCAATATACATCCAACTCCGATCTATTAGGAAATCCATCTAAATGAAGGAAAATATATAATAAGTTAAGCACACATTACAAGAAATATATATATATATATATATATATATATATATATGCAATTCAAATAGTATATTGATTATATTCCTTTCAGTCTATCTAGGTATTTATATTCCTTGATTATATATATATAAATAATCAAGTAACCTGATATAGGTCTGATTTAGAGTAAATTTGTTCTTCATATTTTATATCTATAGTATAGGCACCCCTTGGGTGGTGAAAATTGCCTAGACACCTTGACGAGTATGACTAGTTATTTGCTGTCCATTTATCATTCAACATCTTTAAATCCTATATGTGCAATAAAGATAAACATATATGAAAATATATCAATAATTAATCATCTTCTTTTTGAAAAAAGTGCTTGTATGACGATGATGTGGCCATCTTGTCCACCCACCTTGTACTTCCTACTTTCTATAATATCGGCACTACTGTTGGAAATTTCAGTCCGAACTATAAACCAATTAGTAGTGAAAAAGTTAGGATGCCCCTTCTAAATGAGGTGAAGGAGGTGGATGCTCAAATTATCTTTATGAAAGAGTGTTGGTAATTCTCTGGTTGCATGACCCTATTTGCTTTGCTGAAAAAATGGCAAAACCTCACACTAAAATTGGTAAGGTTGTCAATATTGTTGATATTGATAATGCAGAAGTGTTAGAAGTTCCTAGTCAAGATATAGTGATGATCCATGTTCCTATTCATGTGGTTTTTAAATCAGCTTGGGAGACAGTTGGAGAAGATGTGATGAAAGTTGTTAATTGGTAGTATATGTTATGCATTCTATCTAAAATGAATTTCCCTTCTTGTTTTATCCATTGGATCCAGGAAATTTTGTCTGCTACTAGTCTTCAGATTCTTATCAATGGCATACCCACTGAATCTTTTTTTCCTAAAAGAGCTATTAGGCAAGGTGACCCCCTTTCTCCTTTTCTCTCCATCATTGCTATGGAAGGGTTTTCTAGTCTGATTGCTCATGCTGAAAAGCAGAATTACTTGATATAGTTCTAGCTATAACAAAACAATACTTCTATTGCAATTTTTTACATCTTCTAAGTGAGCCCATCAGATTTTGCACTCAAATGAGAAGTCTACCCTAGTGCTGTCTAATTATTCACATGTCTTTTCAATTTTCTATAATAATGATATGACAGACCACTACTCCCAATTTATTAGCTCTTTCTAGGAGCTTCAACTTATTATCTTCTCTCCATCAACCAAGTGACCCTTCAAAAGTAGCACCAAGAATGCTTTTGATTCAGTTCTTGGTAAACTCCACCATTTACATAAGAGGTCTACTACAATGTGTTTTGAATTAGGTCTCACTAGCTTCACTTTTGCAGTTTTATTAAGCACAAATGAAATGCTACATGGGATCTAATTTAGGTGTGTATTTTGGGGTGACCATGTCTATGACCCTGAAATCAGGTTCGCCCTTTGTTACCATCAAAAGAAAAGAATGATTATTGTTATTAATTAAATGGCCAATAGTAGAAAACATGTAGGAACCTAACAAACTGATGCTAAATATTCTATTTTGTCATGTAACTAGAATTTAATATATTACTTATTTATATCGAATTTGGCATGGATGCAGAGATTTAGGGAAGGAAATTTTCCTGTAGCTCTGGGATGCAAAATCAATTGCCTGGATCATGAGACTTTCTTCTAGAGGGAAACATGGAAAACCAGTCAATGGTGCTGAAGTGTCACACTCCATATTCCACTGAGGTTGAGGAAGGCCTAGATGAGTTTTTTGGTTGTGTACATAGGTGTATTATAAAGATGAGAGTACTCAAATTTCATACAATAGTAGTTGAGTGGATAGTTTAGGATATGTGTGCTAATAATGTGGTGCAACAATCCATTGCCCATTTTTTGATGGTATTCTCCAGCCTCTTTCCATGTTAAGCACTGACTGCCTGACTACTGGATTCCAAGAATATATTCTCAAACATGGAAATAATGTGGAAGAGGAGTGCTAATCTTGATTCACATGCAGTGATAGTCTCAAAGATGGAAATGGAATTGATTATTGTAAATGCATCTAGAAAAGTGAAGCTACCATAGAAGCTGTAATTGTGCATTCCATGGTAAATGATAAGAAAATTCTCTCTTACACACAAGCATTCACTACTACCATAGAGGTTCTTTATTTTGAAGATCTATTGATTATTTAAATGTTGATACCTACTATTAGTTCCTTGAAAATAATTTCCTGTAAGGGCTATGGTTTGATCTTGAAAAGAGGAACAATTGATTCATGTGGTCAATTTTGTGTTGAATGGAAGGATTCCACTCCCTATATAGTTCTCAGTGTAGCACTACAGTGTTATTGTAGTCAATATCCCTAGTCCCTGGTCATGTGCTTATTTTTCACTCATCATTTTCATTGAGTCATTTTATTGAAATTGTTTAACTCAATTAAATTCCTTATCTTGGCATTGTATCCAATAAAACACAGAAATGGCAGATGAGTTGGAATATTATATATTTACTAATCATATGAGGTTAGACTTGTACTCATTAGTATAAAGGTAATTATATAGGGTGTTTCTCAGCTACCTCGCCTCACAGGAGCATTCAGTAGACATAGTAAGCCCCCTTCTGCATCTTTCCACAGTAGATAAGATCATGTTATGTCTAAGAACCCATAAGAAGGCTTCAATTCTTTGAGGTCACCCCCCATCTGCAAATCTTCTTCCAGATAGGATCAATAATTTCTGATTTCTCCGCATCTTCATATCAACTTCCAGGTAGGATACTTAGGTAAGTGTTCATTTCTTTTCACAATCTTCTAGAATATTTATAACCCTCAGGTGTCATTGTCGCTCTTTTTAATACAATTTTATTGTAAAATTCCCAAGTGGTTGTTAAGAATGACATGTTGAATCTCAGAGATAGGTTTTGCTATAATAGTAGATATGTATGATATCAGAATGTCCTGTGTGCATTGTTTTGAAGTAACTAATTAAATTGTTTTGTCACAACAATAGACTAAGAGTATTTGTTGAACAAATGAGATTGAATTAGGGAATGGAGCATATCAACTAACATCATAAAAAGCACCTTTCTTTTTTGTTTCTATTACAAAAATATGAGTGTATTTAGTGAATACTTAGTTCAAGACTGGAGAATGAAATTCACCTAGATGATGGAACACAATAATACATGTCGCTTAACACAAATGCAACAAATAAAAGGAAAATAATAGATAGTATTGAGGAACGCTACAAAAGGATGAGAATAACAAAGCACAGTAATAGCGGTGAGATGGCTGGGGCGACAAGAAATGGAGACCTTTTTTCAAATATAACGACTGCCGCCTACCGGAGAAAGAGGAAGATGGCGAATGCCAGCAATACTACTTAGCGAACCAACGACGACAGGCCCTCCTGCAAGATTCGAGAAAGAATTCGGCGTTCAGGGCCTTCCGTGAGGTCGTTTCTGCAGCCCGTTGGACTGGAGTAGCTCGGGGGTCGTTGTCGTCGCTCGGGGTGTCTTCTCAGTCCAAAGGACTCCGTCACAAGAGCACAGCGGACGGGAAATTGGTTTCCGTTCTTGTGAGGGTGCCGTGCTTGTGAGTCAGAGTAATGAAGGGTGGAGGGTTTCCGTTCTTGTGCACAGGCCGAGGGTTTATGCGCGGAGCAATGGAGGGCGGAGAGGGGAGGACCGACACGAAGAGGGGAGACCTGCCGGACGCACACGACGCAAGAGGGGGAAGTGTACGGCATGAGAGGGGGAAGCACAGTGCAAGAGGGGGAAGTGCAGGGCAAGAACGGATTATTGAAATGTTGCGTTTTATTTTTAATTTTGATTTACAAATGTTGTGTTTTAGAATGGAGGGAAGGGTTATGAGATGGAGGGAAATATTTGGCATGGTATTTTTCACGGGGTGATTAGTGAGTAATGTATTTGTGAGGGATTAGTGTTCACATAAATGTTCTAAGAATGTTAAAAACACGGTTGAGGGATTTTGTCCCATATTTTAAGGATGAGCCCTCACAAATAGACATCATTATTCACGATTTTTGGTTCCTCACAAATGTTCTTCAACAAAGGCCAATTTTTTTGTAGTGGATCTACTTGTTTAATCTTCTATTCTCATGCTTTTGTTTGTGCTTAGTAAATGATTACATGCATATGACATGTTCAACTTGTTACTAGATAATTGAGTATATTGGAGAGCTAGTCAAGCCTCCATTTGCTAAGGAGATCATCTTATATATGATCTTCTTGTGGTATGATCTATCCCCCATCTACAATATGACTAAAATAATATCACTTACGCATCTCACCAATTATTTTGAAGGTTATGCATCTTGCCGGTTAACTCTTTAACAACTACCAAAATTTCATTTTTATCTTTTAAACATTAGTATATTACCAATTAAATTGTTATGTTACTAGATACTGCTACATTTTTTCCAAACATTCCCAATATTTTAATAGAAAGTAGTATGACCATATTCCAAGTTTACTAATCTATGTTTAGGCACTTTTATGAAAACTAGCTCAAGTTGACTTATTCGGATATCCTCCCACGATAAAAAAAATGCTTAGGAAGATAGTTTCTACTATGGTGATAGTTGTTGTTATGTCGTTCACAATACATGCGAGTTGTTTACAAACTAAGATTCTTGAATTTGAAGAAACTTGTGTATATTCATATTGTATATATACTATGGGTAAAATGAGATGCATGTGGCCATTATTCCGGTCCGTTGCAAAGAAAATCTTCTATAAAGCCACATTATTTTTTGTTCAGATTATAAGAAAATGTATCAAATCTTCTTTTATAAGAAGTTGAATTAAACATAGATATTTGTCTTACAACTTATTTAATATTTCTACAAGTTTCTCCTTTAAGTTTGCTAAGGCACACGCACATAGCATGGGTTTATGCCTAGTTTTTATGGTTGTGTTGCATATATAAATATAGCTTACACACTAAAATAGCTTACACGACCAAATTGTTAACATATATTTGCAAAATAATATATCTATACGTGTGGTATTACTATAAAATATGCATCTATATGTGTGAGTGGATTTATGCATAGCTAGAACATGTCAAACTTGGATTTCTAAGTTTCGATGCCAAGAAATGGTTCAGTGAGAGCATGAAAAGCTTATGCCTCATTAGAAAATGAACATTGGGGTCATCTTCATATTCAAATGTGACCTAAGATTACTTTTGCACTTTTTGAGATTTTTTCAGATAGCAAGCATTAGTAAATTGGATGGTTTAGTTTACTTGCTATTTTTGAAACAGGGTGTTGGAACTCACATGCACGATGGACATGTTGTTAAGACGATTAAAGCAGAAAAGTGTTGAACAATTGATAAATCATTCTTGTGAAGTAAGACTATCTATTGTAATTTAATTTTTTCTATTTCGTCCTCATAAAATAATAGATTTAAGTTCGGTCAACCTCCTTTTTCTATTGTTGACTGTTGTCTCAGTTTACTTTTGATAGACATCTAATAATTATCATTTTCTATCTGGTTTGCACTGTATTGATGCTTTCTTTCGCATACTTAATGCAAATCATCTTACCTTATGTATAATATGCTTAAAAGCAACTCTTAATTGATACCTTGTAGGTCTGACTATTCATTATTATTAATTGATGTTTTGGTTAACAAATTATTTAAGTTGCAATATGCTATTTTGACTGCTCTTTTATGCTAACTATTTTTAGTTTCTTATGTGTATATGTTTATATTTGTAAATATAGGTGAATCACTATTTAAGAATGGTTATAGTCAATGGAGCATACTATGATATTTTCTAAAATAGTTATCATCCCACTGGAGGATTTTTCTCATATTACAAGTATAGAATGATTTGTTATTTTCCAAATGTAGGACAATGTGTTTATGGATTGTTCAATCTATAGATTCCTTTTGAAGAATTAAAAGCTTGAATGCTACTATGTATCTTCAAGATATTATGGTGTTTTAACGACATAGAAACCCAAGAGGCAAGAGCATATGGAAAACGTATAGGTTCTTTCAAGATAGTTGTTTTCATGGCTTGGTGACTGAGCATCCAGTTCATATTCTCCTAGTTGTATCTCCTATACAATGACCCAATAGATGGAATAAAATGTGAATAAGATTTAATTCTTCTCGGTGGTGGTTTTGCATTATCCTCGCATAAGACAGTCCTCTGTTGCCTCCTTTATCTAGCAAGTAGCTTGAATTATTTCTTGGGTGTGACTGAAACAAGTAATTGAGTCTTTCAGTACTAGATTTCTCTGACAGCTGCTATATATGCTCTGGATCAAGATGATCGACTTCTCCTCAACCACCGTTGGATGATTTGATGAAACATTTTCTTACTTATCCACCAAGATGTCGCAGGTTGATCAATCACATGGGGTCTTTATATCATTGGTCTTTTCCATGTCCCAGTTGACTCCTGGACTGTGCAAATAGTTATGAAAATAGCAGGAATCTTGTTTTGGAAACTGTATGAAAAGTGGACCTCAACGTACCTCAACTTCAAGCTGAGATTCACTCCCTTTTTAAATATTTCTGTCTTCCTTCATGTATTTGGTGTTGTAATCCTTGGTCTTCAATCTAGTAGGTACCCATTCATAATTAGTATAGGAGAGGTCGTCGTGCTAGATTCCGAGGTGGGTACAGAAGCGTTCAATGTGAAAACGGCAGTGGCCATCCAAATTTTAGATACAGGAATGAAGAAAGTCAGGGTGGTGAATAGAGAAACAATGGATTATGGGATGGCCATTCCAACAGCTACAATCAGGGTGTTTGTGGTAATGGCTTCATTTGGGTATCCAGGAAATAGAAGCCAGGATCAGGGGGAGAATGATAATGGTGTGTATGTGAATGGCCCTTCAAATGGAGCGCCTAGACTGAATTAAGGTGATCATATAAATGACGATTCTAGAAGACCAGCTGGATAAGATCGAGTGCAGCAACTCAATGGGAGACAACCTGGTGGTTATCCAGCTAGACCAGCTAGTCAGGAGGGTCAACAGATGCGGATCCGCCAAGTGCTTCCTCCTAAGCTGGAGGATCCGAGGTAGTTCCTGACGTTGGGATGATGGAGTATTCTTTTTTCATTCTATTCAATTTTGTCTTTATGCTCATCCTACTTTTCATGGTATGTAGCTTGTCTATAGTCTTATATGGCTTTGATATTTTTGGGGTTGTCTATCCGGCATGTACTGCCCCCCTGGTGTGACTACTGGAAAGTACTACATGGGCTTCAAGATGACCCTCATCGCTACTTCTATACATACTTATCATGCCACTTATCGAGCTCACTTATATGAGGATCAATCAGAAGATCACGTACACATGTCATAGAGATCTAGCTCCTGATCTCCTTGTTTGGTACTCTCTTCTGCCTCGTCAGCATGGTTTCCAGAAATAACTTCCAAGCTATCTCTAAGGAGGTAAGTGCCTTTAGTCTAGGATAGAGCACATACTACCTGATGATAATTTGTTCCTGCATTCTGTGGCAGTGGTTCAACTTGGGTTTTGTAGGGGTCATATCATGTGCTTCGTTCCTCCTTGCCAGATCAACTGCAAGTAGTTATCCAAAATCCCATACTTCCCATCAATCTCCATGTCTTCCACTCCACTCCACTCCAGTCCAGTTACCAGGACCACCAACCAAAACCACATCAAGAAGGGGCACTTTCACATTAGGAAGTTCATATATGCAGGCCACTTCCTATGCTCCTCCGGCACATGGAGCGGATAAAATCCCACAACAAGCAGCTTTCTATTTAAAGGGAGGAGTATGCGGGAAAAGAAATGAGGGTGGGGGAATTGAACTAAGATCATACTCCTTGGAGGATCAGGTAGATCGTCCGGTCATGCTATGATTTTAATTTTCTTTAATTTTAGCCTTGTGTTTGACTATAAAAATGCTTGGCCCGGGATCATTACACATTTTGCACAGTGATCAGCCAGGGAGAAATTCATGGTGTCTATATCATTTATTAATTTGTATCACCCACTGATTGTTTCTCGAATGATTCTACCATTCACCTTGACTGTTGCATCTTCTATGGTAAGGATGTGCTTCATGCATTGTGCTAACTTGAAAATTCATCAACATCCGACTTCAAGTGAGATCCATGACTTATTTTGAGTGGTAAAAACTCTATTTTCCTTCATGGATAGGTTGTGTTTACTAAGATGGTAATACCGAGCTGTTAATATGCAAAGACTTTTTTTGGAAGGAACCATTCTATCTATTAAACGTGCCATCCAACTGCAAAGAAAATTATAGAAATGTGATTTACTACAGAGGCACTTGATGTCTTTTATTTAGCATTCCATATATATATGATCTAGCATGAATAGCTTTTTTGTCATCATGTTCAAATTAACAACATCAGTTTCTTGTATCTCCCACTTTTTGTAGACTACAAAGAATCATTATGGCTTTTTCAACTTCTTGAGATAAATCATCATTCTGGAGACAAACATCAAGGAAGGGATCTCACCTTGAAAATTTTTGGTTATCATCCAGTCATTCCAGTATGGGGTGTGAGCATTGTTTAAGTTTATATCAACCATGATCTCATGAAGTGCAGTACATGTTTTCATCAACTCACAACTCACACCAAGTTACTGTCTAGAGTAGAACCAGGAATAGGAAGGTGAAGGCATCTTTATCGTTGAGCCAGCCAACACTGAGAACTTTTGCAACAGCAGATTAGATGAAGAATATAACTTCAAGTTCACCTTTACTTCCTGTGGGTATGACCTACTAGCCATCACGATGTCTGACGAGATCTTCTCCCAAGGTCGCATTTGACGCATCTACACGGACTTCAACCATCACCTGCTCTGTTGTTACCAGCCTCAAACTGTTGAATCTTCACAACTATTGGATTAACAACCATTTGGTTGCCTCTCTATAACCTGATGAAGATGCAGCTGCAGCAGTCCACAACATTGATCTTAGGAGGACAAGTACCAAACATCAACAACTCAATCGACATTGGGCCCCCTTAGAGTTCAGCTAATAACTAGGAATGAGGTTTGTTCTTCCTCTGATGGTGACCACCTAGACTTGTTGTGGACGTTGTGCTTCTTTCTCAATCACAAGTGCCTTGGAAGGAAGAGCAACTATGGAATCGATAGATACATACTTCAAGTGCTTCATTTCCTCAACCCAACTCAGTTTTTATTTTTATATACCCCAACAACGGACAATATGATCTCACTTCAGTAGTATGTGCATGTGACGAAGATGTTATTGTAGAATATTTTGATGGCCATTCTTCTCCCTCACCCTTTTTATTTCGTTGAAGACTAGTGTTTCTTGTATTTTTCGTATGTGTAATGGTCAAGAACATGATGGTTTGGACAAGTTTTGTGTACCAGAATACAATCAGTTATATATATGATTTCGTATTTAAAAGTATATTATTGTGTTATTCTAATGTGGTTCTATACAACATCTTCACTATATATACATAAATATGCACATATAATGTATATATATGTGTATATAAAGTAAAATTCTTTTGTTATGGCCTATGCACACGGCTTGCTAGAGGATGCTCCTATTTCCGCCAACTAGCATTGTTTGCTTGGCCCAACACATGCCCAAAACATGTCACCCTTGCAAACTCGTGCACCCACCAACACCTATATTTTCCCAGTTGTAGATGTCCATGTGACATTCATGCCTATGTGAGTATTCATGTGTGTTGACACTTTAGTACATTTTCAGCATATTAGAATGTCAGGTTTGCCATCATTTTCTGGCGATAACCATTTATCCCCGACATGGGCATAATGCCAATTTTGATACTATTTACAGAAACTCTTAATGTGCCATTGAACTTTTGGTGGAACGCTTTTCAACGACATTTTTCCGGCATATTGAAAAATGTTGAATAAATACAATACCGACATAGTTATGCAGTTTTTATAGCATGTCATTATGTAGGGAAATCTAATATTTGTTGTAGTGTGAAAGTGAGGGTGTTGTTTTTCATGCCACCTTTAAGATTAGAACCTTCAAGTCATATAGGAGGTGGATGGGGCATTGAATGATGGAAACGATTGATCAAAATTGGAGGTAGATGCTCAAAATGGATTTGGGAAGCTAGACAATTTCAAGAGTGGATCCTTTCAATGGAGGTGTGGGGCTTGTATTTATAGGGACAAGTAGGATTTTGGAACCCTCCCACTCTTCTGATGTTAAGTTATCGACTGCCATGAATGTGAAGAGGTGATTGTGCAAGGAAGATGAGACTTCTTGTGTCATTTACAATTTCCATCGATAGACAAAAGAGTAGGAATCCCATCAGCGCATGACTTATATTGCTAGAATAAAGTATAGTAGTCTCCTCCATAGGTGGGCGTTGTTTGTAGCTTCATCAGTTGGTTAGTGTTGGAATCTCATTGATCCTTGGCAAGAAGGATTGTCATTGCTAATGTATACAAATTCCCATTGGTAGGAAAAAGTTAACCTTTTATTAGTGTGTAGTGTCAGGACTTTCATTTG
Source organism: Alisma plantago-aquatica (assembly GCA_963693085.1). Lineage (NCBI taxonomy): Eukaryota > Viridiplantae > Streptophyta > Magnoliopsida > Alismatales > Alismataceae > Alisma > Alisma plantago-aquatica. Next base: position 958,227,329 of record OY856413.1, on the reverse strand, counting down.
TTGATATGTGTTGTTATTTCAATGGTTGATGGAAAAACCATCTTCATCGACAAAAAACACAATGATGTTTCATCATTAGAAAATGATATATGACTCCAAGAAATTGGACCAAAATCGTAAAAAGTAATTATAAAATTAATAAAATCTAAATGCAAATTGGTTCTAAAGTAGCATGAGGAAAATAAATGAAAAACCAAATTAAAAATGCAACTCAAACTAGGATCAATATGAATTCATCATCACCTATTTATACAGTATGGGTTTATTATGATCACTATAACCCAAACATCAGAAAATTACCTGAGCTACGGTGTCCTCTTCTCAAATGTTGAAGTCGGACACCATCTTGACCAAAATTATAAACCACATAGATCTTGGACCAGCGATCCTCATTCAGTTGAGCAAAGGGGATTAGGTAGAATTTTGTAGGTTTTTGTGCTTCAAATCAAAATTTCTACTTTTTTCTAGGAACTGACTTGTTCCTAAGCATCAATGCCATTTGCAAAATTAGGTTAAGTATTTTTTTTAGTATCTTCTTCTTCCTTTCTAAAAGTTTTTTCAAAACCCTACTCGAGCTTGTTAAGCTTAAAGTTAACCATATCCTTTTTCGTTATAAAAATTATAGGGAATTACAAAACATCTAAATATAGATCAACAACTCATTATTATTTATATTTCGTAGAAGTGTCCAAAATTGGGTGCAATATCATATTTCGTGGGTTATTTGATGGAAAACACAATTAAGATTGTTAGATCATAATAAGACCACCCAATATGAAAAAATTCTCAAAACATCACATATATAAGATTGAACAACCTCCATCTTTATTGTATAATTTAATGTTCAATAAATTAAATAATTGATAAATAAAACCTCCCAATTGGTATAAGGAAATGACATCACTACAACAATGATAACTCTATAGGATGAATATTCTATCCAGTTTGGTGATATGCATAATAGTTATTTCCCACAATTATAAGACAAGTTAGGCTACAATATGGGTTAGGGTAATGTATTTACATCCATATGAATTTTTGTAGAAGGAATTTTTTATCTCATAAAGTGATTTAGTACTTGAAAAATACCTAGTTGGGGAGAAATTGGGAAATACTTATTCGATGATCTCATGGGAAATCCTTAGGTAGAGAACCTTTGTGTTCATTCAAGTTAGAATCAATTCATTTGTTTTTGATTCTCTATTTATTATGCATGGTTAGATTATTTTTTAGCTTTTTCTAGATAACTTGTCTATAAGTGGAATATTACCATAGTATCCCATGTATTATAATTCAATGGTTTATGTGTATATACTGAGTGAGAAGTGATAGCTGGTCTACACCTATATTACACATGTACAAATATATGATATATTTGTTCTTACATGTAGTCTTTGATGTTATAGTTTATTTGGATCTACAATAGTGGATGTATGTGTGCCCAAATACTATAATGACACATGATAACTCCATGCACCATGATGGTGCATGTAGTTTTCTAAGAAAACGGTATCTCATTTAGACACAACTAATTGAGAGCTAACTATTTTAGTGGACCTTAATGATAATAATTTTTACTAATTGTAAAATTGATCCTCGACAACATTGAGTGTTCATTTAGTTGGTAAATTTTATTGTAGATTGAGAAATAACCATGTGATGTGTCATGTAAGTAATGTTTCTCTCTTTTAGGTTTATTTGTCATTTGATGTTTGAATGTTATTTATTCTTACAATATTTACAATTAGACATTATTTACTATGAATATTTGAATCCTAGTTCACACATGCACTCTTAGTTTGGAAAACTGATAGCATGCTTTGAATGTCGTACAAACTCAAGATTTTTTCCCAATTATTATCTTATGAACTATGATCTTTTAGTGAAAATTAAACATTGTATGTAACATTGGAGAAATGAAATGATTCCATGTAAAAGGGAATGAATGTTTTCAAATGATTATTAATTTGAATACATGGGGGAGAATGTGATGGAAGAGTCTTCACGTGCACATAAAGTATCCTACAGAACATTAGTTCCAGATCAAATTTGCAAAGAATGTAAGAGGGTAAAAGTAACAATGGTGAAACTTGAATATAACACACACACATATATGTATATATACATTGAGTAATACTTACTAAAACCCAATTGAAAATGAGTGTATTACTCTTGCTGTGGTTGTCTTGAAAATATTTTTTATCTACCAATATTTCAAAAATAAATGTATGTGTTTTAAGATTTAACAGTTCCACTAAATACTAAACAACAAAAAATATATTTAAATAAGTTCACTCCCTATCATATATTAGAATGGAAAATCATGATGATGGCTTAATAATACTAACTCATGGAGTCAACCTTTTTTTGTGGTATAAAAGACAAAAGTAAATCATGATAACACAGGAATAACCTCAATCTCCCATAAATCCGTTTGGCACTATCAATTAATGGTATTAATTGGAGATGTATTGTTGACATGAGATTCCTTGATATCATGTTCTCATAGTTTTATCTCTAGATATTCTCTCATTCACATTCCAAAAAAAAAATACTTTTATTTTATAAGTTGATCATTGTAAGTGCATGTCATGACAAGTGGTCATATTCATGGCATCCACATCTCTAACTAATAGTTCATCAAAGATATGTGTAATGACTCCGCCTCCCAGTAACCCCCAATTAAGGGAGACCCGGAGGTTAGAGCCATTATCCTAATTAACAGGATCAAAGGTTCAACAATTAATCAGTAATAATTATGAAATTCTACCGAACTAAACTAAAATCTGGTATAAAATAAAACTTTGCATACCTTTTTCAAAAACTTGGATATCTGCTGCTATCCACATCTGGAGTCTATTCTAACTAATCCTCCTTTGTACTTTAATTCTTATTTAATTCCATATATGCCACTTTACTATTTGTCCTTTTCAATCTTGCACTAAAATGCTGACAAACAAAACGTCAGTCAGCATATCGAAATATGCCAGTATGTGGGGACAACCAAAAATTTCGCAAATATGGCTAACAATCTAAATATCACAATCAAGTTAATTAACAAGCCAAATTATGCTTTTAGTATGAAATTCTCCTACGCTTTTTCCCTAACCCTGGCATACCCACCTTAGGGTTTCTCTTTTGCCGATGACAGAAGGACACCTTCTCAATCCTGATCTTGGTGCTTGGGGTCACCTCCCATAGTGCCCATTAGTCATTCTATAAAGACCACCTTCTCAATCCCGAGCTTGGTGACTAGGGCCACCACTACCGGTGCCCATTGGTCTTCCCTCCTGGGCTTGACCTTTGGCATCATCCATCAAGGTGGCATGTAGGTGCGAGAGTACAAACTTATATTATTATGGTAATAATCATAGTGACTTTATGATTTTGCAAGTATGAACATCCAAACTGTTAAGTTGCATTAAATGTGATGAATCATCCGAGAAACTCTTCGGGAAACTAATGCGAGTAACCATAATTAACCACATACCTACCAAGCTGACTTGATTGCAGAAATAATTCAACCAATTAAGAAACCAAGTAAGCACACACCAAGTTGATCCTAAAATATGCATCCAATATTTCTATCATTAATTATGCCATCATGATATATTAATCCTAGTTGATTCCTAGGGTTACTAGTCCTTTTTAGGGTTTTGATTACAAATAGGGTTTCACTTCCTTTTTATTACTTTAAACCCTAATTACTTACAAACCCTAAATATTTCATCTTTCTCTCACAAAAGATCCTAAGATCATCTTTTAGCAACATGAAACCCTAATTTCGGATTATAAGTACTTTTCCTTCCATTTTTTCCTATTTAGGGTTTCTAAGCATATTAATCATCATATTAGGTTAAAAACCCTAAACTTTGAAATTCTATCTTCAAAATAGGTTAAAACTCATCGTTATCATTAAACAAGTTAACTATGCTCGAATTAACTTATTTGCAAGATTAAATTTACCCTTTGTCAACAATTAGGATTTCTAACCACAATTAAATACTTTTTCCATCACAATTATACACTTGTGCAAAAAGATACTGATTTAGGCTTCCAAACCATTTTGACTTATTAATCATATTTTTCTAATCAATTTTCATGTATATACTTTTCTCATCCGAGTTTTCTAGCTCAAGATATGATTTTAGCAAAGAAAATCCTTTTTATTGATTTATTTGTTACTTTTAGAAAAACGAGGATTGTCAGATCCATGGTCCGCTGGTCCACTCAGGATCCAACGATCAAGGATGCACGCACCTATTTTTGTTTTAGGTTGTGGAGGACAAGAATGTCCTTACCTGGCCTGAAGGCATAGAGGGGCAACTTGGTAAAAGACCGCGAGGTCTTCTTCTTCCTCGCGCCGAGGTACTACAGGTCTGTGGTCAACTCGAGCGTTGACTCCTCGATCCCGTTCACATGCGAGCACACCAAATGTCCATGGAGCTTCACCTCCCTTCGTCAAACTCGACTAGGGCTCCAATTTTGTGCCACGACCACGCCGCGACTATCTCCTACTCGCCGGACTCGGGCGAGGTTTTCTATGGTGACGAGAGTGCATGTTAGGGTGAAAGGGACAATAGGAGGCACAAGAGCACTCCTTGCACTCTGTTGCAGAGTTTAGGGTAGCAATTCGATGTTCCTATACCCTCCTTCACACTCCCCTATATATAGGGTCAGAGGCAGGTTTGCAAGAATTGGGAACTTCCCCAATAGGCGGCCAAACCCCTACACAGTAGGGATGATTATGTTCATTTTTCTTTCCCAAACTCGAGGAAAACAAAAGCTGGCTTGCACACTCTCTAGATCACGAGGAATTTGAGAGGGAAAATCCCTCTATAGCTTGGCAGAGTCCCAGTCCGCGTGGGACATAGACAATGAGTGTCCAGTGTTGGATCAAGATCCAACGGTTCTCATTGCTCGCGATCAACCAAAAGGAAATACATATTCCTATTTGCAAAATAATGCTATATTATGGAGATAACTTGAGAAAATCATATCTCCTAAACCATAACTCCTTTTTATCTCAAAATTTAAGGGAAATTTTGTCTTGACATTATCTAGATATTTATGAAATTTGGGAAACAAATCCCAACAGATGTAAAGGATTCCTTGTCTCCCAAGTTAACCTCTAATTAAATCAAAATTAATTAACATTTCTTTTCCCTTTGCCATTACCTTGTTATGTTGGGTCCCTTGGACCTCAAGAAATCCTAAATGTATGAATTCCCATATTGGGGAATATCTATTTGCCTTTATCTTCTTATAAATGTCTATTTCTCATATTTCCTTTTTATTAATTAAATGATTTTCCTTTTTATTTCTCTTTTCTTTTCAATTGGGCTCAATGGTCAACAAATCCCATTATCAATCAATCAAGGCCAGTTCACACGAAATCCATCACAAATCAAAGAAATAGATTTCATTTATTCTTTAAAAGAGAATTAAACTTTTCAATACAAACTTAGGAAATTGAGGTTATAACATCCTCCCCTCCTTATAGGAATTTTGCCCTCAAAATTCCACCAGGCACACAGACAAACAGGATAAGTCTTTCATTTGTCCATCATGGCTCCCATGTGGCCTCACACTCTCCATGGTGCTTCCCAATAACCTTCATCATCTCATATTCTTCCATCTGAGTTCTTTCTTACCTTGGTATATCGTACGCTCGTAGGTGACTCAGGACATTTCAGCCTCTCATAAAGCTGAATAGGTTCAGGGCTCAGCACATGGCTTGGGTACCTCACATAATGCTCTAGATCGAACTCATGGAACACATTATACATCATATTATCCTGAGGGGTAAGGCTAAACACAACCACCAATCCATCTCAAATGGACCATGCAGCCGGGACTCAGCTCTCTCTTAGAGGGGTCGGATTTTCACGTCACATACTCTCTCATAGTGAACTGCATGTCGATCTTCTTTGGATCAGCTCATGACTCATGTCACCCATGGTCTCTCTCTCATCCATTGCATGATCAAAGAGACTTCATCTGCACACACTGTGCTTCTTTTCTAACCTTCGTGATGCCCCTTCACCACCATCATCTCAATGTAGTGGTGACCGACACAACCTCCCTTGCATAGCTTTCTTGTATCATGATACTGGTTATGGTGGTTATCATCACATCTTATAGAGGACAAGAAATATCTCTATGTATCATCCTGAATGAGCACACATGCTCTCATTAGACCCTCTAGTCTGGATCATACTATTAGTTAGGGGTGATAAACTGTACTAACATCGGGTTCTTCATGTATCTACTTCCACCGCATGGAAGCGAATCTTTAGATTATACACAAGAACTTTTGAACTCTCATCATGGTGTAGTTGAACCATCTCTCTCCCATAGGTAGTTCAACTGGATCCTTCCCTTGAGTATTCTTTCTCTCTCATGTCATCTAGGTAAGGCGATCTACCATAACCCATATTGCATCTTGACCTTCCTTGGTCTAGGGGAGACTTACCACAGCATCCATAGTGATGAACTCCCATTCCCTCTAAGGGACTCTTTTATCCTATATATCGATACATTGGGTTACTAGTGTTCATCCTTCACCTCCTGGCTTGCATGGAGACATACCCCATTCAACTTCATCTTAGGCATCCAAAGTACTACTGTCACTTATTATCTTGGTAGTACCACGGTATATGGTGATCTTAAATCATGATCTCCTCTATATCATGATTCCTCAAGATTAAATCCTAGGAAACCCTAAACCACTCTAGTCAGGGTTTCATCACCTTCTTTTCCTTGTATAACTCATAGCCCATGATAAAAACATCCTCACAAGATGACTACCTTATTTCTCTTAGTGTTTGTAAACCATTCATGTATCGTTCACCCCACAAGGGTATGTTATCATCTCTGTCCTCATAGCAACGTTCCAACTCACATCATCTTTTATCCTTGGTGTATGGCATGGGTATTGTCCTATCTCTCACTTCCATAACAAGCGGAAATACACATTTGGTTGCAGTCCAAATACAAAGTTCTTCCCATTCTAAGAGTACAGATGGTACATCCCACCTTGCCAGTACACCTTCAAATCTAAGTTGAAACGTGCTACACATGTCTCTACATCATGATCATCTTGATGTCAAAGTTACTTCCATGGAAAACTAATCTCAAACCTACTTGGGTCACCACACAATCCTTGGTCATCTCCTCTAGATATGTAGGGTGCCGACACTTTTGGGGTCATCACTCTTCCCTTATGAATCCAGAGAGTGCCCTACTCATCTACCCTTTGGGTCCCATGAGTTCATGAAGGTGATCAATCTCCTAACCCATGGCCCTCAGACAATGATAGCTATTACCTCCCGACCCCATGGTCATGTGCAACTAGGGAATTACGCAACTCCTACTTCCATAGGTCTTATCCCTACCCGACCCCAGGATAGACTTAGGATTCTAATCATAGTACATATCCAACTTGAAACCTTGCCCAAGCCTCCATCATCTCTCTACATTCATGGGCTGACTTTCATCCTTTCATAGGGGTCATGGTGACCTGCCTACCTTGGTCAGGCCCCATACCGATTACCTCCATGGTAATGCATCCACATGCACTTAGAGATGGTTATCTATGGGTCTACAGGTTCATTCTCATACTATGTACTTAGCTTCTCAAGATCCTATTAAGACCTCTTTAGGCTACCTCAAAACCAACAAAACTAGTATACACCCTACCAAAGGATCCCTCCCCCAGGATGGGAGGAAACTACACCTTGATAGCAAAGATCACAAATGCCCTTATGTCTAGGGTTTACATCCACATGGGCATGCTTAACCCTAGCAAGCTACGAAGAAGACCACCTACTAAACCATGCTAGTTCATACTGGTTCTCATTCCTCAACTTTGGACCAAGAACAAACCTTCTCATGCCACCACCTTGGCTATGAGGGATTCTTCAAACATACCTTAGACTTAAGGGGTTTCCCTTTCCTCTCAACATGAGGAGTACCATGCTCGAATCTATAAAAACTCAAATCTCATCATGAGTATCAGGTACATCACCTCCCCTATGAGGCCTAGGAACCCTAGGTTCACTTCTTTATGTAATAGTTGTCCAACTGCATGCTCAACATCTTAACCATGAACCAAATAGGTACAAGGTATGACATGCACTTCCTGTCATCCTTCTACTCGAGAAACACTTTAGAGTGGAGTCCTCCTTAAGGACAACCAACAAGGTATAAGGCCTCACAACTTGCTACTAAGCCTCTTCAGGGTCTAAGGAACTCTTCTTCCTAACTCAGAAGGTAAGCACCTATTTTTACATAGGTACTAGCAACCTCATCCTCTTTCTAGGGTTTTGTTCCTCTAAAGGCAACCCATATATCATCAGCCTCCAGGGATCATGCATGAGGCAACCACAAACATCCACTTAGGTCGCATCATCCTCAACTCCCCACTATTCCTCATATCTCGACGTCTAAGCATCCAACCTTCTGGCTCGGTCCTGCTCTCTCTCTCAAGAACTAACCCTACAAACAACCTTACTACTAGAGGTTCTTTCTCCATGAAGGATCGATCTCACAAGCGTACCCCTACATGGGTGAAGCCTCAGTTCAACTTATGTTTATTCAAGATTATCCATAGCCCTTTATGCTTATCTCATAAGCTATCCATCATACTCTCCTGGCCAGAGTTTCAACTTACTGCCCACACTACTGACATATTCTAAGTGCATTTTATGCCCTACTCACATAAGCCCATAGGGTTTCTATAGGTTCTTCACTAACCTCATCATTGAAGGAGCTATCCTTCACCCTAACATGCACGACCCTTTCCGGGTTGGGTCGTCAAAGGTACTAGGTCATCCAACCTCACATGGCTCATATTGTCATGGGTATCCAAAAGCATGTCCACACCCCTGGTCTATCATGACATCTCTCTCTCTCTAACCACCACTTAGGGTTAGGGTTAGCTTCATCCTGAGAGGATGTTCCAGGTCTCTACTTATAATGGAGGTCTCTACCTCCAAGACTAACTTTCTCTACTCATCCTTCCGACAAGGAGGTCTAGCCTCAGGTCTCTCCTGAGGGCATGACAACATATGTCATCTGACCTAAGAATGCATCTATTCTTTAGTTTATCCTTAAACTATTAATCTTAGTTCCATGACATCTTATTTACATGCTTTTCATTAATTTGGTGGAGGATTCCTTAAACCTTATCAACCTTACCCATACCTCAAGAGGGTGAGGAAAAGAGAGAAAACCTTAATCCTTATAATCCTTAATAACATTTGAGTTGAGAAGGGATGAACAAGATGAGAGAGTCCTAAAGGTATCTTACTTCGAGTCAAATCCTGAGACATTGGCCAGGCAGTCACACTAATCTAGGAGTCCTCATATTTTGATTAGCGGTGCAGAGGAAAATCTTGTCAGCCCCCAGACGTGATCCTTTTCTAGACACCTCTATCTTTCGGAAAATCCTCTAATAACTCCCTTAGGTTCTACAAAGTTTGTAAAATTTAATAATTATTAAATATTAAATGAGGTGTTGGGTTTTAGAGGAGGTAGAGATGGCATCAGAAACAAAAATTTTCTCCCCAAACCCAGTATAAAGGAATCGCGTCAATGTTTATACAATAGGAAGATGGTTTGTAGAGGCATACCTTATCCTGAGGCTTGCTCGGCGATGTTACCTCGCGGCTTGCTCAATCTTCACCTCTAGTCTTGTATGGTGTCTGTGTAGCTCTTGGTCTCACCGGGACTGTCGGGATTGACAACTATCCTCCGAGCGGAAGAAGTCTCCCGCCTCTACAGTAGTCCACACGGACCACTTGGAACTTCGATTTCCTTGTCGCACAAGGCACTGGAAGGAGCCGCACCCTCATGTTGGCGTACTAGTCACTGACACACTCTCTTGCCACAAATCACTTTTTTGCAGTTTTCTTTCCCTTACTGTGCCTCCCGTATCAGATAGCACTTGCTCGGGCTCTCCTAGTTACCACAACCAGAGAGAACGACAACTTTGCAGAGAAACTGGTGTTCTGAGTTGTCCTTTGAGAATCCCCCAATACCCCTATATATAGGAGGGTCATGGGACATGGTTCTCTACTTCGGACAATGCAGGATTAAAGCAGGCGTAAAAGGGTTCGAGATTTTCCACAAAACAACCAACTACACCAGCTGAACTGATCGTTTCAAGCATGAACCGATCGGTTGGGGACCTGAACCGATCAGTTCACACCTGAACTGATCAGTTGGAGAACCTAAGCCGATTGGTTCACTTCTGAAATGATCGGTTCACTTCCCTGGTCAGTTCCCGATTGAATTTTCCTCTTTTGTTTCGAATTGATCCAAATACCAATCCTTGTTCCAATAAAATTGGACAAGTGAAATGAAAAGAAATTTCTCACCAACCTGACTTTCCCAACTTGTTCATTTGGACCTGTTGAGCCGATCGGTTCAACCCTTGAACCGGTCGTCTCAACTTGTCCTGAGCTGATCAATTCATCACATGAGTCGATCGGTTGGGAGTGTAGACTGTGCAAAAATTAGTCAATTGCAGTTTCAATCAATCTGATACTCTAATCAATCGGTCCAACACCTTGAACACTATGATATTGAGCTATCAATTGATTGAGTGTTTAATTGAACTACTAAACTCCTTTAGTAATCAATCTAAACATCATTTGTGGATAAACTCCTCTTCCAGGTTAAATCCTAAGTGTGTGATCCTGTAGGCCCATTTCACGTTGGCAGTGAAAGTCCATAACACTTATGACTTCACAAGCAAAGAGAGGTGTCTAGTCGCACATCAATGCTACCCAAGTGAAATATAAAGTTTGAGAACAACTTTCAATCCTACAATTTGTGAATGGTGTTACAACGAATGTATAATTCCTTTGTCACTAATGTCCTGAATGAACTCAAGGCATGGTACAGTCATCCTTTCAACGTTCATCCATTTCCTTGATCTCAGAGCAGACTGGGTGAGATGTGTGTGACATCAATATCACATATTGATTCACACATGCATGTGTATGCCTTTCTCAATCCTACTCATCAAGTGGCCATGGACATCAAACTCCCTTAGGAGGGACAAATCCCATATCTATCAGTCACCCCTAAAAAGCCCCATGTGTCAAAGTCACCCAATCATCACCTTTATAACAACCCACGTTTCAGGACTGCATTTGATGATGTCAAAGTGTACCCAACGACATGTGTTGAGTGTAGTGATTTCAGGTCAAAGAATCACACTCACCACCATCACTATGAGAGCTGACTGTGACTACCAAATCATGGTTCCATGTATCACTCTCACGGTGGGTCTGTCCGATATACTTGTTCTCTAACAAGTACATGTGTGCTTGGTTTGATATCACTATATCATGACTAATGAGATTCTTTCATCAACCAATACACAATCTCGTCTTTAGTGTTATTGATGTCTATGGTTATTTCGACAATTACAACGGACTAGGGACAAAATAAGAATGTATACTCTTAACATCCATATGATCTCATCATTTAGGTCCTGAACCTAAAAGCATACGTCATCGAGTAAACAATTCTTTAGACATCTATCATGTTACACTATCATTTCAGAAACAGTTAAAACATATAGATCAGAAATTTCCTTTATTATTATTCAAATCATTTACAAAGTATCCCATTACAATCATCACATGACTTGCTCTATGGGAATACATACCAACAGACTCCCACTTGCACTTAGAGCCAGTCACCTAGGAACCTCAGACCTTGTGACCTAGCATGACCATCATGCTTCTACTGAGAAAGGGCCTTAGTCAGTGGATCACCTATGTTGTCTTCAGTTGGTACTTTGCAAATCTTCACATCTCCTCACTATACAATCTCTCGTGTGAGATGGAAGCGCCGCAGTATGTGCTTGGACCACTGATGTGATTTGGGCTCCTTAGCTTGAGCAATAGCTCCATTATTGTCACAATAAATCTCAATTGCATCACAACTACTGGGAACTACACCAAGTTCAGTGATGAACTTCCTAATCCACACAGCCTCCTTTGCTGCATGTGAAGCAGCAATATACTCAGCCTCTGTAGTAGAATCGACAACTATTTCTTGATTGGAACTCTTCCAGCTCACAGCTCCATTATTTAGGCAAAATACAAATCCTAATTGCGATCTGTAATCATCTTTGTCAGTTTGGAAGCTTGCATCGGTGTAACCTCTTACAACCAGTTCTTCCTCGCCGTCGTATATAAGGAACTGATAATTAGTCCTTCGCAAGTACTTGAGGATGTTCTTTACGGCTGTCTAGTGAGCATCCCTGGGATCTGACTGGTACCTGCTTGTCATGATGAGGGCATACGAGACATCTGGGTGTGTGCACAACATAGCGTACATGATGGATCTGATGGTTGATGCATATGGGATCCCATTCATACGCTCCCTCTCTTCACAAGATTGGGGACATTGAGCTCTAGAGATGGTGACTCCATGTAGCATGGGGATGTTGCCTCTCTTTGAGTTCTCCATGCTGAACTGCTTAAGCACTTTGTCAATGTACGTGCTTTGACTTAGTCCGAGAAGCCTTTTAGATCTATCTCTATAGATCTTAATACCTAGAATGTAGGATGCTTCTCCTAATTCCTTCATTGAGAAAGTATTCCCAAGCCAAGTCTTTACCTTATCTAAGGCTGTGACATCATTCCCCATCAATAGTATGTCATCCACATACAATATGAGGAATGTGATTGTGCTCCCACTAACCTTCTTGTACACACAAGGTTCATATTCATTTTGAATAAAGCCAAACACTTTGACTTCTTCATCAAATCGAAGATTCCAACTCCGAGATGCTTGTTTCAATCCATACATTGACCTTTGCAGCTTACAGACTTTATTGGAATTCTTTGGATCTACAAAACCTTAAGGTTGTGTCATGTACACATCCTCATTTATATTCCCATTAAGGAATGTGGTTTTAACATCCATTTTCCAAATCTTATAGTCATAGTAAGCGACAATAGCAATCATGATCCTGATGGACTTAATCATGGCAACTGGAGAAAAAGTTTTGTCATAGTCAACACCTTGAACTTGTCGAAAACCCTTCGCAACCAATCTGCCTTTATAAGTTTTCACATTGCCATCCAAGTCAGTTTTCTTCTTGAAGACCCACTTGCACCCTATGGGTTTTACCCCTTTGGGTGGTTCCACCAAAGTCCATACTTTGTTGGAATACATGGATTCCATCTCAGATTTCATGGCTTCAAGCCATTTCTCAGAATCTAGTCCCTCTATAGCCTCTAGATAGGTAGCTGGATCGTCATCTATGATCAACTCACCGCCTTCCTGAGTCACAAGGTATCCAAACCTTTCAGGTTCAAGGCGTGTCCTACTAGATCTACGAGGTCCTTGTGTTACTTGAGGAGACTGAGATTCCATAACACCTTCTGAATCTCCATCTTCCTCTTGCACATCTACTGGTTCAATGCTCTCTTGTTGGGCTTGACCCTCTTCAAGCTCTATTTTCCTCTCACTACTTCCTTTGGAAATAAATTCCTTTTTCTAGGAATACAATTGTCCTAGAAACAAACACTTTGTTATCAGTAGGGTGGTATAAATAGTATCCCCTCGTTTTCTTAGGGTATCCAACAAAATAACATTTATCAGACTTGGGTCCAAGCTTATCAGGAAACATTTTCCTGATGTAAGCCTCACAACCCCAAATTTTAATAAAAGACAAATCAGGACGCTTCTCGATCCATATCTCATATGGTGTCTTTTGAACCTATTTAGACGGTACTCGATTAAGTGTAAATACGGCGGTTTCAAGAGCATGACCCCAGAAGGAAATTGGAAGATCAACAAAACTCATCATTGATTACACCATATCTAGTAAAGTGTGATTCCTTCTTTCAGACACACCATTGTTCTGTGGTGTTCCAGGAAGATTCCATTATGATACAATACCACTGGCTCGCAGAAGGTCCTCAAACTCTTGGCTTAAGTATTCTCCACCTCAATCGGATCGAAGTGCTTTAATACTTTTACCAAGTTGGTTCTATACTTCATTCATGAAATCCTTGAGCCTTTCAAGGGTTTCTGACTTATGTTTCATCAGGTACACATAGCCATACCTACTAAAGTCATCAGTGAAGGTAATGAAGTACTGATACCCATCTCTGGCATTAGTTCTAAAAGGCCCACATACATTAGTATGTATGAGTCCTAATAGATCACTAGCTCTCTCACCTTTACCTGAAAAGGGAGTCTTGGTCATCTTGCCCAACAAAGAAGATTCACATGTCTCTATTGATTCATAATTAAACGAGTCTGGATAACCATCTTTATGGAGTCTAGAGATGCGCTTCTCATTTATGTTCCCTAGACGAAAATGACAATGATGTGTTTTGTTTGAGTTGTTAAGTTTTTGCCTTTCGGTGTTTACGTTGTATACACTTGTCTTTAGATCTATCAAATATATACCATAAGACATTGGGGCACTTCCATAAAAGATCCCATCTTTTGAAATGGAGCACTTTCCATTCTTGATAAGAAATTCAAAACCATCCTTGTCTAGACAAGAAACGAATATGATATTCCTATTTATGGCAGGTACATAATAGCAGTTCATCAACTCTACTATTAACCCACTAGGCAGAGTTAACTCATAGGTTCCTATGGCACTGGCGGCAACCCTTGCCCCATTGGCAACACGTAGTTCAACCTTGCCTTTCTCCAATGGCCTACTCTTTTTAAGATCCTTCACATTTGAACAAATGTGAGATCCACATCTGGTATCAAGTACCCATGACAAAGAAGTAGTAAAGTTAATCTCTATCACGTATACACTAGAAGTAGAGATCTCTATCTCTCGCTTCTTCTTCCATCGTTCCATCCATCCTCTACATGTTTTGAGCGCATAAGATTTTGACATTGGTTCGGCGAGAGAACCCTTCTATCCCTCACCTTTGTCCTTAGACTTTGTTCCATTGATCTCCATCAATGAACTATCCTTCTTCTTAAGCATACATAGAGTGGATTCAAAGGCTACCGATATATCTGGATTGTGCAGAACACTTCTCACAATCCCCAACCAGTTGGAATTTATTCTCAATTAATTTGCCCATTTTAAAAGATGATTCCTTTGCCATTCTACAAGATAAAATTGCATTTGTCAATACTCCTTTTGATTTGATTTGAATAAAATTTGACGATAGTTAATTAGGCCTTTAATTAATTACCTCTCCCACTATTTTGATTTAAATTGATAGCCCTCACCATCAATTCAGAAGATTGCAGCGTACAATCTTCTAGTGGGTCAAGATCCTGAAATCCTTTGAGTCATGGACCAGCTAGGGCTGTCACCCATAACATAGATCTTCCAGGTAGGCAACTCTTGCCAATTGCATCATATGAAACTCTTGAAAGATGTCATGTGCAACTCCTTGCCATGATCACCTCCATGCCTCAAGGTGCTAGATCCTATCTAGGTCACCTTGTTAAGTCTGACCCAAAGACAACATGATGAATATACACCCTGCTAGGGCAGACCCACATATCCATCCTTCATGCTTCCAGGAGATAGATGGTGTACCACGCTAGGGCGTGCCCACACTTGTCCGATCAAGATTTTCACGTGTGTTGCATTTGGAAGGCATCTAAAACTTTAATATTTAATGAGGGATTTGGTTTTATAGGTACATATACATATCCAATCACCACAATATAGAAAGTATCATATACATGCTATATCCCACAGAAAACATGTGAAATGATAAAAGCAATGATTATGGCCATCCTAATGTGATTCCTCGAACCGAGAGGAATCACAGTCATCTAGGTCCACATCACATGCAACCTGTACAAGATGAACTCTGTGCTTTGCCTTTTTGGGTTTGATCAACTCATATCCATGATTGATCGACTTGCCATCAGGCTGTTTGATTGGGTGCCACCAACCGATCGACTGGAACCTCTAGCTGATCGGTTCACTGGTTGTCGTGCATCTCCTCGGGTCACCACTCGCTCATCTCTCTCTTTGAACCGGTCGTCTGGATCGCCAACTAATCGGTTCACGCCTTGAACCGATCGTCTCAGTTGTCGTTAGATTGTCCTCCATTCTTTGACATAACAGAAAATCTATCCTATTTTACATTTGAAAAAGGAAACTCCGAGTTACATTTGGGGGGAGCAAAGGTAGGAAAGAAATCTTGAGTTATCTTGAGTTACTTTAGGAATAGGAGATAGGGAATTGGTGCGTAGACCAGGATGCAAGCATCCACATACAACCATACAAAGACATAGGGTTTATTGGCCATAACCATGCTATACATCCACTACAAAACTCATTTAAGGGCGTCGTGTATCGAGTGCATTCATATTACATATCATATATGTATATTAGAATTTGTGGATTTAGAATTGGACATGCATAAAGCTAATTTTATTCGCATCATATGCAATAAATGAAGGCGACAAACCAAAATCGATCATATCGATAATCCTAAAGTATAGAGCATTTGGCATGGCTCTAATACCAATGTTGGGTTTTAGAGGAGGCAGAGATGGCAGAGGAAACAAAAATTTTCTCCCCAAACCCAGTATAAAGGAATCACGTCAATGTCTATACAATAGGAAGGATGGTTTGTGTAGCGTACAAATCGATATCCACTTAAGCGGAAGCGATGATTTGCAACGGATTAACAAAAAATCACTAAAAATTAAAACCATTTACAAAGAGATCCATATACTGGAAAACTTCTTTCAAAAAGAACCAAAGTAATTCAATTACATTTTGGTTCACAAGTACATATCTTGTATCATTCCATCTCGAGGATTATAAGCATGAACTGCCCTATTTAAAACTATACACAGGCAGCATAAGAACTTCGAGGCATCAAGCCAAAATCTCAGATTGATTCATTCTATTAACTACTGACTCCGAGGACCTGAGAGTATAGAGATGACACATAGGAATCTATATACAAGACATGATAGCCAGTGTCTCCACCTGAGTGTCACTGTGTCCCTGTTGCTTCTACTGCTGCTCTTCCCCTGCTATAGGGTTCCTGTCTCTTCTTCCGCGTCTACCTAAAAATTGTTGGTGACCAACAGAGTGAGACCCAATCCCAGCGAGAGATATAACTCTTCGCCAAAACATTATTATTGCACTTTATTAGAATAATACTAAGCAGAGGAATCATATGTATTCAACGATAGTTAAATCTATGTCTAAATAGGTTAGAGTAATATTCTTATTCAAAGCATTTCAGCTATAACTTGATAATACAGCATATCACTTATCCAATAAGGAATATGAAGAACATGTATAACATTTATCCATCTAGGATATGCTAAGCAAGTTAACATCAACCAATGATTCTTATATTTGAATCTTAAGAAAATACACTACATGGCTGATTACATTTTTAAAATCATACTTAATGCCCTGAAGAGATGAAGTATACCGTTCATGCTCCAACCGACTGTGATTACGTAAAGCATCAATACCACACAAGGTCAATGGAAGAGCTGGACTCCAAGACCTCAACCTTCTCGGTCAGTATGAGATTATATGGTAGAGACATCTCATGTCAAACTGCAATTAGCTTGCCAGGGTATATTGGCATCTTCACTATAGAGTTATAGCCCACAACATATACTCTCTTCAGGGTTATGGCCCGTAGCCAACGCCTTGTATCATATCATGGAGTCATGGCCCGTAGCCATACTCATACTGGGGTGTGGTCCGTAACCAATCCCGTACATAGGATATAGCCCGCAGCCATTCCTATGGGGCATGGGGATATAGTTGCCCAATTACCCCCACATATTCAAAAATATGCGCTCTAAGTTTAACTCATTTCACCATTCAGCAAATTCTGACGCTGATGGATTTGTGGTCAGGGCAACTACATTATATGCTATCACTTGATTAATTAAGTGTATTACCATAATCTTTTAGAATCAAACAAGTTTCCAAACATCAATTATTTTAACAATTGCTACAAAGAATGTGTAATACTTTCATCAAGTATTGTTCAACTCTTTAGTAGAGCATTAGGATCTCAATCCCTCACCTCATCAAGAGCGTTCTCATCCTTTCACATCTCATCATCATAATTATAGAAAATGGGTATTCAAACCCTTAGTTCATCAAGGAACACTGTTACCACTTATCAGATAACTAATACCTTAGGGTCATCTGACCAAGGTAAACATGATACTTTCTACACAAGCATCTCACATGGCTCACAAAGCCCATTTCATCTCTTGTTACCTCTCACTAGGCAACAAAGTATGTTATGGCTCACAAGGACCATTAACAATTTCAATAAATCAAACATCATAGCCCATACATGGCTATGTTCATCATCTCATGATACCTGCATGGTTAGTACACTTGATAACAGTTATATCAATCACATTTTAGCACCATGATATACAAAGTAACACCACTTATACCCTTATCAGGGTTAGGGTTTCCCGATTCATATCAATCAATGTTACTCATCCCCTTACACAAATTAGGGCTAAGATTTCAAATTAGGGTTTCATAATACATAGCATCACCCTGGATTAGGGTTTCATATCACATTACCTTGTATCAGGGTTTCACATTACATTCTTTCCTTGAATTAAGGTTTCTTATAACATTTCCCCTAAAATTAGGGTTTCATGTATGTTTACCCAAAAGTAGGGATTTCATGAAGCATTCCCTTAAATTAGCATTTTTCACCAAAATACCCTGAATTAGGGTTTCTCATTTCATTGTCCTAAATTAGGGTTACACATCACATTACCCTATATCAAGGTTATACCTAACATTGCCCTAAATTAGGGTTAGGTTTCATTACCCTTATCAATTAGGTTTCATGATCTCTCTAACAAGGATCATACCCTAATTACATCTTGTATTCTTGTTGAGAGTGTTGAGGTTTAATCACTACATGATTATCACTCATGTATATGTTCCTCTCTCTCATCCTCTCTAGGAGGTTAATTACTTTGATCTTGGTTAGATTGAATCAACTTGAATGAAGAGTTAACATAGTGTATTAGGACATTGCCTCCATAAGCATCAAAGGTTAATCACTCTAAAGGTACTAATCACCTAAGTATATTAGAGGTACAACCACTGTTTTTGTAACATCCCTGACCTGGGTTATGAGTTAACCCTAGGTGTTTTGTCTAATTATGTAATTAATATACTGGTGATTATCTTTTTGCATGTAATTAAGTTCCTGAGGAACATACTTTTCCTTTTCTGTCCCTTTTAAACAATGTTGAATTGATTGTTTTGTAATACAGGGACCTATGTGCAATTTACCCAGTTAGAAGGTTTAACTTGCAATTTGCACATTTTGAGATGTTCCACTGATGTTGATACATCATAAGAATGATTATGATAAAGTTTGAGGGATTTCCCAAGCTTGAGCACCAAGGTGCAGCTGTGGAAGCAATCCCTGTGCTTGAAACCCTAAATTGGAGTAAAGTGCAATTTACCCAATTTGAGGGGTGCAACTTGTAAAATACACCATCTAAAATATCTTGTAAGACTCTTGTCATAATTTAGAGAAGAAATGATGAAGAAGTCACTTCAATTGAATAATCATATAATGAAAAACACCTTTGTGATTGAATAATCAAGGTGTAAGTACTATAGCCTTTTATGTGTGTGCTTTAGTAATAGGTTGATCTTCTTTGCCTTCATTTGTTGACCTTAGAAGAAGGTTTTCCTTAGAAATAAGAAGAAGGGACGAGAAAAGAAGAAAGGAGGGACTTAGTTGAAAGTGAGGAAAACCTATGTGCCTATGTTGAAATTCCACCCCAAGTATATAAGCCCTTTTCCTCACTTAGCAAAGGAATGTTTCTTTCGTTTCCTTCACTGTTCCCCTTGCTCAAACCGACTAAGGAGACCTCTGGAGCTCAGGAGGATTACCAGGGGAGTGCAAGGTAGGTTTGGATCCTTCCTTTTGCTTAAATTCTTGGATGAAACTCGAATTCAAGGTCAAATTCATGGCTAGCTCACTTAGCTCTATCTTTCTAGCCATCTCTTCTCAACTTTCCTTGGAGGATTCACCTTGGCCGACCTATGGAGATTCTAGGACGCCATTAAAGGCTTGGAGCTCGAAAGATTGGAGCTCAAGGAGCAAGCTTTAGGTGGGTTTTATAACTCTAAACCTATGCTTTGTTATATACATCTTTTCTATGCTTTTAGTTGCTAGTTCTTCTTCTTCCCTATCTTCCCTTGCTACCTTGCAAGAAAATCCGTGAGGAACTGTTGCTGTTCTTGAGATAGAAGATGAGGGCGTTATTTCCTATGCTTATCCACGGTTTTCCACTTTACCATACGACCTCAACCAATTGCCCATACGGTTTACAAAACCGTTTGGTGGGCAAACGGTTTCAAGGTCGTATGAAGGCATACGGTCTCAAGACCATATGGCCGCGTTGACCAAGCGTGGACCGTATGGGAATCCTGTTCATAATTATGTAGGGTAATCACCCAAAAATTTTTAGAGGTTAACTCCAAAGGGATCGTGAGATATAAGCAAATCAATTAGCAAATCCAATTGAATTTAGTCCTGATTTTCAATCTGCTTAATTTGCCCTTTTTGGGAAAACGGTCTCAAGACCGTATAAGATGGTTGAATAAGCGTTGACCGTATGATATTACTGTTCATAATGATGTTAATTAATGACTCACCAAATTTGATGGACTAATTCCAAACGAGTTAAGAGTTGAAGGTTGATTACTAGGGCAAACCCTAATTGAAATCAGTGCTGAAATTACAATGAGCTAATTTGAGATTTTGGGTTGATTAGCCCAAACGGTCTCAAGACCGTTTGGGGAATCATCCAAACGGTCTCAAGACCGTTTGGTGACAACCCAAGACCGTTTGGAGGTCTAGGGTTAAGGTAATTTGATCAATTGAGGGCCCAATTACAACGGGTTATTAAAATAATCAAATTGCTGATTTGTGACTTAATTAAGGTTCAACCCCTATCAAATCAATCTAGATTTTGATGAGTTCTTGGGCAAACGGTCTCAAGACCGTTTGGAGTATATCCAAACGATCCCAAGACCGTTTGGGCCAAGTTTGAGCCCAATTGGAGGTCAATTGATGGGTTCAACTTCGATTTGATTCACATTGTTGAGTGTTGATGGTTGAACGTTTATAGACCTTAATTGAACCAACTCCGACCCTAATTGGATATCAATTGAGGGTCAATTGAGTGACCAATTGGTTAAGGCTAACCCTAATTGTCTCAATTGGTAAGTGGTTAGCAAGCTTGAGACCAATTGATGGCTTCAACATAGGAAACCCTAATCGAGTTTACCCTTTGAACCACCTTGGAGGTCCATACGATCTTGAGCTTTTGAGGGCATTCGACCTCAAGACCATATAAGGTCATTCGACCTCAAGACCGTATAAGGTCATTCGACCTCAAGACCGTATAAGGTCATTCGACCTCAAGACCGTATCAGGTCATTCGACCTCAAGATCGAATGAGGACATACGACCTCAAGATTGAATGAGGGCATTCGACCTCAAGATCGTATGAAGGTTGAAGGTGTGAAACCTATTGGAGACTTTTGAAGTTATGTCTGCCTAATGCCTTGAAGGCTTAAATGGTTTAATAGTTGTTCAACCTAAACCCTAATGATACCAAAAGACATTAAGGATCAAGTGGTTAGTAAATTAAACAATGATGATGATCAATGTGTAATTTACCATAATACCCTTGAAAGGTTCAATTGAGTGAAACCTTATTCTAATCAAACCCTAATCACTTAATAGTGGTGATTTGGTCTATGTTAATCAAAGTGGACTTAACCCAACCTGATCTAGATTGGTGTTATCACCATCTACAAGTATGAGGAGAGAGAAAGTATCTTAAGAAAGAGAAAGTACCCTTTTATGATGGAAATTCAAGTAAAGTACCTTCAATACACATGAATGTGCATGATTAGGATATGATCCACCTATGTGAGATCATGGAACCTTAATTATGATAAATGATGAATCTTAAACTAATCTGAGAGCATCAATGATGATGTTCCTCATACATGATGATGTTATGAGTTCAATTCACCATAATGTGAATAGTAAACCCTAATTCAAGGGCGATGACATGTAATGTGAATAGTAAACCCTAATTCAAGGGTGATGACATGTAATGTGAATAGTAAACCCTAATTCAAGGGTGATGACATGTAATGTGAATAGTAAACCCTAATTCAAGGGTGATGACATGTGAATAGTAAACCCTAATTCAAGGGTGATGACATGCAATATGGGTAGCAAACTCTAATTGATGAGAATCAGAGAACTTAGCTCTTATGACAAGAGTGGAAAGTATATTCTTGTTTTGAATTACCTTTATTAGTTGAATTAACCATGTAGGTTCTGATATGAAGGTGATCATATCCAGGTATGAATGATGATACTATATTCATTGAAAGCATGTTGTTAGCTTTATGAATAGTAAAATATCTTGATCCTATGTTTTAATGGGCTGTAAGAGCCATGAATACCATCAAGGTCATGCTTTAGAGATGACTTGTGATGAGTATACTGAGAAATGATGATTGATGTGAGTTAGGTTTGTTACATTTAGTATTCTACTTTCATAGCTGTTATGCTACTGTTATTGTTTGAAGAACAATGTATGATGTAAAAGAATACTGAATGTACCTAACTAATCAAGTGAAATGTAGAGCCCTGATCATAGATCCATCATTGTCAGAGATCAAATGATGGTGAAACAGGTTTTCCTACAGGAACTCCTGGATCACATACTGTTGAGTATGTGAGGTATATGGATGTGTAGAACCTTACATCCTAGTGTAGGAATTTGATGTAGATGTATAATCCATCAATCCTTCACTAGAAAACTCATACCGTATCAGTGGATGGTAAACATGAAACCTCCTGATGACGAGGAAAACATAGATATCCGTATCAGTGAAGATAAACATGAAATCTCCTGATGACGAAGAGAGTACAGAACGCCACTGTAACTCTAAAATAGCGAAGGACCAGATTACCCTGGTGAGCTATAATAGTAGAGACACAAGATGTCCTACAAGTGATCCTCTTACTGACTGAGGAAGGTGAAGGTCATGAGAATCCGGCTCTTTCGATGACCTAGTATGATACTAAGGCACTTAACAGTGATTGGTTGGGGTATGAGTTGTAAACCTCATCTCCATAGGGCATAATAATAAGAATGTTTGAAAAACATAATCTACAGCGTAGTATACCTGTTAAAGGCAACTATGAGCTAATTGATTGTTGTTACACTGTATAGTGCATATGTTCTTCATGCTTGATATATGTTGAGCTCTTGTATACAACTGTATCTGTTATTGAATACTTTGTAAGCTTTTACTGCTTAAGTTATTCTTTGATGTTATAATAAAGCTTCTGGCGGAGAGTTATAACTCTCTCTGGGACAATTGTGTACAATTGTCTCACCCCGTAGACTTGAACTTTTTAGGTGGACGTCGAGGACAGAGGAACAGGTCTACAGGTGACCAGTCCCAGCAGCAACAGCACTAGGAGCAGCAGTAAATCTCAGGCGGAGATTTAGCCTGCCATGTGGTGTAGTTAGAGTCAGTCCTATGTGTCCTCTGTACTCTCAGGTCTTGGAGTCTTTTGGTTATGAGTTCTTGAGATTTTGTATCTTGTTGTATATAATTACTCAAGAAGTAATTATCATGAGATGTAAATAGTTTATCTCCTTTTATGAATGAAGCTTTATGGATTCAAGCTCTTGTCTCGAAAAGTTTTAATTTCCCTTGATTTTTGTCTTCCGCTGTTAATCGATTCACTTCCGCTAAGTTTAAATCGTGTTTATATCGTGGGTTGGAGATCAGAGCCCACAATTAGTGGTATCAGAGCTGTAGGTCCGTTGAGTCTACAGAGGCATATGACTTAGGATGTCGAGTCTATCCTTAGTATCTCTTCCTTATCTAATAGAATCTTCAGCTCCTCAGGAGAAGAAGATACATAAGGATGGCAGAGCCACATGATGAGTACGTGGCAGAGAGTAGTGCTACTGAACCTTGAGGCGGTGTAAGGGTTCCAGAAATAGAACAGCCTGCACCTGAGCCACCCCAGTTTGACCCAGCTGATATGGGTAACCCAGCAGTTCAGACGATGTTTGGGCAGTTTATGACTGCCATGACTCACATCACCGATAGGATTCCCATGCCTGCACCTAGGGCACCTGCCCAGCCCGAAGGACAAGGTATCGATAAGACGTTCGAGCGACTTCGTCGTGTCGGAGCTACTGAATACTTTGGGACTGCTGACCCTGCAGATGCTGATCTGTGGTTAACAGAGTTGGAGAAGGCTTTCAAGATTCTTATTATCCCAGAGGCTGAGAAGGTTAGACATGCTGTCTATCTTCTCAAGGGCAGTGCTGGTCACTGGTGGAACATGGAAGAGCAGAAGAGACCTGGAATAGAGTTCTCGTGGGAAGAGTTTCGTCGGGAATTTATCAATAGATATTTTCCAAAGACCTTCCTAGATGAGAAGATCTCTCAGTTTGAGAGATTGAGGCAGGGCATGATGAACATTAGTGAGTATGAAGCTAAGTTCATGGAATTGCTGTGGTTCTGTCCGCACATGGCTGCCATAGATGAGGAAAGAATCAGGAGATTCGAGAAGGGTTTGAATGCTGATATGTCAACCCCTGTGCCTGCGTTAGAAAACCGAGAGAGATTCTCTACCTTCGTTGAGTCAGTCCGAAGGATAGAGAAATCTGTGGTTGAGAAGAGGCAAACCCAAAAAAGATATCCACAGTTCCAGGGTTCTTCATCTAG
The DNA here is from genome assembly GCA_963693085.1 of Alisma plantago-aquatica. Lineage (NCBI taxonomy): Eukaryota > Viridiplantae > Streptophyta > Magnoliopsida > Alismatales > Alismataceae > Alisma > Alisma plantago-aquatica. The sequence continues at coordinate 958,202,527 of OY856413.1, read as the reverse complement.
GGATTTCAAGAAACCTAGATTCTCTGCACCAACCCTCCACCACCCAGATCGAGTTCTCAAACTCAATGGTCACCAAGCAGAGGTAGAGGACGGAGTAAACCGCTTCAAGGGACTCACAGTTCTGCATCGATGTCAGTTACTGGACTACCCCGACCACAACAACAGGAGAGGAGATGCTACAACTGTGGTAAGGTGGGACACTTGATGAAGGATTGCCGTTCTAGGCCTGTCAGTGTGACACAGCCTCCGAGACAGAATCAACAAGGATCTCAAAGAATGCAATCTCAAGGAGTAGCTCGAGGACGTGGACAAGCGTCTCAAGCTGGATCATCAGCACCACCTCAACACCAGGCGACAGCGAGGTTCTATGCTATGAACCTACCAGATGCAGTGGTCAATCCACGGGTAGTGGCAGGTCAGATGGAACTTTTATATCCTGATATGTCTACATCCTGTGTTGTATCTGTTCTGATTGACCCGGGTGCTACGCACTCTTTCATCACTCATAGAGTGATTCGTAACTGCAATGTGACTGTTAGTCATAGGGTAGATAGTTTGTTGTTGGAGACTCCGTTGAGTGGGTCTACCGTTTTGCAGGAGGTATGCTCTCCCTGCATCCTCTTCTTTTCTGACCATCGCATTCAAGTGGATCTTATACCGCTTGATATGCAAGGATTTGATATAATCCTCGGGATGGATACCTTAGAGAGGTATAGAGTTGTCTTGGATTGTGAGTCCAAGTTGGCTGTGTTTGCTAATGAAAGAAGCACATGGATCTTTCAAGGTGAAAGAAAGATTCTGCCCACCTGTCTTGTGTCAGCTATGGTTGCTGATAAGTTGATGAGGCAAGGATGTTATGCATTCTTGGCCCATGTGGTATATGTTACCAAGGAAAGTTCCAATCCTGCTGAAGTTCCCATAGTCAGGGAATTCGAGGATGTGTTTCCTGAAGAACTTCCTGGTATACCACCACTTCGAGAGATTGATTTTGAAATCAATCTGATCCCAGATACGAAACCCATAGCCCAGACTCCGTATAGGATGGCGCCTGCCGATATGGCAGAACTCAAGAAACAGCTTCAAGAGTTACTTGAGAAGGGTTTTATCCGACCGAGCACTTCACCTTGGGGTGCTCCAGTCTTGTTTGTTAAAAAGAAAGATGGGTCAATGCGGTTGTGCATTGACTATAGACAACTCAATAAAGTAACAATAAAGAACAAGTACCCTCTGTCGAGGATTGATGATCTCTTTGACCAGTTGCGTGGTGCAACAGTCTTTTCAAAGATAGACTTGAGGTCTGGATATCATCAACTTCGTATTAAGGATAGTGACATATCCAAGTCTACCTTTAGGACAAGGTATGGTCACTATGAGTTCACGGTTATGTCGTTTGGACTAACCAATGCACCAGCTGCATTTATGGAACTCATGAATAGAGTTTTCCGACCTTTCCTTGATCAGTGTGTTGTCGTCTTCATAGATGACATTCTGATCTATAGTAAGGATGCTCAGCAGCATGAGCAGCATCTTCGCCAAGCTTTGACCTTGCTAAGAGAACACAAGCTGTATGCTAAGTTTAGCAAGTGTGAGTTCTGGCTGCCGGAGGTATCTTTTCTAGGACATGTGATATCTGCCTCGGGAATTCGTGTTGACCCTACAAAGGTAGAGTCTGTTCTACAGTGGGAACAATCGAAGACACCGACAGAGGTTCGAAGTTTCTTGGGGTTAGCTGGCTATTATCGAAGGTTCATTAAGAACTTTAGTTCTATAGCCTTACCCTTGACCAAGTTAACCCGGAAAGATATTCCTTTTTCTTGGAGTGATAAGTGTCAACAGTCTTTCCAGTTGTTGAAGGAGAGGTTGACAAGTGCACCTGTGCTTGTGCTACCTGAACAAGGAAAAGGATATGTAGTCTTCTGTGATGCCTCCAAGAATGGACTTGGATGTGTGTTGATGCAGGATAAACAAGTGATTTCTTTTGCTTCTTGACAACTTAAGAAACACGAGGAGTATTATCCGACACACGATCTGGAGTTAGCTGTTGTGGTTCATGCCTTGAAGATCTGGAGGCATTATCTCTACGGAGAGACATTCCAGATTTTCACAGACCACAAGAACCTTAAGTATATCTTCTCTCAGCATGAGCTTAACATGAGGCAACATCGCTGGATGGAGTTAATCAAGGACTATGATTGTACAATTGATTACCATCCGGGCAAGGCCAATGTTGTTGCAGATGCCTTGAGTAGGAAATCAACTACATCAACCATGGATAGAGCACAACTAAACTCTTTAGTGTGCTCTAAGAGAGATATGTTTATCTCTTTAAGGCAAGACAATGTACAGTTGAAGGTGTCATTGTTAGCCGGGTTGTTGGCTGAGATGCATATTAAACCTACCCTAAGAGAGCAGATTAAGGAAGCACAACAAGATGATGCTGCAGTTCAGCAGATCAGATCAGAGTATGGAAATGAGAAGCAAGATGGTTTCCATGACTTGGATGATCATGTAGCTTGCTATCATGAGAGGATGATAGTGCCAGATGTGGATAACTTAAGGAAGTTAGTCCTGGAAGAAGCTCATTCTTCGATGTATGCTATGCATCCAGGGAGCACCAAGATGTATCGTAATTTAAAGGAACTGTATTGGTGGCCTGGAATGAAGAAGGATGTTGCAGAGTTTGTTCTGAGGTGTCCTGTGTGTCAGCAAGTTAATGCTGAACACCAGAAGCCTGCAGGAACAATGCAACCTTTACCCATACCACAGTGGAAGTGGGACCATGTGACCATGGACTTCGTTGTTGGCCTACCCAGGACAAACAAAGGACATGATTCCATTTGGGTAGTTGTAGATAGGTTGACAAAGACAGCACATTTCTTACCTGTCAAAACAACCTATTCTGCTGAAAGGTTATCACAGTTGTATGTACAAGAGATAGTGCGTTTGCACAGAGTTCCTATCACAATAGTTTCTGACAGAGGTCCTCAGTTTACAAGTCGTTTTTGGGAACAATTACACAGAGCCTTAGGCACCAAGCTAAGGTTTAGTACGGCCTTTCATCCGCAGACTGATGGACAGTCAGAAAGAACTATACAAACCTTAGAAGACCTGTTGAGAGCATGTGTTCTCCAGTTTACCGGAAGTTGGGATCTACACCTAAGCTTGATAGAGTTTGCCTATAACAATAACTATCAACATAGTATTGATATGGCACCTTATGAAGCCTTGTATGGTAGACGTTGTAGATCACCTTTGTGTTGGTTTGAGACTGGTGAGCATCAGTTGTTAGGTCCTGATCTTGTGCAGCAGACCACAGAGAAGATTAAAGTAATACAACAACAGATTAAGACTGCACAGGATAGGCAGAAATATTATGCTGACAAACGTCGTAGACCCTTAGAATTCCAGGTTGGAGACAGAGTGTATCTCAAGGTCTCGCCTTGGAAAGGAGTCCTTCGTTTTGGAAGGAAAGGGAAGTTAGCTCCTAGATTTATGGGGCCTTATCCAATCATTGAACAGATTGGACAAGTAGCCTATAAACTAGAGCTGCCACCAGAGTTACAGAGGTTACATCCTGTGTTTCACATTTCTATGCTAAAGAAATGTCACCCCGATACTGAGTCAATTCTACAACCTATGGAGGTAGAATTAAATGATGATATATCTTATGAGGAAGGACCGGTGTCAATCCTTGATAACAGAATTAAAAAGTTAAAGAAGAAAGATATAAGCCTTGTGAAAGTCCTCTGGAACCACCGTGGTGTTGAAGAAGCCACTTGGGAACTAGAGGATGAGATGAGAAGGAAGTATCCTGCCCTTTTCTCTTAATATGTTTTATCGATTTCGAGGACGAAATCCTTGTAAGGGGTGGATAATTTGTAACATCCCTGACCTGGGTTATGAGTTAACCCTAGGTGTTTTGTCTAATTATGTAATTAAGATACTGGTGATTATCTTTTTGCATGTAATTAAGTTCCTGAGGAACATACTTTTCCTTTTATGTCCCTTTTAAACAATGTTGAATTGATTGTTTTGTAATATAGGGACCTATGTGCAATTTACCCAGTTAGAAGGGTTAACTTGCAATTTGCACATGTTGAGATGTTCCTCTGATGTTGAGACATCATAAGAATGATTATGGTAAAGTTTGTGGGATTTCCCAAGCTTGAGCACCAAGGTGCAACTGTGGAAGCAATCCCTGTGCTTGAAACCCTAAATTGGAGTAAAGTGCAATTTACCCAATTTGAGGGGTGCAACTTGTAAAATACACCATCTAAAATATCTTGTAAGACTCTTGTCATCATTTATAGAAGAAATGATGAAGAAGTCACTTCAATTGAATAATCATATAATGAAAAACACCTTTGTGATTGAATAATCAAGGTGTAAGTACTATAGCCTTTTATGTGTGTGCTTTAGTAATAGGTTGATCTTCTTTGCCTTCATTTCTTGACCTTAGAAGAAGGTTGTCCTTAGAAATAAGAAGAAGGGACGAGCAAAGAAGAAAGGAGGGACTTAGTTGAAAGTGAGGAAAACCTATGTGCCTATGTTGAAATTCCACCCCAAGTATATAAGCCCTTTTCCTCACTTAGCAAAGGAATGTTTCTTTCATTTCTTTCACTGTTCCCCTTGCTCAAACCGACTAAGGAGAGCTCTAGAGCTCAGGAGGACGACCAGGGGAGTGCAAGGTAGGTTTGGATCCTTCCTTTTGCTTAAATTCTTGGATGAAACTCGAATTCAAGGTCAAATTCATGGCTAGCTCACTTAGCTCTATCTTTCTAGCCATCTCTTCTCAACTTTCCTTGGAGGATTCACCTTGGCCGACCTATGGAGCTTCTAGGACACCATTAAAGGCTTGGAGCTCGAAAGCTTGGAGCTCAAGGAGCAAGCTTTAGGCGGGTTTTATAACTCTAAACCTATGCTTTGTTATATACATCTTTTCTATGCTTTTAGTTGCTAGTTCTTCTTCTTCCCTATCTTCCCTTGCTACCTTGCAAGAAATCCGTGAGGAACTATTGCTGTTCTTGAGCTAGAAGATGAGGGCGTTATTTCCTATGCTTATCCACAGTTTTCCACTTTACCATACGACCTCAACCAATTGCCCATACGGTTTACAAAACCGTTTGGTGGGCAAACAGTTTCAAGGTCGTATGAAGGCATACGGTCTCAAGACCATATGGCCGCATTGACCAAGCGTGGACCGTATGGGAATACTGTTAATAATTATGTAGGTTAATCACCCACAAAATTTTAGAGGTTAACTCCAAAGGGATCGTGAGATATAAGCAAATAAATTAGCAAATCCAATTGAATTTAGTCCTGATTTTCAATCTGCTTAATTTGCCCTTTTTGGGAAAACGGTCTCAAGACCATATAAGATGGTTGACTAAGCGTTGAACATATGATATTACTGTTCATAATGATGTTAATTAATGACTCACCAAATTTGATGGACTAATTCCAAACGAGTTAAGAGTTGAAGGTTGATTACTAGGGCAAACCCTAATTGAAATCAGTGCTGAAATTACAATGAGCTAATTTGAGATTTTGGGTTGATTAGCCCAAACGGTCTCAAGACCATTTGGGGAATCATCCAAACGGTCTCAAGACCGTTTGGTGACAACCCAAGACCGTTTGGAGGTCTAGGGTTAAGGTAATTTGATCAATTGAGGGCCCAATTACAATGGGTTATTAAAATAATCAAATTGCTGATTTGTGACTTAATTAAGGTTCAACCCCTATCAAATCAATCTAGATTTTGATGAATTCTTGGGCAAACGGTCTCAAGACCGTTTGGAGTATATCCAAACGATCCCAAGACCGTTTGGGCCAAGTTTGAGCCCAATTGGAGGTCAATTGATGGGTTCAACTTCGATTTGATTCACATTGTTGAGTGTTGATGGTTGAACGTTTATAGACCTTAATTGAACCAACTCCAACCCTAATTGGATATCAATTGAGGGTCAATTGAGTGACCAATTGGTTAAGGCTAACCCTAATTGTCTCAATTGGTAAGTGGTTAGCAAGCTTGAGACCAATTGATGGCTTCAACATAGGAAACCCTAATCGAGTTTACCCTTTGAACCACCTTGGAGGTCCATACGATCTTGATCTTTTGAGGGCATTCAACCTCAAGACCGTATAAGGTCATTTGACCTCAAGACCGTATAAGGTCATTCGACCTCAAGACCGTATAAGGTCATTCGACCTCAAGACCGTATAAGTTCATTCGACCTCAAGACCGTATAAGGTCATTTGACCTCAAGACCGTATAAGGTCATTTGACCTCAAGATCGAATGAAGACATACGACCTCAAGATCGAATGAGGGCATTCGACCTCAAGATCGTATGAAGGTTGAAGGTGTGAAACCTATTGGAGACTTTTGAAGTTATGTCTTCCTAATGCCTTGAAGGCTTAAATGGTTTCATAGTTGTTCAACCTAAACCCTAATGATACCAAAAGACATTAAGGGTCAAGTGGTTAGTAAATTAAACCATGATGATGATCAATGTGTAATTTACCATAATACCCTTGAAAGGTTCAATTGAGTAAAACCTTATTCTAATCAAACCCTAATCACTTAATAGTGGTGATTTGGTCTATGTTAATCAAAGTGGACTTAACCCAACCTGATCTAGATTGGTGTTATCACCATCTACAAGTATGAGGAGAGAGAAAGTATCTTAAGAAAGAGAAAGTACCCTTTTATGATGGAAATTCAAGTAAAGTACCTTCAATACACATGAATGTGCATGATTAGGATATGATCCACCTATGTGAGATCATGGAACCCTAATTATGATAAATGATGAATCTTAAACTAATCTGAGAGCATCAATGATGATGTTCCTCATACATGATGATGTTATGAGTTCAATTCACCATAATGTGAATAGTAAACCCTAATTCAAGGGCGATGACATGTAATGTGAATAGTAAACCCTAATTCAAGGGTGATGACATGTAATGTAAATAGTAAACCCTAATTCAAGGGTGATGACATGTAATGTGAATAGTAAACCCTAATTCAAGGGTGATGACATGTGAATAGTAAACCCTAATTCAAGGGTGATGACATGCAATATGAGTAGCAAACTCTAATTGATGAGAATCAGAGAACTTAGCTCTTATGACAAGAGTGGAAAGTATATTCTTGTTTTGAATTACCTTTATCAGTTGAATTAACCATGCAGGTTCTGATATGAAGGTGATCATATCCAAGTATGAATGATGATACTATATTCATTGAAAGCATGTTGTTAGCTTTATGAATAGTAAAATATCTTGATGCCTTATCAGTGGCATCCTATGTTTTAATGGGCTGTAAGAGCTATGAATACCATCAAGGTCATGCTTTAGAGATGACTTGTGATGAGTATACTGAGAAATGATGATTGATGTGAGTTAGGTTTGTTACATTTAGTATTCTACTTTCATAGCTGTTATGCTACTGTTATTGTTTGAAGAACAATGTATGATGTAAAAGAATAGTGAATGTACCTAACTAATCAAGTGAAATGTAGAGCCCTGATCATAGATCCATCATTGTCAGAGATCAAATGATGGTGAAACAGGTTTTCCTACGGGAACTCCTGGATCACATACTGTTGAGTATGTGGGGTATATGGATGTGTAGAACCTTACATCCTAGTGTAGGAATTTGATGTAGATGTATAATCCGTCAATCCTTCACTAGAAAACTCATACCGTATCAGTGGATGGTAAACATGAAACCTCCTGATGACGAGGAAAACATAGATATCCGTATCAGTGAAGATAAACATGAAATCTCCTGATGACGAAGAGAGTACAGAACGCCACTGTAACTCTAAAATAGCGAAGGACCGGATTACCCTGGTGAGCTATAATAGTAGAGACACAAGATGTCCTACAAGTGATCCTCTTACTGACTGAGGAAGGTGAAGGTCATGAGAATCCAGCTCTTTCGATGACCTAGTATGATACTAAGGCACTTAACAGTGATTGGTTGGGGTATGAGTGGTAAACCTCATCTCCACAGGGCATAATAATAAGAATGTTTGAAAAACATAATCTACAGCGTAGTATACCTGTTAAAGGAAACTATGAGCTAATTGATTGCTGTTACACTGTATAGTGCATATGTTCTTCATGCTTGATATATGTTGAGCTCTTGTATACAACTGTATCTGCTATTGAATACTTTGTAAGCTTTTACTGCTTAAGTTATTCTTTGATGTTATAATAAAGCTTTTGGCGGAGAGTTATAACTCTCTCTGGGACAATTATGTACAATTGTCTCACCCCGTAGACTTCAACTTTTTAGGTGGACGTCGAGGACGGAGGAACAGGTCTACATGTGACCAGTCCCAGCAGCAGCAGCACCAGGAGCAGTAGTAAATCTCAGGTGGAGATTTAGCTTGCCATGTGGTGTAGTTAGAGTCAGTCCTATGTGTCCTCTGTACTCTCAGGTCTTGGAGTCTTTTGGTTATGAGTTCTTGAGATTTTGTATCTTGTTGTATATAATTACTCAAGAAGTAATTATCATGAGATGTAAACAGTTTATCTCCTTTTATGAATGAAGCTTTATGGATTCAAGCTCTTGTCTCGAAAAGTTTTAATTTCCCGTGATTTTTGTCTTCCGCTGTTAATCGATTCGCTTCCGCTGTTAATCTTGTTTATATCGTGGTTTTGAGATCAGAGCCCACAATTAGTGGTATCAGAGCTCTAGGTCCGTTGAGTCTACAGAGGCATATGACTTAGGATGTCGAGTCTATCCTTAGTATCTCTTCCTTATCTAATAGAATCTTCTGCTCCTCAGGAGAAGAAGATACATAAGGATGGCAGAGCCACATGATGAGTACGTGGCAGAGAGTAGTGCTAGTGCACCTTGAGGCGGTGCAAGGGTTCCAGAAATAGAACAACCTGCACCTGAGCCACCCCAGTTTGACCCAGCTGATATGGGTAACCCAGCAGTTCAGACGATGTTTGGGTAGTTTATGACTGCCATGACACACATCACCGACAGGATGCCCATACCTGCACCTAGGGCACGTGCCCAGCCCGAAGGACAAGGTATCGGTAAGACGTTCGAGCGACTTCGTCGTGTCGGAGCTACTGAATACTTTGGGACTGCTGACCCCGCAGATGCTGATCTGTGGTTAACAGAGTTGGAGAAGGCTTTCAGGATTCTTATTATCCCGGAGGCTGAGAAGGTTAGACATGCTGTCTATCTTCTCAAGGGCAGTGCTGGTCATTGGTGGAACATGGAAGAGCAGAAGAGACCTGGAATAGAGTTCTCGTGGGAAGAGTTTCGTCGGGAATTTATCAATAGATATTTTCCTAAGACCTTCCTAGATGAGAAGATCTCTCAGTTTGAGAGATTGAGGCAGGGCATGATGAACATTAGCGAGTATGAAGCTAAGTTCATGGAATTGCTGTGGTTCTGTCCGCACATGGCTGCCACAGATGAGGAAAGAATTAGGAGATTCAAGAAGGGTTTGAATGCTGATATGTCAACCACTGTGTCTGCCTTAGAAAACCGAGAGAGATTCTCTACCTTCGTTGAGTCAGTCCGAAGGATAGAGAAATATGTGGTTGAGAAGAGGCAAACCCAGAAAAGATATCCACAGTTCCAGGGTTCTTCATCTAGGGATTTAAAGAAACCTAGATTCTCTGCACCTAACCCTCCACCACCCAGATCGAGTTCTCAAACTCAATGGTCACCAAGCAGAGGTAGAGGACGGAGTCAACCGCTTCAAGGGACTCACAGTTCTGCATCGATGTCAGTTACTGGACTACCCCGACCACAACAACAGGAGAGGAGATGCTACAACTGTGGTAAGGTGGGACACTTGATGAAGGATTGCCGTTCTAGGCCTGTCAGTGTGACACAACCTCTGAGACAGAATCAACAAGGATCTCAAAGAATGCAATCTCAAGGAGCAGCTCGAGGACGTGGACAAGCGTCTCAAGCTGGATCATCAGCACCACCTCAACACTAGGTGACAACGAGGTTCTATGCTATGAACCTACCAGATGCAGTGGTCAATCCACGGGTAGTGGCAGGTCAGATGGAACTTTTATATCCTGATATGTCTACATCCTGTGTTGTATCTGTTCTGATTGACCTGGGTGCTACGCACTCTTTCATCACTCATAGAGTGATTCGTAACTACAATGTGACTGTTAGTCATAGGGCAGATAGTTTGTTGTTGGAGACTCCGTTGAGTGGGTCTGCCGTTTTGCAGGAGGTATGCTCTCCCTGCATCCTCTTCTTTTCTGACCATCGCATTCAAGTGGATCTTATACCGCTTGATATGAAAGGATTTGATATAATCCTCGGGATGCATACCTTAGAGAGGTATAGAGTTGTCTTGGATTGTGAGTCCAAGTTGGCTGTTTTGCTGATGAAAGCAGCACATGGATCTTTCAAGGTGAAAGAAAGATTCTGCCCACCTGTCTTGTGTCAGCTATGGTTGCTGATAAGTTGATGAGGCAAGGATGTTATGCATTCTTGGCCCATGTGGTAGATGTTACCAAGGAAAGTTCCAATCCTGCTGAAGTTCCCATAGTCAGGGAATTTGAGGATGTGTTTCCTGAAGAACTTCCTGGTATACCACCACTTCAGGAGATTGATTTTGAAATCAATCTGATCCCAGATACGAAACCCATAGCCCAGACTCCGTATAGGATGGCGCCTGCCAAGATGGCAGAACTCAAGAAACAGCTTCAAGAGTTACTTGAGAAGGGTTTTATCCGACCGAGCACTTCACCTTGGGGTGCTCCGGTCTTATTTGTTAAAAAGAAAGATGGGTCAATGCGGTTGTGCATTGACTATAGACAACTCAATAAAGTAACAATAAAGAACAAGTACCCTCTGTCGAGGATTGATGATCTCTTTGACCAGTTGTGTGGTGCAACAGTCTTTTCAAAGATAGACTTGAGGTCTGGATATCATCAACTTCGTATTAAGGATAGTGACATATCCAAGTCTACCTTTAGGACAAGGTATGGTCACTATGAGTTCACGGTTATGTCGTTTGGACTAACCAATGCACCAGCTGCATTTATGGAACTCATGAATAGAGTTTTCTGACCTTTCCTTGATCAGTGTGTTGTCGTCTTCATAGATGACATTCTGATATATAGTAAGGATGCTCAGCAGCATGAGCATCATCTTCACCAAGCTTTGACCTTGCTAAGAGAACACAAGCTGTATGCTAAGTTTAGCAAGTGTGAGTTCTGGCTGCCGGAGGTATCTTTTCTAGGACATGTGATATCTGCCTCGGGAATTCGTGTTGACCCTAAAAAGGTAGAATATGTTCTACAGTGGGAACAATTGAAGACATCGATGGAGGTTCGAAGTTTCTTGGGGTTAGCTGGCTATTATCGAAGGTTCATTAAGAACTTTAGTTCTATAGCCTTACCCTTGACCAAGTTAACCCGGAAAGATATTCCTTTTTCTTGGAGTGATAAGTGTCAACAGTCTTTCCAGTTGTTGAAGGAGAGGTTGACAAGTGCACCTGTGCTTGTGCTACCTAAACAAGGAAAAGGATATGTAGTCTTCTGTGATGCCTCCAAGAATGGACTTGGATGTGTGTTGATGCAGGATAAACAAGTGATTTCTTTTGCTTCTTGACAACTTAAGAAACACGAGGAGAGCATCAATGATGATGTTCCTCATACATGATGATGTTATGAGTTCAATTCACCATAATGTGAATAGTAAACCCTAATTCAAGGGCGACGACATGTAATGTGAATAGTAAACCCTAATTCAAGGGTGATGACATGTAATGTGAATAGTAAACCCTAATTCAAGGGTGATGACATGTGAATAGTAAACCCTAATTCAAGGGTGATGACATGAAATATGAGTAGCAAACTCTAATTGATGAGAATCAAAGAACTTAGCTCTTATGACAAGAGTGGAAAGTATATTCTTGTTTTGAATTACCTTTATCAGTTGAATTAACCATGCAGGTTCTGATATGAAGGTGATCATATCCAGGTATGAATGATGATACTATATTCATTGAAAGCATGTTGTTAGCTTTATGAATAGTAAAATATCTTGATGCCTTGTCAGTGGCATCCTATGTTTTAATGGGCTGTAAGAGCCATGAATACCATCAAGGTCATGCTTTAGAGATGACTTGTGATGAGTATACTGAGAAATGATGATTGATGTGAGTTAGGTTTGTTACATTTAGTATTCTACTTTCATAGCTGTTATGCTACTGTTATTGTTTGAAGAACAATGTATGATGTAAAAGAATACTGAATGTACCTAACTAATCAAGTGAAATGTAGAGCCCTGATCATAGATCCATCATTGTCAGAGATCAAATGATGGTGAAATAGGTTTTCCTACGGGAGCTCCTGGATCACATACTGTTGAGTATGTGGGGTATATGGATGTGTAGAACCTTACATCCTAGTGTAGGAATTTGATGTAGATGTATAATCCGTCAATCCTTCACTACAAAACTCATACCGTATCAGTGGATGGTAAACATGAAACCTCCTGATGATGAGGAAAACATAGATATCTGTATCAGTGAAGATAAACATGAAATCTCCTGATGACGAAGAGAGTATAGAACGCCACTGTAACTCTAAAATAGTGAAGGACCAGATTACCCTGGTGAGCTATAATAGTAGAGACACAAGATGTCCTACAAGTGATCCTCTTACTGACTGAGGAAGGTGAAGGTCATGAGAATCCGGCTCTTTCGATGACCTAGTATGATACTAAGGCACTTAACAGTGATTGGTTGGGGTATGAGTGGTAAACCTCATCTCTACAGGGCATAATAATAAGAATGTTTGAAAAACATAATATACAGCATAGTATACCTGTTAAAGGCAACTATGAGCTAATTGATTGATGTTACACGTATAGTGCATATGTTCTTCATGCTTGATATATGTTGAGCTCCTGTATACAACTTATACAACTGTATCTGCTATTGAATACTTTGTAAGCTTTTACTGCTTAAGTTATTCTTTGATGTTATAATAAAGCTTCTGGCGGAGAGTTATAACTCTCGCTGGGACAATTATGTACAATTGTATCACCCCGTAGACTTCAACTTTTTAGGTGGACGTCGAGGACGGAGGAACAGGTCTACAGGTGACCAGTCCCAGCAGCAGCAGCACCAGGAGCAGCAGTGAATCTCAGGTGGAGATTTAGCCTGCCATGTGGTGTAGTTAGAGTCAGTCCTATGTGTCCTCTGTACTCTCAGGTCTTGGAGTCTTTTGGTTATGAGTTCTTGAGATTTTGTATCTTGTTGTATATAATTACTCAAGAAGTAATTATCATGAGATGTAAATAGTTTATCTCCTTTTATGAATGAAGCTTTATGGATTCAAGCTCTTGTCTCGAAAAGTTTTAATTTCCCGTGATTTTTGTCTTCCGCTGTTAATCGATTCTCTTCCGCTAAGTTTAAATCGTGTTTATATTGTGGTTTGGAGATCAGAGCCCACAGTTTTCAACTTTGATATATGCCATTAACAATCAAGGGGTTAATTGGTACTTTCTTGAATTGAATTAATTAGACCTTCAAACGGTCTTGAAGTACCTTGACCTTCATATGGTCTTGGTTCAAGTGTAACTCAAATCAACTCATTCGGTCTTGAAACCGAATTAACCCATTCAGTCTTGGAACTGAATCAACCATTCAATCTTGAGACTGATTTCATTCATTCGGTCTTGAAACCGAAACAACCAATCGATCTTGAGACTGATTTCATTCATTCGGTCTTGAAACTGAATCAACCATTCAATTTTGAGACTGATTTCATTCATTCGGTCTTGAAACCGAATCAACCATTCGATCTTGATATTGAATTCATTCATTCAGTCTTGAAACCGAATGCTCATCAAATGTTTTGAAACTGAATGGACAATCCAACATTGAGATCGATTGAACCTCAAACAGTTTGAGATCGTTTGATCCCAAATGATCAACACCTCCATTCGATCAACACTTTTATTCGGTCAACACTTTCATTCGATCAACACTTTCATCAACCTATGCAAACGGTTTGAAACCGTTTCAACATCAATTAGAGTTTTGAACCCAATTGAATTAGGGTTTAAAATTACGGGACCATCAATTGTTGAATCCTTTTTATCTTATTCATTTGTAACCATTGAATATTCATCCAATCATAGCATCACTTGACCACAAACGGTCTTGATCCCCTTATGACCTCAAACGGTCTTGAGACCGTTTGCCCTCAAATAGTCTTGAGACTGTTTGCCCTCAAACAGTCTTGAGACCGTTTGGTGTCAAACGGTCTTGAGACCGTTTGGTGTCAAACGGTCTTGAGATCGTTTGATCACCAAAAAGCAAAACCATTTGTACATGTTCTATTTTGAGGTGTGTGCTTAAGATGACATCATCATCTTCAAGCTTCAAACCTTTGAAATCAGTTGTGATTCTTATGGTGATTTCAACAATTAATCAAATGGAATTTTGAGAATGAAGAAAGAATCAACATATGATAAAAGAATGAAATAAATAACAATGTTTAAGGGTTCAAGTTATATAACCCACCTTCAAAGTTTAAACCAAACTTCAAGCTTCACGCCTTCAATGGTGAATGAATCTTTCTCAACCTCCCAAGGCTCGTCCTCAAGTCCTTGAGTGAAAAGAAATGGCTAGGATTGAAGATTGAATGGAGAAAAGAAGAAATCAAGCATTGAATTTCAATTTCCACCATGAAATCAAGGTTGAAGATGACTATAGATCTTACCTACAAGTTGGGGCACATACTCCTATTGCTCCTAAGCTCCTTTGTGTTCAACCAAAGCAAGGAAAGAAAGAAGGGTCGAAAAAGCCTTTCATTTGAGTTGGAAATGGGATGTTTATAAGGAAATTCCAATGAGAGAGAAAATGTTAATTAATTCCTTCAACTCCCAAAATTGGTGCCACTTAACCCCCTCACTTTCTTGCATACGAAGCTATCAACTCCACCTTCAAATTCCTCTTCATTATCCATGAATAAAAGGAAAGCAAATTAAGCACCTTAACCATTATAATAATAATATCCAAAATTGAGAGGAATATTACTTTTTTAACTAATGTGAGTGGGCTCTCCACTCATTTTAGATATTTCATGGCCTTTGCAAGGCACAAGGACGTCCATACTAATGTAAATTCAACCATCTCATTTTTGGTTGAAGGGCACTTCAATTAATATATTTATTTTTGCATTAAATTGAATTACAGTTTCAATTATGCTTAAATCTTGATTATTTTAATATCAAGATTCTCTCTCCTCCAAAGTGATTCAAATGAGATGCCCCTACCATTTTATTTTCTCTACATGATTCCAATAAACATGAGGGACTCTCTAGAGGTGGTATTTTGCATATTGAACCCTAGGTTTTGGGTAAATTGCACATTACACCATCAACAAGCTCTGCCTTGGTACTCAGGATGTCACAAGCCATACCTCTGCATCATTCTCATTCTTATGATGCTTCAACACTTGAGGAACACTTTATCATGCAACATTTGCAATTTAACCCCTCAACTTGGGTAATTTGCACTTTAGTCCAAAACAAGCAAAACATTGTTTCAACATTATTAAAAAAAAGACTAAATTGAAACATAAGTTCCTCTTGAGCCTTAATTACTTTTTAAGAGATAAGCGCAAGCGTATAATTAACTTTATTAAACAAAACATTTAGGGTTAAAGCATAACCCAGGTCAGGGATGTTACAGTTTGTAGAGGCGTACCTTGTCCCGAGGCTTGCTCGACGACGTTACCTCGTGGCTTGTGTGGTCTTCACCTCCAGTCTTAGACAGTGTCTATGCAGCTCCTGGTCTCACCGGGACTATCGGGATTGACAACTGTCCTCCGAGCGGCAGAAGTCTCCCGCCTCTGCAGTAGTCCACATGGACCACCTGGAACTTCGATCGCCTTGTCGCACAAGGCACCAGAAGGAGTTGTACCCTCCTGTCGTCGTACTAGTCACCGACACACTCTCCTGCCACCAGTCGCTTTTCTACAGTTGTCTTTCCCTTATTGTGCCTCCCTTATCGGGTAGCACTTGCTCGAGCTCTCCTGGTTACCACAACCAGAGACAACGACAACTTTGCAGAGCAACTGGTGTTTTGAGTTGTCCTTTGAGAAGCTCCCAATACCCCTATATATATAGGAGGGTCATGGGACAGGGTTCTCTACCCCGGACAATGTGGGATTAAAGTAGGAGTAGAAGGGTTTGAGATTTTCCACAAAACAACCAACTGCACCAGCTGAACCTATCGTTTCAAGCATGAACCGATCAGTTGGGGACCTGAGTCGATCGGTTCACACTTGAACCAATCGGTTGGGGCACCTGAGCCGATCGGTTCACTTCTGAAATGATCGGTTCACTACCCTGGTCAGTTCCTGATTTACTTTTCCTCTTTTGTTTCGAATTGATCCAAATACCACTACAAAAAATTTGGCCTTTGTTGAAGAACATTTGTGAGGAACCAAAAATCATGAATAATGATGTCTATTTGTGAGGGCTCATCCTTCAAATATGGGACCAAATCCCTCACCCATTTTTTTAACATCTTTACAAATACTAATCCCTCACAAATACATTACTCACTAATCATCCCTTGAAAAATACCATGACAAATGTTTCCCTCCATCTCATAACCCTTCCCTCCATTCTAATAGGCAACATTTGTAAATCAAAATTAAAATAAAAATAAAACCCCCTTTCCCTTATCTCCTTCTTCACTCAATCGATTCCTTGCGCGAAGCCCAGCACGACTTCTCAACCGCAGCACCCGACCAGCAGCCTAGGGGAGGAATCGGTGGTCGTTTCTTTTGCTTCTACCTCCTATAGCTGCGCCCACTCTTCCTCTACCCTACATCCTTCCTCCTTTCACCTTTCCCTCGCCCTAGCGGCACCCTAGCGCCGCACCATCAGCTTGGGTGGCCGACCAGCAGGTGCATCGATGCCCCAGCCAGTAGCTCGCGGCCAAGCAATTAGCAGCGACAGCTCCCGCTGCACAACGACGTCTCTACCCCCTTCCTTTTTCCCCTTTCTTCTCACTCCATCCGGTTCCCAACTAGTAGAGGGGCGGCGCCCTAGTTGCAACACAAGGTCGACGCCTGACTACAAGCGGATCCGAGCCAAGGTCGACGCCTGACTACAAGTGGATCCGAGCCAAAGAAAGAAAGGTACATGAAAGATTGACAAGAAAATTAGGCAAGATGCAGACGACATTGACTGGATTAATCCAGGAAAGGTATCATTTTTAGGTAGACTCTTGTTCTAATAAACTTGCCTGTATTCAGACATCAAACCGGCACGATGCCATTATCGGAAGGATTTTTATCTATATGCACATTTTTTCATCTTTTTCTTTGTTAGGAAGAGCGGTCAGTAGCAATCCATGTTCACCAGGTTGTCCCACGAAACAGATACCGGCAACCGAACAATGGTGGTACCAAACATTAATTAATCTGCTCATACCAATATGTCTTCTACGCTGTTCCGCTAAGTGGAAATGCCAGATAGTTAGCTAGGATGGTTTTTGATCAAATATAGTAAACGCATGCTCTGGAGATCATAGGAATTAGATGATGCTTTCAATAGAGAAATCAATAGAGAAATCAATAGGTTTTTGATATGTTGTGTGGGTTTTGGCCTCCCCTTTGACTATTGTATACCTTGTTGGTTATCTCAGTGCTCCTCCCCCACCTGCTATAGGGTGTCATAGTTGGCGAATGATAATGATGGGACTATCCTTTATTATCCTTTTGGTTAGATCTTCAGGATCTGGCTTGGTGAACATTTTGGGGTATATGGGTATTCTTTCGTGTTGTCATTTTCTTTGTAGTCTCCTCTTAGCTAGGCGTAGCAAAACCTTCGACTAGGTAACCGACCCGATCAACCCGAGAGCGGAACATACTTGTAAAATGGCTTTATTTTTTTTCTTTCATCCAATAGTATTTCCAATAACATACTGGATGTAATGTAAGATTATACATGATTATATTCTTGAACTATTTAAAACTATTTTCATTCACAGCCTGTTCCTCAAGTCCCTTGCAATGCTTAATTTGATACCAGCCTGTATGCGTCTGTTATGAACTGTTTACATTTTTTTCTTTCTAAAATTCATATACCAAATTCAACTGTTGATGAGGTCGTTTCAAGATGGAAAATCAAACACTACATTTTTGAAAAGTTTATCTATCTGATAATTAACAGTTTTGGTAAGTCAATTCCTAAAGATTTTGTTTTAAAAACACTGATACATTCCTTTCCTCATATAATTTGGAAAGAAATTGATTTGAATGACATTTTTTTCTTAAATCCATTCAGACTCCATTTTTCATAATGTTGGAACGAAATCATACAAATATCAAATGGTATGTATATTTGAACTAAAATACTACATGTGAATTTGTTTGCTACTATTCTAGGGGAACCTGCTATAGAAACAATATACTGCCATGTGTTTGTATGAATACATCATTTAGAACTATAATTTTAACCATTCTAGACATCGAACTTCCAGAATTCAACTGCCAAATGATAGATTAAATCACTGCTCCTCTCATATTGAACTAATGGAGCATGACAGTTGTGGGGGATGGTTGTCGATGTTTGTTACCTGCCATCCCAATGGATAACGGTAAACTCCATAGTGAACTGAGGGTAGGGTTCTTTTCTAATGAGTGTTTATTTTACAACCATTACATTTCTCTGGCACTTAGCTTATTATATTCTTTTTCTCCAACAGGATCTGTGTTATCTGTCATAGATTCAGTTTGCCCTTCCATGGAACCTACTTTTTCCCATGAGCAATCGGCTATGGATGCTAATTGATTGGTGTAGAGAATGGTATGTGTTTTAGCTCTTATTTTTTTTTTTTTTTTTTTTTTTTTTTTTTAGATACCGAGAGATTTATTCATCCTGCTCTCGGGTTGCAGGCCAAACTGGATTTATATATCTTGATACAGACATCCCTGGTTCACTCCAGATCTCAGCTGGAACAAACTCGGGGCATTGGACCAACTATTATTAGTTGCAATTGTTTGTTTAGAAGAAAGTATTTCAACTATTATTTGTTTCCCTTTAACATGCTCTGATTTTTACAACTTTGTCCTACTTTTCTAGATCATGCTATAACAATCTGAGAATACTAAAGGGCAGAGCTGAATGGGAAAGAAGCATCCCCAATATGGTAGATCATGCTCCAGCACAAATTTGAAGAAGCCTAAGCCTAAGTGCTTCCTAGGGGGGGGCCATCAGACGACCCTTATGCTGTGGAGGTGCTATGCCTGACTCATTTTGAGGAACTAACAATGGTAGATATGCCAACCAGTGTAGTATTAGAGATAGCTTGTAATTTTTGAAATTATTTTACCTCCAAAAAGTTCTCCGTTCCGTGAGTGAATTCATGCCTGGCTTTGGTGGTTGCCTGGAAGAGTCATGACAAGCCCATTGCATGGGAATGCAAGTCCCATCATGCTTCTTTCCCCTAACCTGCTAGATAGATGCGTTGGCTGCTTCATTCCCTATCACGATTGATCCGTTAGGCTGTTGATTATGCAATATTTCTGTGAATATCTTGTTTTGCAATGTTAGTTCATTCAGCACTAACCAACTGAGAGTCTGTAGCTGAAGAGATGGGAACAGCAGGGGAAAATAAGTAAGACGAGGCTCTCCATGGATATGGTAAGGGGATAAAAACTTCTGAAAGAGCATTCTTACGGCCGCCTTCAATATATTATTGAATATTTTTTCTCCATTTTTTGGTGTAAACCAGTTTGTCGTTGGATATTTTCATGCTTCATGTTATCAAGTACTATATTTTGACACAGGCCATAGAACAGTTATATAATTATAATATTAAGCTATAATTTCTGCAATAATGACATCTCAATGGCAGATCATTTTGTCTTTCTTGTTTGCAAAACAATAAAACTCATAATTAATCATCTCTATTATCTAGGTTCCGCCCTCGTATTCTTATTGATGTAAGCAAGATTGACATGAGCACCACTGTTCTGGGTTTCAATATCTCCATGCCTATCATGGTTGCTCCAACTGCCTTTCAGAAAATGGCTCACCCTGAAGGTATATAGTGTATTGTCCCTGAGCTTTTGCTTACTATTTTTTTGTAAAGTATATAATTGGTGGACAATTGGACTCAACTTTGGGCTTTTGAGATTCAGGGGAATATGCTACAGCAAGAGCAGCGTCAACAGCTAACACAGCCATGGTTAGAAACTATATTTTTTGTCATATAGTGAAGTTCAAATGTAGTTTGAGAATACTTTAATAGCTACACCATATATCAATCACGTGCATCATTTACATGCATTCCATATAGTAGCCTACAAGAAACTACTTTAATCTCATCCATAAGCTCCCTGCCAAGAAAACTAGCTCTGGATCCAGTTTATCTTTGAAATGTTATTTTGACTTTTGAAACTGCAAAAAACAAAAAAAGAAACTGTGGCACCTATGTAATTGGGTACATTTTCTTTATTTCAACCAAAAAAATAGTACCACTTTCTGTATGCATGATCCATCTCCATAGCATGTAGATAGTACACATTTCATGTGATACAAAGTTTGACGTAAATACTTCCCTTCAAGCTAAAGTAGTAACTACTGACTTGCATTTCTATATTTTTCCATTTTCTATTACTAGGTCTTGTCATCATGGGCGACTTCAAGCGTTGAAGAAGTTGCTTCAACTGGACCTGGACTTCGGTTTTTCCAGCTCTATGTGGGTTACACGATTTTGCTAAAATTCAT
The DNA here is from genome assembly GCA_963693085.1 of Alisma plantago-aquatica. Lineage (NCBI taxonomy): Eukaryota > Viridiplantae > Streptophyta > Magnoliopsida > Alismatales > Alismataceae > Alisma > Alisma plantago-aquatica. Next base: position 958,181,749 of record OY856413.1, on the reverse strand, counting down.
AGCTTTGTAAACTAAATGTGGAAGCTCATTCACATGTAAATTTCCAGGTATACAAGGATACAAAATGTTGTTGCTCAGCTAGTTAAAAGGGCAGAGGCGGCTGGCTTTAAGGCAATTTCTCTTACTGTTGACACTCCAAGGTTGGGTCGTAGGGAGGCAGCCATAAAAAACAAGTACGGAAGTGTTTGACTCGGATCCTACTGGTATTGAATTGGAAGATGAGTAAACAGGTACGGCAGGCTTGTACTGAACAACACATCTTGTTTTGCTCTCTTTAGCAAATTGAGTAGTTTAGGAACATGACTTGATGCCTATCTCTGTGCAGGATATACAAGAATGGAAGTACTATATCTGCTGATGAGTCTCTAGATTACAGATGCAATTCCTCTCACATGTTAGGTTTTGACGATCCTAAAATGTTGGAGCTCATGAGGTTATATGTTACCATTCATACATGAGTATTCTTTTTATAAGACGTCAACATATGCTTTACATTTGCGTTTTGCACATGGTGTTTGCCTACTTTATCTTGGATATCTACTTACCTTGGTACCTTTTATACAAATACATAGATGCATTAGGATACTTAGATGTCCTCATGTGTGCCTTGCATAATCATTCACTATTTTATTTACTTGCATTAACTCATAGTACATGTTGGTTCAAACTAGCTAAGCCCTTTGTCTCTCCTAGAACTCCAACTCTTTCTGAAGGCATCTTGGTCAAATAATTATCATCCAAGGAAGTTTATAATTCTAAATCAATATAAACTCATACATGCATGTATGTCCACTTATCCAATTAAGCTAGTTCTACTTCTAACTTCCCAGTCATGCAACCTCTTCAAGAACCTTTCCCTACAATAGTGACATAGGAAATGCCTATTAAAATATGAGTGTATTCTGTATCCAACTGAAAATATGTTAGATAAAGATTGATGTTCTTAAATATTTGTTGATGAACTAGTGAAATCATTCCCAGATATGAAGCATAGTACCCAAAAGAATACTAAATATGCTTGCAGAAAATGGAGACACCACCTACTGGTGATGCATATTACCTTGTTCATTTGTAGACTAAGATTATTTTTTCAACTTGTAGTATCATAACAAAAAGTAATGCATGATAGATAAAATTACACCCTATTTATATGTAAGGTGAACAAGTTCCCCCATTTAAGGATATTCCCAAATTCGAAATACTAGATTATAACAAACCAAACTAGCAATTTAAAATAAGAAAAATAAGACACTAGATTCATGAACTTGCTAGCAATGAAATCTAATATCAAATCTATAAACAGTAATAGAGTTATTTTCTTAGTAAGAGATTGTATACAAGTTAATCTATTGGAAATCTGATGTCCAGCGCAATGAGATGATTACCTTGATTTCATAATCAGGGAAATGAGCAACTAGTTTGAGGAGACATTGTATACAACAGTTTTCTGTCCAGCTGGCTGCAATAAAAATTCCACAATGAGCATATCCTAGGACTAAATTACTGACACCACTTTCATATAAGATAAATGAGGAAAGGAGCCACTACACCAGTTACATCAGTTAGTGTATCTTTGATGTATGGGTCCTTCAGAACAATAGCAGAAAATGTTTGGAGTCATTGGTTATTTGAAGCTTATGTGTGAAACCCACTCACTCTGACTTATATACTCTTTTGGTTGGCTGCAAGCTAAACCTAATGAATAAGAACTCCTAATGAGTTCAACGATGTGTCTTGATGCCTAGTTATGCAAGAGTAAGTCAATGTTGATTCCATGGAATCTTAGCTAAATGCATAGATTGTGAAACAATTATCTCTTTTAGGAAAATTATTTTAACCAAATCACTGTTATAAACTAATACACATTCCAAAGGGTTGTGATGCAGTTAATAATTTTTGTACTAAGTACCACAGCACATTTATCTTGTATTTTGTTTTCTATACTTGCTTGAATTGCATATTGACAGGTTATTAAAGATGATAAGGGACCTAGTTTCATCTGCAAACTGCACTCACCTAGTGTGTCTTCTATTGTTATGGTCTCTCTGTTTTCTCTAATTCATCTTTAATAATGTGTCCGTCAGGTTGTCTTGGAGGTCTTGACAACTCTATTATGTATTCTGGTAATGAATGATCTAATATATCAGAGGAAAAAGGCTCAGCTGGTGGTTATTACTCATGATGTGGATCCCTGATTGTGTAGTATAACATAGTTTCACCTTAAATTTTAACTTATTTTCTCCGGCAGTCCTACTAGGATAAATCCCACCAAGGGAGGAGAAACCTGCGTCGAGACAGGGATGAATATCTTCTTTGGCAAGGTAACCTATATTATTTCTAGTTTCATGTATTTTCTTTTATGATTTATGTTTTATGCACTTTCTTTTTCTTTGATCCTGAAGGGACAGATAATTGTCAGTCTCTGGCATCTATATGCTCCTTGCTTTGTTCATTTTTTCCCTACTGATATATGTTTCAGATTTTGAAGCTAGCTGCTATACGTATCAAAAGTTTGAGTGATAAGTTGCAGCTATCACAACAAATGTTGGAGCGTGTTTACTGTCTCTTTTAGCAGATACTAAACCAGCGGACCTCCTTATTCTTCAATCGACATATTGATCAGATTATATTATGCTGTTTTTATGGCATTGCAAAGGTTTTTCATTGAAATTTAAAATCCCCTTTCTGTTTGTGGTTCCTTTTTGAATTTGTGTTTCTGTTAGTAGGTTTCTCAATTAAGCTTGACCTTCAAAGAGATCATCTGTAGGTACAGGAAACAACCACATTGTAAGACTCAAGTTTTCCGTAGCATATTTGTGGACTGGTCAGTGATAGGCCATTTTGGGGTATGAACCAATTTGTGTTGTTTCTCTTCTTTACAACTTATGAAATACGTTATACTGACCACTGTGATACTGTCTATATTGATTTCCCTTCTAAGCAGAAAAAAGGCCAGACCCATCTGGATATCATCACATTTTACAATGTTGTGTTTATCCCATCAGTGAAGCCTCTTTTGATGGAACTATCTGCAGGATCGACTTTGAAAAATAATTGCAGTTCAGAAGATGGCAACAAAGCTGATGGTAAGCATATAGCATTGAGCCTGTCTTTGTCTTGAATAATCTTATAATGTACACATCACTGTCTTTGTCATGAATAATCTTAAGTTCTTAATGAACTGAACAAAAGAAGCATATAGCATTGGGCCTCTTCTCACATGCAAGTGATAAGTGACTCTAATATAATATACAAGAAGCAAAATGCCTTATCAGTAATATTTTTGCTGTGCAAATAAGTGGGAATGTATTTCACAGTAACGACGCTCAGGCGTTGGACAATTCTACACATTCATTTGTGAGGCAAGCAGTTGATGCCTTGCATTCAAATATTAATCCTGCAAATCTCTCTCATGTAGCTATTTCTTAAAAGATCAGCCAGTAGTGTCGTGCAACTTCCAGTATTGATCTATGATTTGAATACCTTTAAATGTATCCATCAAATGACCTCTTATAGGAAGATGTGTATAAGAAGTAATCATCTGTTTCTAATACTGATAAGCTGCGATATAGGTAGATTTGCTAACAATATAATTACAACTGTAAGACATATTTGTTGTTTGAAAAAATAGTAATAGTTTTATTCCCTTCCAATATTGGAATGGCCACCATGCTATAGCAATGCTACCACAAAATCTTCCAAAATGACAATGTACACTGGTATACAAAATTTTGAGCCTTCTGTTAGGATTTGTGAAAATCTACATATTACTTACAAGTCATGAGGATAGAGTGTGGTTACATCATTGTCTGCTTCTTGGTTCAAATTTTGATGCCAATCAAATGCATTATTCTTTCTGTGCAAATGATGATCGTGTTGTAGCGTCAACTAATGATACTGTATCTTTCAAAACACTATGATACATTTGTATGACTGCATAAAGCTCATTCTTCTGATTATTCTCTTAGTTTCTTCACAACTTGCTGTAAGATGACTACTAAATGTAGTATATTAAATCTATTGGGAAAAAAGCACAAAGGTTGTTTTTTATATTTTTCTCATAGCTGTAATTCTTTCGTGGTTTCCTTTCAGGCCTTAGAGGTGGTCGATTTGGAGCATCAGACTCAAATGGTTTCTAAGCTTGATGGTTCTATAATGAAATGTGTCCGTGATCAGAATGGTAATCATGTAATTCAAAAGTGCATTGAGTGTGTTCCACAAGAGAGGATTCAGTTTATAATATCGTGCTTTTATGGGCAAGTTGTTACACTCTCCACTCACCCATATGAGGCCTGGCATTGATGAAGAGCACCACACCATTTGAAGGAAAATGGAGACATTATAGATCTTAAGAGTTTCTAGCATGATATGTTCATTGTCATCAATCTCAAAATTTTGAACCATATGTACTCTTTATTTATACAAACGTTGAGCACGCAATGTATGGATAATATTTTGCTTCAATAACAAAATTTGGTTTGAGGTGATTTAACATTTTTATGTGTCATTTTGGTGTTGAATCTTCTTATGATGTCATGTGAATTAGTATAAAAATTTTTCTTGAGGTTATGTATACAAAGTTTTCATTAAAAATTTGATATTCACTACAGTAACAATTAATTATCATTTAATAAATCATTCAATAATCAATAACAAAATCATTTACAGTAGTCCCTCATAAATATATTGATGAAGGTCCAGATTGACCATCAAAATTGCATTGATGACGACCACATAGCCCCTCAAAAATAATATTAATGAAGGCATTATCCTTCAAAAATATATTCTCCATTACCATCAAGTCCCTCAGAAATGTATTTATGAGAACTAAATAGTCCCTCAAAAATGTATTTATGAAGGCTAAATAGTCCCTAAAAAATGTATTTATGAAGGTTAAATAGTCCCTCAATATAACATTCTTGAGGGTCAGTTGGTCCGTGACAATTGTATTCGTGAGGGCCACTGGTATTTGTCATGTGAGTTCTCTTCACGGACCATTTGTGAGGGCCAGACCCACAACCGTCCCTATTTCTGAGGGCCTGTAGAGAGGAGTTTGTGACAGGACTCTCCCGTGAATAATGGCCCAGTTTTTTGTAGTGTACCAATCCTTGTTCCAATCAAACTGGACAAGTGAAACGAAAAGAAATTTCTCACCAACCTAACTTTCCCAACTTGCTCGTTTGGACCTGTTGAGTCGATTGGTTCAACCCTTGAACTGGTCATCACAACCTATCCTGAGCCGATCAGTTCATCACATGAGCCGATCGGTTGGGAGTGCAAACTGTGCAAAAATCAGTCAATTGCAGTTTCAATCAATCTGATACTCTAATCAATCGGTCCAACACCTTGAACACTATGATATTGAGCTATCAATTGATTGAGTGTTTAATTGAACTACTAAACTCCTTTAGTAATCAATCTAAACATTGTTTGTGGATAAACTCCTCTTCCAGGTTAAATCCTATGTGTGTCACTTATGTTGGCAGTGAAAGTCCTTAAGACTTATGACTTCACAAGAAAAGAGCGGTGCCTAGTCGCACATCAGTGCTACCCAAGTGAAATAGAAAGTTGGAGAACAACTTTCAATCCTACAATCTGTGAATGGTGTTATAGTGAATGTATAATTCCTTTGTCACTAATGTCCTGAATGAACTCAAGGCATGGTACAGTCATCCTTTCAACGTTCATCCATTTCCTTGATCTCAGAGCAGACTGGATGAGATGTGTGTGACATCAATATCACATATTGATTCACACATGCATGCGCATTCCTTTCTCAATCCTACTCATCAAGTGGCCATGGACATCAAACTCCCTTAGGAGGGACAAATCCCATATCTACCACTCACCCCTTAAAAGCCCCATGTGTCAAAGTCAGCCAATCATCACATTTATAACAACCCATGTTTCAGGACTGCATTTGATGATGTCAAAGTGTACCCAACGACATGTATTGAGTGTAGTGATTTCAGGTCGAAGAATCACACTCACTGCCATCACTATGAGAGCTGACTGTGACTACCAAATCATGGTTCCATGTGTCACTCTCACGGTGGGTCTGTCTGGTACACTTGTTCTCTAACAAGTACCTATGTGCTTGGTTTGATATCACTATATCATGACTAATGAGATTCTGTCATCAACCAATACACAATCTAGTCTTTAATGTTATTGATGTCTATGGTTATTTCCACAATAACAGTGGACTAAGGACAAAACAAGAATGTATACTCTTAACATACATATGATCTCATCGTTTAGGTCCTGAACCTAAAAGCATACATCATTGAGTAAACAATTCTTTAGACACCTATCATGTTACACTATCATCTTAGAAACATTTAAAATATATAGATAAAAAATTGCCTTTATTATTATTCAAATCATTTATGAAGTATCCCATTACAATCATCACATGACTTTATCTATGGGCATACATACCAACATGAGGAACCTATGCTCTGATACCAAATGTAATGACCCCACCTCCCGGTAACCCCCAATTAAGGGAGACCCAGAGGTTAGATCCATTATCCCAATTAACAGGATCAAAGGTTCAACAATTAATCAGTAATAATTATGAAATTCTATTGAACTAAACTGAAATCTGGTATAAAATAAAACTTTGCATACCTTTTTCAAAAACTTGGATATCTACTGCTATCCACATCTAGAGTCTATTCTAACTAATCCTCCTTTGTACTTTAATTCTTATTTAATTCCACATATGCCACTTTACTGTTTGTCCTTTTCAATCTTGCACCTAAAATGCCGACAAACAAAACGTCGGTCAGCATATCGAAATATGCCGGTATGTGGGGACAACCAAAAATTTCGCAAATATGGCTAACAATCTAAATATCACAATCAAGTTAATTAACCGGCCAAATTATGCTTTCAGTATGACATTCTCCTATGCTTTTTCCCTAACCCTGGCATACCCACCTTAGGGTTTCTCTTTTGCCAATGACTGAAGGCCACCTTCTCAATCCTGAGCTTGGTGCCTAGGGTCACCTCACATAGTGCCCATTACTCATTTTATAAAGACCACCTTCTCAATCCCGAGCTTGGTGTCTAGGGTCACCACTACTAGTGCTCATTGGTCTTCCCTCCAGGGCTTGACCTTTAGCATCATCCATTAGGGTGGCATGTAGATGCAAGAATACACACTTCTATTATTATGGTAATAATCATGGTGACTTTATGATTTTGCAAGTATGAACATCCAAACTATTAAGTTGCATTCAATGTGATGAATCATCGGGGAAACTCTTTGGGACACTAATGCGATTAACCATAATTAACCACATACCTGCCAAGCTGACTTGATTGTAGAAATAATTCAACCAATTAAGAAACCAAGCAAGCACACGCCAAGTTGATCCTGAAATATGCATCCAATATTTCTATCATTAATTATGCCATCATGATCTATTAATCCTAGTTGATTCCTAGGGTTACTAGTCCTTTTTAGGGTTTTGATTACAATTAGGGTTTCACTTCCTTTTTATTACTTTGAACCCTAATTACTTACAAACCCTAAATATTTCATTCTTCTTTCACAAAAGATCCTAAGATCATCTTTTAGCAACATGAAACCATAATTTCAGATTATAAGTACTTTTCCTTCCTTTTTCTCCTATTTAGGGTTTCTAAGCATATTAATCATCATATTAGGTTAAAAACCCTAAACTTTGCAATTATATCTTCAAAATAGGTTAAAACTCATCTTTATCATTAAATAAGTTAACTATGCACAAATTAACTTATTTGCAAGATTAAATTTATCCTTTATCAACAATTAGGGTTTCTAACCATAATTAAATACTTTTTCCATCACAACTATACACTTGTGCAAAAAGATACTGATTTAGGCTTCCAAACCATTTTTATCTTATTCCTCATATTTTTTTGATCAATTTTCATGTATATACTTTTCTCATTTGAGTTTTCTAGCTCAAGGTATGATTTTAAAAAACAAAATCCTTTTTATTAATTTATTTGTTACATTCACAAAAATGAGGATCGACAGATCCATGGTCCGCTGGTCCACTCAGGATCCAATGACCAAGGATGTGCGCTCCTATTTTTGTTTTAGGTTGTGAAGAACAAGAATGTCCTTACCTGGCCTGAAGGCACATAGGGGCAATTTGGTAAAAGACATCGATGTCTTCTTCTTCCTCACGTCGAGGTACATCAAGTCTGTGGTCAACTCGAGCGTTGACTCCTCGATCACGTTCACCTACAAGCACGCCAAACATCCTGGGAGCTTTGCCTCCCTCCTTCGAACTCGACTAGGGCTCCAATTTCGTGCCACAAACACACCGCGACCCTCTCCTACTTGTCGGACTCCGGCGAGGTTTGCTGCGGTGATGAGAGCGCAGGTCAGGGTGAAAGGGACAATTGGAGGCATAAGAGCACTCCTTGCACTCTGCCGCAGAGTTTAGGGTAGCTATTCGATGTGTCGATACCCTCCTCCACCCTCCCCTATATATAGGGTCAGAGGCAGTTTGCAAGAATTGGGAACTTCCCCAATAGGAGGCCAAACCCCTACAAAGTAGGGATGATTCTGTTCGTTTTTCTTTCCCGAACTCGAGGAAAACAAAAGTTGGCTTACACACACTCTGGATCGCGAGGAATTTGAGAGGGAAAATCCCTCTGCAACTTGGCAGAGTCCCAGTCTACGTGGGACTTAGACGATGAGTGCCCAGCGTTGGATCAAGATCCAACATTTCTCATTGCTCGCGATCAACCAAAAGGAAATACATATTCCTATTTGCAAAATAATGCTATATTTTAGAGATAACTTGAGAAAATCATATCTCCTAAACCATAGCTCCTTTTTATCTCAAAATTTAAGGGAACGTTTGTCTTGACATTATGTAGCTATTTATGAAATTTGGGAAACAAATCCCAACAGAGGAGAAGGCTTCCTTGTCTCCCAAGTTATCCTCTAATTAAATCAAAATTAATTAGTATTTCTTTTCCCTTTTCCATTACCTTGTTATTTTGGGTCCCTTGGACCTGAAGAAATCCTAAAGGCACAAATTCCCAAATTGGGAAATATCTATTTGCCTTTATCTTCTTATAAATGTCTATTTCTCATATTTCCTCTTTATTAATTAAATCCTTTTCCTTTTTATTTCTCTTTTCTTTTCAATTGGGCTCAAAGGCCAACAAAGCCCATTATCAATCAATCAAGGCAATTTCACACGAAATCCATCACAAATCAAAGAAATAGATTTCATTTATTCTTTAAAAGAGAATTACACTTTTCATTACATACTTAGGAAGTTGAGGTTTTAAATATATGTGCAAAAATTAATAGTCAATGTTAATACATATAAATATTCTTCAATTGAACAAGAAATCTCCTGATAATATTATTGCAATATATGGTACATGAATATACACATTAAAATATTATTACATCAGAAGAGGCTATTTTATCATAAGACTTCAGTTGGTCCATCATCTCAGCCACCTTATCATCGGCAGTGTCTCTCAATGGCTCAACATAAAAATTCCTAAGCACGATGGTGTTGGCAAGGAGAAACTTGCATAACTCTAGGTGAGAGTACTCCAACCTTAGGTTGTGGATTTCTAGGTAATTGAGATGATTGAGTGAGAAATCCAAATACTCTCTTGTGCTCCAAAGGTGATAGAGTTGATCATCTACTTTTCCAAAATCCTACATAAATAGTTGAATATCTTATCTTTCTATAAAAGAAAATAACTAATAAAATAGAAAATATTGATATTTGTTTTGGTTTAGATCATAGTCCCCCATTGAGGGAAAGAAACAACATATACCAAAGAAACTAGGTTTTTTTTAATGATTAAAGAGGACAAACCCTATCAGCACTTATATTGATGTGGCTCAAATTGGGGGAGCTTCGAAGGAGGAAAAGTGCAACAGATATCTCTCTCACTGACCGCAGATCCATGCGCACCATGATATACTGCAAACAATTAAACTTCCATCCAAGGTGGTGTGGAATATAGCTCCTTGATAGTTTCTGAAAAATAAAACAAAATTATTCTCATATCATTTATAAAAAAATATGTTTCATCCTGGTCATATAAATTTATTAGTAAAAAATAAATTAATATTTTTACTACAAAGAGTATGATTTGAACTATATTTGCAATAAAGTTTACTGCTAGCATGATGTATTTCAGTAAATTATTATATGTCACTTTATACTCAGTAAATTCAATAATGAAACCATCATGTTGCTTAGAGACCTAAACATTCCACTCACTTTTCATTATAAGAACATGAGAGCCCATATTCTAACAACTAAAACTAACAAGTTGTCCCTTTAACTACAAGCCTAGCAAATGATGAAATGTGATGTATATTACCATGTGTACATAAAGTGTTCTCTTAAGGAAATGAACTGCTAATCAAATTGTTATTAGTAGCTTTTGGGAGATTCCCTTATTCTATGACAACCTTCTAGTTTAAAAGTATTTATGCCCCAAACTAGAGGCAGTTCCCCACTTGGAGACAACTTTTCTTCCGATCATGGTAAAAATCATCTATACTAGGAAAAAGTAGTGACGGGCATCAATGTCCAGTGATATCCAACTTTGATTATATTAGCTAGAGTTGCCCCATTTTGATCGACAATTGACATAATCTACATACCATGTTAAAATTTTCTTGTTGGTGACAATATGCAAAAATGTCGACAACTTTGATAGTGCCAAGGAGGTTGTTGAACATGATCAATAATGAATGCAAAAGGACGGATCTCTTCCATCAAACCGTACAACTTATCAGATTGTGGAACAACATGTTAATAGTCACTGTATGGAAGCAAAAGGCGGGATCTCTTTTGAGATACATACGTACATATATATACATATCTACTATTGTACCATTCTATGCGAGTGACCGTATGTGTTAAGACTCATTACATTATTCCCATTATCTCTTATAAGAAGAAACCACGCTGGCGGCGGCGTATACTGGGACTCCTAACTTCTGCCCATTATTTGTGAACGGAGAACAACATTACAGTGTTGGACATATCCATTTGTTTGGGACTAAATCCTCTGTCCCGAGTGACAGTGCTTCATATATTAACTAGTCGGCAGTTACCAATTTGATATATGGGAACTCTACGGATCAGATTATATGGGATAGACGGCGGGACCGAAAGGGGCACAAGAAGATTCCAAGGCTGTTTATACCAGAGAGTCTCCACGCATTAAAGTGGCTCCTGTCTCCCACTCCAGTACTTGAATAGCACCAGCGTAGATTCAGCACGGCAATGGTTGAATTCTTGATTTAGGAGATTGTTTAGCCATCTTTTGGCACGTGAATCTGGATGAGCTGTTATGGGATGCATCTTCCAATTTTCTTCTGTCGGGCAACCAAGAAAATAGACTAATCACCGCCGACTTCAACAAGGTACTGGTAGCTCTATTTAATTATCTGCAGCTAATTCACGTTAGTGTTTTATTATGAGACTCGTTCTACAACCTAGTCGTCTTATTCATGCCAAGATTTGCCGGTTTATGCAAAGTTTCATTCAAAATTTTAAGTTGAGGTCTTCAAACTCATATATTCGTCCTTTTCCTTCTTAAGAGAAACAAACTCGATATCTTTTGGCAGAAGACACATAACTTCTTGTACTTGATTGGGCAGATTCTACAATGTAAATTCATCAGCGATATTTTGCTTGGTATACGGTTTTTGTATTTTCGACAAGAACAATAAAATTCGAATTCGCATCATGTTCAAGGATCCTATCATGATTTTCTATAATGGACTGTTGAACCAATACTATGTGCATGATTACTTCCACTCGTCTCCTAGAAAAGGATGTGATGGTATCTAATATGTCGCAATGAGATGATGCAACTCACCTTGCTGTTCTAATTCTCAAGTCTCCTCAGGCTTGACTTTTCGGTACGCCTTTTGTGCTATCCTCAACCTTGCCCCGTCGATGCTAGCCTACATCATTTATGAAAGCCACAATAGCATAGCACAACTACTTAGCTACCGTAGAACATATGTTGTCCAACCATAGACAATGTTGTGCTTCAGGATCCAATCTAAATCAAGCACATTCCTTTTGCTTCACATAGGCGTAGATCCAGACCACCACAGTCAGGATCCAGTCTCGCACATTTGATAGAAGTTGGACTAACGGTTTTGTTTGGGGTTCAGTGATCTTGTGATCCAGAACAACTCAATCCTCCTTTTTGCAAGATTACAAATTCGAATCGTATGTAGCTTTGTATTAGATGTTATTTTATTTTATACGTAATATGAGAAAAGAGCCGTCCAATCTGGATGTCCTTGCCAAACAAAATCGAAGTATACCCAAATCAGGCTAATCTAGATATTCTAAGTAACCTAACCTTGACTACATAATCTCAGTCATGAACCAAATAGGGGCTCAAGGATCAACAAGAAGAGGCTTGGTGTTATGGCTATGGGTGATATAAGAAGTAAACATGTAACATGTTGAGAGGATAACTGACTCTAGAAATATGGTCTATAAATCTATGATGTATATGACATTAATTGTTACTTCCTCGTGTCTACCCAGTTCTACAGCTGAGTTGGCACGCCAACTCCCTTTTTATGCAACAATTGATGTGAAAAGGTTAAAACATTCACCACGATTTGTTTCATATATCTAGTGTGCTAGAAATTAAAAAGGATAAATATGTACACGTATGATGTAAGGTTTTGAGTCTTAAAAAATATTAAAACATGGAAATAATGTTTAAAATCATTTGGATTTTGATTTTGTGGTACATATGATAGATTTTCATGTTGCCCTAGCTTGTATACCTATCTTAGATATTGTATTTGATTACTAAGTTTCAATTTAACATAACGTCTTAAAATTTTCATATTTTTGAATGATTGCTCAATCTATGAAAGAAAGTACACAAAATATCTAGGAGATTCAAACACAAAGTCAAATTCATTGACAAGTTGCTTTATTGTAACGAGGTTGTGATATATTTCATTCCATAACTAACCATTCACACATAAAACTCAAGTCATTCAATTAATAAATAAGGCCATTTCAATCTTAGCACGTACACATAATACAATAATCATTAAAATTAAGCAACATTATGAATATGCCTAGGTAACGACTTCAATTCCATTTTTGATATGTGAGTCGGTGATATGGAACATAGAGATTTATAGCATGCCACCCATCAAGTTATTGAGTTAGTGGATATTTAACTCATTAGGAAGAACAAGTTGTCTACACTATTATGCCTTACTCGAAAGTATCCCCTTAAACATTTAAAGAAGTTGCAACAATTTTAGTTTAACCATTTATAAAAAAAAATCAAAGATCACATAATACAATTATGTAGTGTAATATAAATGGTTGCAACCTCTAATCTGTTGCATGAACCATGAACTCACTGTGCAATCTTCTAGTTCTTGAATGAAACATGGATTGAGGGGGGTGGAATACATCATGTCCTTTTTTTGTGGTAAAAAATCCCTACAAAATAAGGCCACATCAAACCTACTCCTACAGAAAATATTTGTGGGATGTGTAGTGTTTGGTCACTCTCATGCCACACCGAAACATGGATTGTAGTTGTAGGCTAACACTAGTTTGTACTATGAAATTGGAACTTATACTGTAAAATTGATTAGTTAGAGGACAATAGAACCGGTATTTCATGCTTAACATGACATCCGATTACCAGTTTTTCCAACCTAGTGTTGGAAAATAGTGGTTGTCGTGGCTCTATAAGACATATGTTAATTAGATATTGCAAGCAGTTAACCACCAAAACGCAGCAGTAATATTAACCGTAAATCAGATTCAGAGAAAACGGCGAATGAGTTTAGAAATCAAACACCAGAGCTTGAAGATGAAGGCGTGTGAAACATTGTCTTTAGACAGATTCCGCCGCTCCTAGCACGAGCATCTCCGGCAGTCTATCTCCAAGATTCAGCCACCCCAACTCAGGTACAGCCGCTCAGTGCAAGAGAGAGTGTTGTGTTGAACTCGTTCCTTAGCCCTTGGTTGCAAACAATAAAACGGACGTCGCGAAGTAGTCGTCGGTGTAAGATAGCAGTAAGGTGTGGTGGGTTTGGGAGAATATACTTGTTATGGTGGAGAAAGGAACAAAGGAGCATGAAAGTAACAATTGTACAGTAGGAAGGGAACCGGTGTACAACAGTGAGGTAACCGCACTATAGCAGTAAAGGAACAATAGCTTTGTATTGGAGGAAAGGAACCACAACACAACAATATGATAACTGCGGTACAACAACAAAGGAACCGCGATATAGCAGTAAGGTAACCGCTGTATATGAAGAAAGGAACTGTTGTATATCTCTTTGTATCTCACTGTCAGTTTGTTGTCTGTAGATATGTCTACTCAAATGAAATCGAATGCCTCCTTATATGGAGTGCATCTCAGCCTCCGCGGTAACTGCCCGCACCTGTTGGACTCTCCAACGTTTGTCATTAACATCGCTTTAATGGTCGGCTTTAACGGGAAGTCAAGAGAGGTTTATTGTTGTGTCTTAAACATTGTCGACTGAACTCCAAATGACGCAACACAGAAAACAATGCCTCTTTTCGGGACAAACAAAATAAAATAAAATATTTTGTAAAAAGATAAATCCACACACGCACACGCCAAAGCGATCGAACCGAAGCGAGCCGAGCTGGGCCAGGCCAGGTGGGGTGAGCGGGTGAGCGAACGAACGAACGTGTGTGTGTGTTTGTTTATTTTATAGAGAGAAATACATAAGACAAACCAAACAACCTTAAATCCCCACGCCCTTGAAAGGTCCTAACCTCTAGGGGACCACAAGCACATATAAGGAGTTGTGTAGTTTCTACTATAGGCAGTATGGGATAAAAGGTTGGTTGTAGAAAACAGAATTCTGGAACAGGAATACAACATTCTCCCACATGTTCCATAATTCTTTTTGGAAATTTAATAAATAATAACAATTTAAAATTTGCAACATTACTATGTTTTTCAGCATTGGTAGCTTGTGGCTTTGAACCATTGCCTAGAATGAATCAGTTCAATCCGGAGAGATGTGGTGAATTACATCTTGAACCAGACTCCCTGATTCAGACCTTAGTAAATCAAACAACCATAGTGTGGGCACTAAAACGAGTTCGCATTGGTGTTGTGCATAGACGACCTTCACAAGATCTTGTTTCTTGAGCGCTCTAGTGAGTATGCCCAACTCACATAAACCCTGGCTCTCATATTACACTCAAATAGTAGGGATCTCCATGGGTATCCTGTCTAGTATATACCCTACCAATAAATGGCCTTGAACCCATTCAGAGCAAAGCTCTTCCTATACACAGACAGAGTCGAAGCACTAGAGCCATAGGGAGGGTCATGGAGTAAAACTCCAAAGTGTGCTTCCACATAACATGACAACTTAGTTGTCCGTTAGAACAATTCCTCATGAGATCTCCAGTTTTGGAAAGGTAGGGTTACCACTGTAACGTTTATTCTATGGGCAGAAGACCCATCCCCCTCGTCGAACTGAGTACTAGCTTTCTAGCTAGACCCTTAGTAAGTGGATCAACATTGTTACTAGCATATTTCACATATTCTATAGATATGACCCCTCGGGTGATGTGATCTCTCACATCTTCATACCTTAATCTCATAAAGTGCTTTCCCGGGTTGCCTTTAGATTGCTTAGCTTTGTCTATGGCTGCTTTATTATCACATAATAAGCAAACAGGAGGAAATGGTTTAGAAACAATAGGCAGATCAATAAGTAAATTTCTAAGCCATTTAGCCTGACAACAAGCTAAATCTAAAGCAATAAACTCAGCCTCTATTGTGGATCTAACTCTCACAGTTTGGTTCTATGATTTCCAAGAAACTGCACCTCCTCCAAGACAAAATACATACCCACTGGTAGATTTGGTTTCATCTGAATCTGCAATCCAGTTAGCATCGATATATCCTTCTAATATAGGTGGAAAACTAGTATAATGAAGGTTGTACGTAGTTGTACCTTTAAGGTACTTTAACACTCTTATCAAAGCTTTCTAGTGGTCCTCATTAGGACAGCTAGAGTACCTGCTTAACCTGCTTATAACATAAGAAATATAGGGCCTAGTGCAATTAGCAATGTACATAAAGCTTCCTATAACTTGAGCATATCTATGTTGATCCATAGGAGTGCCCTTATGTACATCAAGATGTAAACTAGCATCATAAGGTGTATTAACAAGAGTACAATCAAACATATCAAATATGAGCAAGATTTTATCAACATAATGAGTTTGATTAAGTACATAACCAGAAGTAGATCTACTCAATTTAATACCAAGTATTACATCAGCAAGTCCTAAATCTTTCATATCAAAATTGCTAGCAAGAAAAGATTTAGTTTCAGATATAATTTCAGAATTAGATCCAAACAACAATATATCATCTACATATAAACATATTATTATGCAGGAATCATTAACAGTTTTAGAATAAATACAACGATCAGATTCATTCACAATAAATCCAACAGATAAAACAATTTTATCAAATTTATCATTCCACTATTTAGGTGCTTGCTTTAGTCCATATAGGGACTTGACAAGTCTACAAACTTCGTGTTCTTGTCCAGGTGCTACAAAGCCTTCAGGCTGATCCATATAGATCTCTTCTTCAAGATCTCCATTCAAGAAGATTATCTTGACATCCATTTGATGGATTTCAAGCATATGGATCACAGCTAAAGCAACCAGGACACAAATGGAAGAGATTTTGGTTACGGGTGCATATGTATCAAAGTAATCAAATCCTTCCTTTTGACTAAAGCCTTTGGCTACTAGTCTGGCCTTAAACTTATCAATGGAACCATCTGCCCTCATCTTCTTTCTAAACACCCATTTACATCCAATAGTCTTGCAGCCTGGAGGAAGGTCAGTTAGAATCCAAGTATGATTTCTCATAATTGATTCTATTTCATTATCAACAGCTTCCTTCCAAAAGCTAGAGTCTATGGATTTCTTGGCATCCTCATAGGTATGTGGGTCTTCTTCTACTATGAAGGTGTAGAAGTCGGGACCATAATTCTTATCAATTTTAGTCCTTTTACCCCTACCTAGATCACTTGGAGGTTCATCTACTAGGAGTTCATGTTCTACTTCATAAGAAGGTGGAACTACAAGAGGTTCAGTAGGAGAAGAAGAAGAAGGATCTTCACTAACTTGCCTAGGAACCTTTTCCTTAAGAGGAAAGATAGTTTCATAATAGACAACATCTACATGTCTAGTCTCAAGTATAGAGTTAACTCTAATATCTGAGATTTTAGATTTTATTACTAGAAATCTATTGGCATTACTATTTTCAACATATCCTATAAAGACAGTGTCAACAGTCTTAGGTCCTAGTTTTCTCTTATTATTCTCAGGGATCTTAACCTTGGTCAAACACCCCCACACTTTGAGGTATTTCAAATTGGGTTTCTTGTTAAGCCAAACTTCATAGGGTGTTTTGTCAAGGTGCTTAAAAGGGATGTGGTTAAGAAGGTAGTTGGATGTATGAAGGGCTTCCCCCCACAGTTTGTGACTAAGTCCATACTCGGCTAGCATTGAGTTGACCATGTCAATCAATGTTCTATTCTTTCTCTCAGCAACTCTATTGGATTGAGGATTATATGGGGCAGTGGTTTCATGAATAAGGCCATGGTCTTCACAGAACTTGTTAAGTTCATTAGAAGTGTACTCACCATCTCTATCGGACATCATTCTCTTAATGTTCTTCTCTAGTTGTTTCTCTCCTTGGGTTTTATAGATTCTAAATTTTTCTAATTGTTCATCCTTAGTTTTCAGCAAGAAAATAGAAAAATATTTTGAAAAATCATCTATAAAGGTAACAAAGTATCTCATACCATCACGAGTAAGAACATGATTTAAATCACAAACATTAGTATGAATTAACTCAAGCAAAGATGTATTACGATCTACTACTGATTTAAATGGCTTATTAGGAAGCTTAGCTTGCACACAAACTTGGCATCTATCAGAAATATCAATATGTGTCTTAGGAATCAGATCTAAATGAATCATGCATTTCATCATATTTTTATTCACATGACCAAGACATGCATGCTAAACATCACTAGTTTTAGAAACTAAAACAATAGAATATATTTCATTACTAGATGAAGCATTACATGAAATAGAAGATAGTTTAATCAAACCACTACAAGTGTATGCCAGACCAATGTAAGAACCATTCTTAGATATTACAACTCTATTGCCTTGACATAACAAGGTATAACCAGAATGTTGTAAAACAACTTGACTAATCAGATTTCTATGGAAAGAAGGTACATGTTGGACATCATGTAATCTAAGGACATTCTCAGAAGTAAGCTTTATGTCAACACATCCAAAGCCAGCAATTGGGATGGTGGATGAATGATCTCCCCATTTGATCACTCTGCCGGATTTGGCTTGGTAGGTAGAAAAGAGGAATTGGTCAAAGAAAATATGGCAGGTGGCACCAGAATCTATGTACCACTCTGAAGATAAGTCAGCAAAAAGAACAGAAGGATTTTCTAACCTTTCTATAGAAGAGGAAGGGACCGCCCCCACAGTGATCATATTTACTTTAGGATTTTGAGGAGCCTAGACATTTTGCTTTCTCTGACCTTTACGAAATCTGCACACATTTGCTAAGTGACTGGGTTTATCACACACAAAGCAGACATGTTTTTATCCTTTATCATGATTATAATTACTCTGATTTTAGTGGTGCTTGAGGCCCTTAAAGGAAGGTTTAGATTTCTTATGGAGATGGGATTGGTTGGGTTTTTTCTTAGTCTTATAACCTATAACCATATTGACAGACGGGTTAGACTTCCTATCTTGTTCCCTATGTCTATCATTGGTTTGTAGGGATTTAACTAAGGATGACATGGACATGTTCCCTTGTTTATGCCTAAAAATCCTGGCGAAATCCTTCCATGAAGGAGGGAGTTTTTCTATGAGGGTTGCTACTTGAATATTCTCATCAAGGCTGTAACCTTTAGCCATAGATTTAGACATTAAGTTTTGGTATTCTAGGACTTGAGCTGAAATAGGTTTATCATCAACCATATTATATGTTAGCCATTCAACAAAGGTGTAACACTCAAGACTAGTGTCTTCTAGACCAAATTTAGAGTCTAAGGCAGTCCATAGTTCAAGAGCAGTTGGGATCCTATGGTAGATGTCATGCAGTTCATCAGATAAGGCTGATAGGATCCTACCATGACAAAGGTAATTAGTTTCCTTAGAAACATGAGTGGGGACAACGGGTTCAGGGACAACGAGTTCAGGTTGATCTTCTCCAAGAAGGAGGTTTTTAGGTTGTGGTGTAGGAAAAGCATGAACAGAGTCTTCAGGTGGTAAGATGGCGGATGCAAGACCAAGGGATGTGAGCCAGAACCACATTTTCTGTTGCCAACGATGGAAGTGCAAACCAGAAAAGCGTTCTGGACGAAGGGAGGCTACATCGTCAAGTGATAACATAGTTTTTGAATCCATATTATTCAAACAAACAGGAATATGTACATCTATTTAACAACTATTTAGGAATGTACTGGTCTGCCTATGTAAATGTTTATACAATCTAAAATAGAGCAGTAAACAGATTAATTTGTCTTGTAAAAATGTTGGAAAATAGTGGTTGTCGTGGCTCTATAAGACAAATATTAATTAGATATTGCAAGCAGTTAACCTCCAAAATGCAGCAGTAATATTAACTATAAATTAGATTCGCAGAAAATGGTGAATGAGTTTAGAAATCAAACACCAGAGCTTGAAGATGAAGGTGTGTGAAACACTGTCTTCAAGACAGATTCTGCCTCTCCTAACACGAGCGTCTCCAGCGGCCTATCTCCAAGATTCAGCTAGCCCTAACTCTGCTACAACCGCTCGGTGCAATTGAGAGTGTTGTGTTGAACTTGTTCCTTAGGCCTTGGTCGCAAACAGAAAAACAGACGTTGTGAAGTAGTCGTCGGCGCAAGACAACATCAAGGTGTGGTGGTGTTTGGGAGAATAGGCTTGTTATGGTGGAGAAAGGAATAAAAGAGCACGAAGGTAACAACTGTACAGTAGGAAGGGAACCGGTGTACAATAGTGAGGTAACCGCGCTATAGCAGTAAAGGAACCACACCTGTGTACTGGAGGAAAGGAACCACAACACAGCAGTATGGTAACTGCGGTACAGCAACAAAGGAACCACAATATAGCAGTAAGGTAACTTTTGTATATGAGGAAAGAAACTGTTGTATATCTCTTTGTATATCACCGTCGGTTTGTTGTCTGTAGATTTGTCTACTCAAATGAAATCAGATGCCTCCTTATATGGAGCGTGTCTCAGCCACCGCGGTAACTGCCGCACCTGTTGGACTCTCCAGCGTGCGTCATTAACATCGCTTTAATGGTCAGCTTTAATGGGTAGTCAAGAGAGGTTTGTTGTTGTGTCTTAAACGTTGTCGACTGAACTCCAAACAACGTAATACATAAAATAAAACATCATTTCATGACAAACAAAACAAAATAAAATATTTCATAAAAAGATAAATCTACGCACGCACTGAACCGAACCGAGCCGAGCCGGGCCGGGGGGAGCGAACGAACACGCGTGCGCGTGTGTGTTTTTATTTTATAGAGAGAAATTTACAAGACAAACCAAACAACCTTAAATCCCCATGTCCTTGAGAGGTCCTAACCTCTAGGGGACCACAAGCACATATAAGGTGTTGTGTGGTTTCTGCTGTAGGCAGTATGGGATAAAAGGTTGGTTGTATAAAACTGAATTCTGGAACAGGAATACAACACCTAGGTCATTATCATGGTCTATATTTATGTAGATTTTAAAGAAACAATGACCTTGTAGTTATATATGTTGAACTCCAAGTTCTGGTAATCATAAGCTGGGGAGGAAATGACAAGGCCCACCCTCTTGCTCTGGTGGCTTGGGACAAGCTGGAGTGCAGCAAGAAAGATAGGGGCCTGGGGTTGAGGAGCATGAGAGAATGGAACCAGACATTAATGTACAAGCACTTGTGGGAAATTTGCAATAGTCGTAGTTCTATATTGAATCACTACATGAAGCTGATAAGAGGGGGTAGTGCGGAGAGCACTAGGGGTAACCTGTCGAGGTTTGGAAGAGCAATGCTGAGTGGCGAGAATTTCATCGATACAAACTCCTATCTTATTCTGATGAATGGGGAAACCATAAATGCATGGACGGATCGGTGGATAAAGGATGCCCTGATATTCGAAGAGCTCACCACAAGACCCATCCCCAAGGAGCTGAGGGATCTGAGGGTATCAAGTATCGTTAGCTTGGACAAAAATTGGGACATCGAGTTCCTACGACAATGGCTTCCCCCCAATATAGTGGAGGAAATTTTGCATCTGAAACCTCCAGCTTCTGAGGATGAGGGAGACATTAGAGTGTGGACCCTCACACAAAGCGGTCAATATACTACTAAATTGACCTAGAATAAGCTAAGAGAAGGGAAATGAATTCAGGTTGAAGGCAACTAATCTAAACTCTAGAGGACAGACCTCTCTGGCCGCATTAAGATGTTTACTTGGATTATGATGCATGATGCACTCCTTACCAACAGTAAGAGGGTGTGACGGCACCTTGTGTCTTGCAGCACATACCCTAGATGTCAGGATGGAGAAGAATCAATCCTCCACGTGGTGAGAGATTGCAGGACTATGAAGGAGGTTTGGGAGGCACTCCATGAAGGCGAGACCCCACCTGGGTTCTTCTTCTCCATGGATAGTGTGAAGTCATGGATCCACTCTATCCTGCAGCAGGGTAGGAAGTTCTACATTGGAGTTCTAGTGACCTGTTGGTGCATTTGGACTACATGGAATAAGCACGTGTTTGACAATACTATTACACTGACACCACAACAAGTCAACCACATCCGAAGGGAGGTAGCTGCTCATAATGAGGCATTCTTCAGGCAATCGCTGACGGTGACAACCAAAGAACCACCCATATGGAAGAGACCTGGGCAAGGCGTCCTCAAGTTCAACACAGACACAACAGTCAAACACAAACAATCATGTTGTGCCATCGTTAGCTGTGATGATCAGGGTAGGTGGGTAGACGAGGCTATGTTTCGTTTGCACACTACTGATGTTGTGGAGGTCGAGTTAGAGGGAGTTCTAAAGGAAGTGGAGGTAGCTACTGAGAATGGCTTATCAGCCATAGTTATAGAATCAGACTCCCTTATTGCAGTCAACATGACCAATCGATAAGAGACAGACCATCCTAAATATGCCAAATTAATTCATAGAAGTCAGCGATTGATGCCGCCAAGTTGGAAAGTAGAACATGTTCTAAGAGAATGCAATGTCAAAGCTGACGAGTTGGCCAAAAACAATATTCAAAACACCTCGGCAAACACTGTGTATGTCCTTCCCCCTATGAGGTTCAATAGTTTTCTTGCCAAAGATTGTAATGGTAATAGTACTACCATGTTTACAGATTCGAGTTTGATTAGTGATTGTAATATCTCGTTTAATTTTGCTCGCACGGGGAGGGCCAGATGAATAAGATAGCCTCCCGACTTCACTAAAAAAAATCCCAAGTTCCCAAAGGAGAGAACCTTCTCATATTACAAATAAAGATCTCCGTTCTCTTCTTTTAGTCGCTTAATTTCTAATGAAAATAAGAACAACTTCACATTTGAAAGATTCCAAACTTTTTTTCTACTAAAATAGTGATATATTTACTCCCTTCTCATTCAATGGTCATTATTTCATTTATATTTTTACAAGTAAATAAGGATCCCAAGAGACAAGAGTTAAAAAATGTATCAATCTATAAATGCAATCTCTTATCATAAAAATGTTGCTTACAAATAAATTAAATACATACCCTATTTCTTGACCTTATTTCAAATTGCTACTAGAGTTTACTAGATTTCTTTTCATAAGTGTATATTTCTTACTCAATTTGGAAAATGTTTTCATTATACATAGCTCAAATAAAATGTAGAATATATATATATATATATATATAATGCAAATAGAAATCTGAATTTCCTTGGAAAAAGTAATTACAGCCTAATGTAAAACAATATTGTATGAGCTAAAAAAACTCTCCACTAAGGAAGTACCACAACATTTCAAGGATGATAAAGTTGAACATGAATCTTACATTAACATTCTTATCAGAAACATCATAGATAGAAAAAATATCCATATTGGTAACCTTGTGAAATAAAAGTAGACATAAGATCGTTGACTATGTACCTTATATATAAATAGTTAACTTACATGTGAGGAGTTTCATTTAATGTTATCTACTCATGATAGAAATATCTAGAATGTGAATATGTAAACACAAAATGTTGATATACGAGTATAACAAAATAGGCGATAGAAGTACGACATGCATGAAAAATCCATAAATTCCATGTCATGTGTCTACACTCATTGATAATAAATTATATGAAAACAATCTTTAGAAATATTTGATTATGATCAAGGATATATGTTGCAATTCATTTGTTTCAAGGCCATTATGATAAAGAGAATAACAATATATTAATTAATTAAGCTCATTCATCATAACAAAAATGAGTGATTTGGCATAATAAATATGTCACTGATTATTATGCTTAAATTTATATTTCTATGCAGGTATGTATGTATGTTTACAACTAGATCTTTTGAAAATTTTCTCAGAATATAGTAGAGAACGTGGAATTTGTCAAAGTAGATAAATTAGATTCTTATTATGCTCTTATTACAATATGAAATCCAAGATAGACTATGGTGACAAATTTTGAATCAAATGTGATGATTAATAAAATAATGCTTCATTACTATGACATATTTTTTTGGTTGTGTACATATATTATCTATAAAGTTTCTAACATCACATATTATCTCTAGAGTTTCTAAAATCAAATAAATTTGTTTACAACTTTCACAACTATTTAAATTTCTGTAGAAATTGTTAACATGTTAAAATCGAAAATTATATTAGAATGATGAATTCCTATGTGATAAATAATAAGAATTTCATCATGTTCATGTCATGAACTGTAAAATGAATGGAAACATATATAGGTTTTCTTGGTGAGATTATTATAAGAAAGTTGTATTTTATCTAAAATAAAAATAGTAGTACATGTACCATGTCTTTACGTTGTGGTTCATGTGTCATATATATATCTATTATTGTTTGTATTTCGAGTACAATCCATATGTCAATTTGTGTTGAGTTCAGAAATCTGATGAGATGGAATGTTGAATCCTAGGTTCAATGTCATTTTTGTGACGTAAATGAGTTGTAAATAATTATTATGTTTTGAATATATTTTTTAATGTTGTATTAATTTTCTAATTATCTATTTATTGTTGATGATTAGTGAGTTCTTGGAAATTCTTATTGAAATGTTTCACATGTTACAAGTTTGATATTCTAGGGAAGATCATTCAAAACCAAGGTCTGCCTAATGCATTCCAATTATAGTTTTCATGTGAATGTGTTCAATTGTAGATCTTTAAAGGATATATAATGAGACTAAGCATCAAATGATTCACTTGATATATGTTTTCACCAACAACTCCAAGTTATACTTTCTTTTACATTGACTATTTACATTAAGTAGAACGGAAGTGAAAATAATATTTTTATCATAAATAAATTGTTCTTTTATGGTAGAGTGTAAAAATGTAGTGTTTATTGATGATATTCATCTGCATGAAAATAACACCATTTCATACCCATCAATCATAAACAACTACATGTTCATATATTTTTATTATGGAAAATATAATTTACAAAGAATTTATCTATAATATATTCAAGAGAGAGATATAGGAGTTACAAAAACACAACAAGATTGATACCAATATTACTCTAATTTTATAGAAAATATAATTTTACAAAATATTTATCTAAAAGATATTCAAGAGACCTATATAGATGTTACAAAAATACAAGAGAGTTGGTTCATATATTACTCTGATTTCATAAAAGTGTGGATATAAAATCATAAATAGTATTCTTTCAAATTATATTTTTGAATTTAGAATTATATATTTAGATTCTAAAATGTTTGAACTCAAGTCTATTATATTTTGATATGTTTGAGTAGGTTGACAATACTAGATCGATGATGTATACTTATCAAAATTAATTTATGACATTCGAGGAATATTTACATCCATCAGCCATGATATTGTTTGGTTTGGTTTAGAACCTTAAGTTGTAACTCATTCCAAAGGTCATGATTCCTTTAATATCCCTATAGACGGGGAGTGGGTGGTGCTTGATATGGTAGTTGTCTAGCGGAGATTGACACAATCTTAGTGATGAGTTGCTACTTTGACTTCCTTTGGTGCAAAGATTCATCTCATCAAGGATGGAGGCCTCTCTTCGATGAGAATAAGATCTTGTGCGAATGAGCCAGAGTTCTAAGCGGTGGATAACTTTCTCGTATCCAGTTGGAGGAACAACGAGCAGGTTAAGAACATTAGTGAAAGTGGCTGAAAATGAACTATAGTTTTAATAGTAGAAAATGAGAAATTATCCTATAGGGAATATTAGAAAGTACCCTATAAGAAATGTTTGTATACAATAATGATCATAATGAAACATCGAATCGTCATACAATTATCAAGGAAAAAGGTAAATTTTCAACCTAAAAGTTGTGAGAAGTATCAATGCCCCAGGAATGTACCTAAGATAGCTATGAACCAACCAAAACCCAAAGTAATGTATAGACCTATTGATAAACAAAAACATGCAGAACGTTCTACAAAAGAACCAAATACGGAAACCTTGACTTAAAATGAAAAAAAAATTGTGTTAAAAATACCATCACAAATAATAAAATAAATGTTGTGCATTTTTCTCTTTGCAAAAAATGTATCAACTATAAATACCATGTGTGGAGAACGTGCACCTAATATATATATATATATATATATAGAGAGAGAGAGAGAGAGAGTCAGGCTAGAATACACTCGAGTGTATCCGGAGCGGAATACACTCAAGTAGTTTTTCATGATGCAATATTTTTTTTTAAAATCTAATCCATTGATCTTATTAAACATCTCGTGAACAACTCATACGCAAAATTTGAGCACATTTGGATATGTATAGCTCATGTTATGAAGACCACAAAAATTATGCATTTTAAATTAGTTTCGTGCGTCGATTTTGTTACCCTTGGATGAGTGACTTACACTCATCCAAATGGGTTCAAAATTTGAATGTAGCCTAGTTATATTATGACGGTGAAGATCAACAGTTTACATTTTGCAAAAATAGTCTTGATATGCAAATACACTTGAGTGTATTCGTGCGATCCGTACACTCGAGTGTATTCTAGCCTAACTCTATATATATATATATATATATATATATATAATTATTTATTTATATATATATGTGTGTGTGTAATGGAACAAAATGTCTAAATAAACATTTAAAAGGCCTTCTACTATAACTAAATAGAGATTCTGGTGAAATCAATATTATGAAATTGAAGCAATTTTACAACACAACAAGCACGTCCTATATATGTGTGTGTGTGTGTGTCTAATGAAATAAAATGTCTAAATAAACATTTAAAATGCCTTCTACTATATATATATACAACAAGCATGTCCAAAAACATTAGATTCGACACCACTTAAATACTTTGATAATATATTAAATAAATTAAGAGGAATTATTAGGAAAGAATATGAATTACTATTTTCATCTCAATAATAATACTTTGATTATATAGTTAAAATAATATAACTCCATATCGTATAGTTGTTTTTGAACATACTTAAAGTTTTCAATCTCAGGACTGATTACATGTGAGACCTTAGTTATTACATAATATAATATGTAGAAGCTTACTAGGACTCATACATATTTGTAATGCAACCACTAGGACAACATAATATGAAACCAGTTACACTGATCTTCTAAAAATAGTGTTTACTTGGTTGTGACTCTATTTCTATCCAGCCTCTTTGACTTTCACTCTTACAAAATATTAAAGATTTTGTTTTGAAATATCCTAGGAAAATCACTATTGATGGAAGGAAACAAATATGAAGGCATGGTGCCCGAATCTAGACTTATAGTAGCTATCTCCAATTTTAATAGCTAAGGAGAGGGGGACATGTAACAGAGAGGGAGGTGTTTTCTAGAGTGGGGTATACTAGGTAGTATTGTGCAATGTGTATGAAGTTTCTTATAGACAATCTCTATTCGCCAGTTTTTAGGGTTGAGATGTATATACATGTCGTGTTTAATCATTATGTCACTATTCTTTTAGTTGATGTATTTATTGAATTTCTACCTAATCTCCTTTTGTACATTTTGTTTATAAATA
This sequence comes from Alisma plantago-aquatica, assembly GCA_963693085.1. NCBI lineage: Eukaryota > Viridiplantae > Streptophyta > Magnoliopsida > Alismatales > Alismataceae > Alisma > Alisma plantago-aquatica. The sequence continues at coordinate 958,154,376 of OY856413.1, read as the reverse complement.
TGCCTTTATAGGAGGTATAGGAAGCGTTCCCGAAGAGATTATCTCAATCATGACTGCAGTTGGGGTTTAATTTAGTAATTTATGCCAAACATGCCTAGTTGTGGCTATATTACTTTTAATTTTAGGCCCTTAGTTCAAAGACGTCTCGGGTTAGGCACAAAATGCCTAGGCCCCAAAGCTATAAAAACAAAATATTATGTCAACTTCTGGTGAGAATTTTAGGAGCCCTGCACACGGCGATGATAGAAACTACCATAGAAAATGAGTTGAGGACCTTTTTATCCAATTTTATAGCCTAATACATGTGCACAAGATTACATAACTCCTCCTTATGTCTCAAAATGGATGGAAAATATAAAGAGTAATGGAACAATTACATCTGTCATTGCACAAACCCAACAATAGGTTATTAACAAAGTGACATCCAATCATGGCCTCTTTAGGTAGTTTATCCATCTCTTATGGTTCTTCATTGATATTTATTATCCCTTCATATCCACCTCTGTTTTAAACCTTGTTCTTCGATCTCTCTCCCTTGTGGTGAGAACAAATAAATAAACATGATCAACCTACACATGGACCATTTCCACGACATATATTCTCTCCATACTCATCACAACTGATCCAAACTTTCCATAAAATTCCCCAACTTCATTACATACCATTTCCCTTCAAATGTTGTTTATAACTTCCTCCAAAGAGGGAGAAGTTGCTACTTTTGTAAAGGGTTTCTATTCTTGATGGAAAATATGTCTATCTTAGTTGCTAAGTGATAACTCATCACCTAGACAATCACCATCACTATTATCCATCTATCCATCCTTAGATCATCATTCTTTTATCATACCAAATATGTTCCACGTCATAGATGCCACCATACACCCACATGGAGTGGATTTCTCACTTGTAGTGACAAGATATGAACCAACATGGCTTGCTCCACCAGAACTCCACTCCATTTCCACTCTCATCCATTTCCCTTCATATACACTACTCCCAGTAAGATTGAAGGCCCCCTTTAGAACAAATAAATGAAGTGGATATGTTTAAGGTTGGTGTGGAGCAAAGAAGGAGCGATGAATCCACTATGTCACAAAGTTTTTTACCTTTCTCCTTCTCCATATTCTAATTTTCCTTCCATGGATTATTTTTGTTAGCATGATGTTGAAGGGAAGCTAACTTATGACTTAGGGTCTTAATTACCATCATATAATGGTTTGTATAAAATGTATGATATTGAACGACAATGGATTTTTCTTCATTTTGCTTATTTGTCTCAGCTTAATCATAATTTGTGTAAGCACTTGTAGTCTTGCGTGTAGAATCTTCTTTTTTGGTTAGTAATCACATGCTAATATTTTTCAAGTTTGTGAACTCTTATCTTAACTTTGATTTCTTATCTTATGAATAGGCAATGCTTACCTTACTAGAAGTGGCACTACTACAGAAATGGCTTATGAAGTCACTTTCCAGGCGTCGGTTATTAACTAAGTACCGACGCCTAAAACATACAATATCGGTTTAAAACACAAACTGACATATATCGGATAGGAGTGGCCAGACACGGGTATCGCTTTCTATTTAGCGTCGGTTCAAGAATAAACAACCGGCGCCTATAAACACCCGCCAAATCCAATTTATCCAACGAAAAAAATTAGGTCCAAAATTTAACTAACAGCGTCGGTTATTAAATACATAACCGACGACGAAAACCTTTTCGCACGGGACATTTTTATCGTCGGTTATATTCCCAAAACCGACGCCGATTTGTTTACCCGCGCTGTCTGCGCCAAAATTTATACACCCCTATGGCGTCGGTTTTTTCTTAGTGGCCGACGCTGTTATGTTGTAGCGTTGGTTTGTTAAAGAATCGACTCTTAAGGTTAACTTAACTGCACCCGCACGAGGGACTCTTCCCCTTTCTCTGTTTCATTCCTGATTCTTCAGTTCGTGTAACTAGGTCCGGCAATTTCTTCTCTGCTGGTGCCGCCGCCGCTCGATTGCTTCTCTGTTGGTGCCGCCGTCGCTCGCTGCTCGTCTCCTCTCCTCTCCTCTCCTCGCCGCCGCCCCCGTCGGTGGCTGCTTTGGTTGCCCGTTTGCTCCTCTCCTCTCCTGCTAGGTCTCTGCTCCTGGTCGCCCGCTCACCGCCGCCGCCCGTTTGTTGCTTGCTACTCCGGAAACCCACCCTCTCGCTCGCTGCCACCGCCACCCTCTTTCCTGCTCGCTGCTCCTACAGGTATATCCTTTTCCTCCTCTTCTCCGCCATGTTGTGAAATCGTAGGTCGGCACGGCCGTGCTGCGTAGCACGGCCGTGGTGGCTGATTTTGTGCTATATTGCTCAATTATGTGTGTATATTTGTGTATTTACTATTTTGTGCTATTTTGTGCTTGCATATATTTGTGTTTAGGGTTTATGGTCACATGTGGGTCTTCTATTTCTAAATTGATTATGTGACCCTAATCAATACATTATAACAGAATTGAATCGTGTATTTGTGTTGTTGTAGGTGTTGTTGACTTACTATTCAAATCTTTGATATATGGAATCATGGTTTATTTATTGTTTATTATTTACTGACAAACATGATTAAATGATGTTACACAAAACTTAGGATATGAATGATGAAACTAGGATTGTAGGTATAAGAATGATAGCACATGTATTAATTTGTTGGCCTAGAAACCCGTCCAAAATTTACTCATTAGGAGTAAATCTTGGATAGTCCCCGGTTTGGGACTGTTCTTGAACACCTAATCTCACTTAGGATGTAAGTGTATAATGTGTATTGGGTTTTTGAGAAAATTTTGGTAGCATTTCCCCATTTGTTCTCTAAATACATATGTACTTAGAGAACAGCAGGGAAATGCTGCCGAAATTTTCTCAAAAACCCAATACACATTATACACTTACTAGTGAGATTAGGTGTTCAAGAATGGGATAGGTTGTACACATTTATTATATATAAGAATGACAACACATGTATTTGTTGGCCTAGAAACCCGTCCAAGATTTACTCATTAGGAGTAAATCTTGGATAGTCCCCGGTTTGGGACTGTTCTTGAACACCTAATCTCACTTAGGATGTAAGTGTATAATGTGTATTGGGTTTTTGAAAAAAATTTGGTAGCATTTCCCCGTTTGTTCTCTAAGTACATATGTACTTAGAGAACAACAGGGAAATGCTGCCGAAATTTTCTCAAAAACCCAATACACATTATACACTTACTAGTGAGATTAGGTGTTCAAGAATGGGATAGGTGGTACACATTTATTATATATAAGAATGACATCACATGTATTTATTGGCTGAAGTTTTAACCATGCAAAAACTCTAATTTGTTAACCCTAGACCCTAATCTTATTGTAATATATACTTGTTTTCTCTTTGATCATAGAATGGATAGATCATGGATGTCCATTCGCAATCGCTTCACCCCAGAGTTTATTTCTGGTCTTGACCAGTTTATTAGATTTGCTGAGGAACATAGGAAACAACCTGGAGATAGGTTCTCCTGTCCATGTAGGCATTGCGGTAACAACTTGAAAGTCAGCACTGGTGACGAAATCAAAAGTCATTTCATGTGCAACGGGATTGTACAAGGCTATACAGAATGGCACTGGCATGGAGAGATTTCAAACTCGAAACCAGTGGATGTCGATAGTAGTGCTTGTGTGGAAGAAGAAATTGCCTACGATGACATAGATGTGAATGAATCAGTTCCAGTAGACATCGTTGATGTGATGCTAGATAGTTGTGGGGTAGAGCACACCGATCCACCTCCCATTTTTAGAAACATTGTGCATGATGCTGAGATATCATTATACAGAGGTTGTACTAAGTTTATGAAGCTTAGCACTGTGTTGAGATTATATAAGCCTAAAGCTAACAATAGATGGAGTGACAAAAGCTTCACGTCATTGTTGTCTTTGTTGAAAGAAATGCTTCCTGAAGGAAACAAGCTGCCAATCTCAACATACCAGGTAAAGAAATTGTTGTGCCCAATGGGAATAGATGCCAAGAAGATACACGCATGCCCGAATGATTGTGTATTATTTCAAATGGACTATGTGGATTTGAAAGATTGTCCAAAATGTGGTGCGTCACGGTATAAATTGACGACTTCGGGGGAGTCCAAAACTGGTTCTCCTGCCAAGGTGATGTGGTATCTACCTATAATATCACAGTTTCAACGCTTGTTTGCCAATCTGGTAGATGCGAAGAATTTGAGGTGGCATGCAGATGTTAAGAAAAATAATGATGGGATCCTACGATATGCGTCTGATTCCCCACAGTGGACGAAGATTGATCTATTGTACCCTGAATTTGGTGAAGAAGTCAGGAATCTAAGACTTGGGCTTTGTATAGACGAGATGAATCCGTACGGGACATTGAGCAGCCAACATAGCACTTGGCCAGTCATGCTTATTATATACAATCTTCCTCCCTGGGTGTGTATGAAAAATAAGTACGTAATGCTGTCGTTGTTGATATTGGGCCCTAAACAACCTGGAAATGACATCGATGTTTATCTTGAACCTATGATTGATGACTTAAAGAAACTCTGGGGTGAAGGTGTGATGACCTATGATGCTTCACGAAGAGAGACATTTCGTTTGCATGCTATGTTATTTTGTACTATTAATGACTTTCCAGCATATGGGAATTTGTCTGGATATAGTGTCAAAGGAGCTAAAGCGTGTCCGATATGTGAAGAGAACACTGATTCAACAAGACTAAAACATGGCGGTAAGACTGTATATCTCGGTCATCGAAGGTTTCTTCCAAAATTCCATCCGTATCGTAGGAAGCGCAAATCATTCAATGGATTGAATGAGGAACGGAGTGCACCTAAACCTATACCAGGGGAGGTTGTTTATGAAAGAGTAAAAGACTTTGTCAATGAATTTGGTAAGAGATCACAATGTACTATGGCCACACAGAGTGACAAATCTTTATTCAAGAAGAAGTCAATATTTTGGGATCTTCCTTATTGGAGTTCTTTGACAATCAGGCATTGTATCGATGTCATGCACGTTGAGAAAAATGTTTGTGATAGTGTCATTGGTACTTTGTTGAATATACCGGGTAAGACTAAAGATGGGATAAAATCCAGACTGGACCTACGTGAAATGGGAATAAGGTCAGAATTAACAGAATTTCGTGAAATGGGAAATCAGAGAACATACTTACCTCCCGCTTGTTACACATTGTCTAGAAAGGAGAAGAAAACATTTTGTGAATGTTTGGTAAATGTTAAGGTGCTACAGGGTTACTCATCCAACATCCGTAGATTGGTATCAATGAAAGATCTGAAGTTGATAGGTCTTAAATCTCATGATTGTCACACTCTAATGCAACAAATATTGCCTGTGGCAATTAGATCTATATTGCCGAAGCATGTAAGGTTTGCAATCACCAGACTTTGTTTCTTTTTCAACAGTCTGTGCAGAAAAGTTATTGACCCTGATACTCTCGATAAATTGCAAAGAGAAGTGGTTGTAACCCTATGTCAGCTTGAGATGTATTTTCCTCCGTCGTTCTTTGATATCATGGTACATCTTGTTGTCCACTTGACTAGGGAAGTGAAAATGTTGGGACCAGTTTTCTTGCATTGGATGTATCCCTTTGAACGATACATGAGCGTTTTTAAAAGTGATGTTCGAAACCGTTATCGGCCTGAAGGGAGTATTATCGAGGGTTATGTGGCGAGAGAGGTTATGGATTTTTGCAATGACTTTCTCAGTGGTAATGACACTCCTGATAATGACAAGAATATTGATGAGCAATTTGGCAAAGGAATTTTGGGATCACGTGTGAAAGTAATCAGCCGTGAGCAGTTGGAACAAGGTCACTTGTATATTTTACACAACATGGACGAAGTGAACGTTTATATCGAGGAACATACCAATTTCATCAAGAGACAATATCCTCGAGCCAATACAATGTGGCTTGCTAGAGAGCATAACAATACATTTATTAAGTGGTTTGAAAATAAAGTCTTACATCAACTATCTCAAACACCAGATGATATTACTGAAACTATCAAATGCCTCGCCTTTAAACCAAAATTGACTGTTATGTCTTATGAAGGGTATGATATTAATGGATTCACATATTACACAAAGCGCCAAGATGATAAGAGTGTCGTCCAAAATAGTGGGGTCACCCTTCAAGCATCGACTATGTTTTTTGCAAGTGTAAAGGATAAGAGTCCACGTGAAGCTAAAATGTCATATTACGGTGTCATTGAAGACATATGGGAGTTTGACTACATAGATTTCAGAATTCCGCTCTTCAAATGTAATTGGGTTGATAACACCAAAGGAGTTATAGTGGATGAATTGGGTTTCACTTTAGTGAACTTTGAAAAGATTGGCGAGAAGGATGAACCATTCATATTGGCATCACATGCGAAACAAGTATTTTATATCGATGATCCTGCAAATGATAAATGGTTGGTTGTTCTTCATGGTAAAAGACAGTTCATTGAAGATCCTATAGATGAAGAACAGTACTATGATAAGTATGATGACTCCAGTCCATTCTCAGTTGGGTTGCCAACACCAACAAATATTGAAGCTAATGATGACTTGTATGTGCGTGGAGATCACAATGAAGGATTGTTAATTGATAAAAAATCGCAATATTAGAGGCATGTTTATACAATGTTTTTTTATATGTTTTATTTTTCTGAATGTGAACTTTACAATGTGAATGTGAACTTTACAATGTGAATTTTACAATGTGAATTACTTTATAATGTGAACTTTACAATGTGAATGTGAACTTTACAATGTGAATTTTACAATATGAATTACTTTATAATGTGAACTTTACAATGTGAATTACTTTACAATGTGAATGTGAACTTTACAATGTGAGCTTTACAAAATTGAATTACTTTACAATGTGAATGTGAATTTTCAGATGGCTGAGCATTCTCCTGATGACCGTGCTGATGATTACCGTGAGGGTGAGGACATCAATGCACCGCCTCACAATGTAAGTTTTAAAAATATATCATATATTTATATCTATATGTCCATTTATAGTTATATCTTGTAAATGTGTTTATTTTGTCAAATTTTAGGTTGATGATGCACATGTACCATCTGAAGCACTTGAGGCACTTGATCAGCAACACCAAAAAGTTGACAGGAGAAGGGGCATCACTATGATGAAGAAGTTAATAGCGTAAAAGGGCAATGAACCCAAACTTGTTGTGGATTTTGATAATGCAGGAAATGCATCTGGTGTGAATCACAATTCATTTGTTTCATATCTTGGGTATGTTACTCGTAGCCATTGCGGTTGTAAGATAGATTCTTGGCATAAAGTTTCTAAGGAGAAGAAAGACGTAATATGGAAGGATTTATCACTAGTACAGAAATGGGTTATAATGTCACTACATGTAGGGTCGGTTTTACCAAATAACCGACTTTATATGTCTAAAAAAATGCGGGCACCACTTAAGACCTCTTAGGTCAGTTTTTTTAAATAAACCGACCTTGTAGTGTAACTCTATAGGGTCGGTTTTCCAAATAACCGACCTTATATGTTTATAAAAAATGCGGGCACCACTTAAAACCTCTTGGGTCACTTTTCTTAAAATAACCGACCTTGTAGTGTATCTCTATAGGGTCAGTTTTCCAAATAACCGACCTTATATGTCTATAAAAATCGCGGGCACCACTTATGACCTTTTGAGTCACTTTTTTAAAAATAACCGACCTTGTAGTACATCTCTATAGGGTCGGTTTTTCTAAAATAAGCGACCTTATAGACAATTTTTCCCGCGGAAAAAATTTGGTTTCGCGCCTCGATCTCTAGCGTCGGTTTTACCTTATAACCGACCCTAAAGGGCACCTCGGTCGACAAATTTGTCGATCGAAAATGAGCTGAATTTCACGTATACAAGCACCTATACGGTCGGTTTTTTCTTTATAACCGACCTTACAGTCCTCCTCGGTTAAGCACCTCTAAGGTCAGTTATTTTTATAAAACCGACCTTAAATGTGTCCTCGGTCGACAAATTTGTCGATCGATATTTAATATGGATCAAGGTTCACGCATGTATAAGAACCTCTAGCGTCGGATTTGCACTTAAAACCGACCTTAGAGCTTCCTCGGTCGACCAATATTTCGACCGATATACTTGGTCGACAAATTCGTCGACCGATATCTATTCTGGATCCAGATAATTCACGCATGTATAAGCACCTCTAGCGTCAGATTTGCACTTATAACCGACCTTAGAGCATTTCTCGGTCGACAAATTTGTCGACCGATATCTATTCTGGATCCAGATAATTCACGCATGTACAAGCACCTCTAGCATCGGATTTGCTCTTATAACCGACCTTAGAGCATTTCTCGGTCGACAAATTTGTCGACCGATACAGAGTCAGTTTTCAAGTGTATAAGCAACTTTTAGGGTCGGTATTTTCTTTATAACCGACATTAGAAGCACATTCGGTCGACAATATTGTCGACCGAGATAAACTAGGATCCAGTTTAGTATTTCACACATGAATAAGTACCTGTAGGGTCGATTTTAACCTAAAAACCGACCCTATAGGTACTTAAGTGAATGAATTCTGGCTCAATCTAGGTCGACGAATCGTCGACCGAATCATATCGATCGACTAATTTGTCGACCAAATAACGTCTAAAAAAACCAACCGCCACAACGATAAGAAAATCAACCGTCGTAATGGCTAAAAAAATCAACCGTCATAACGGCTAGAATTTCAACTGTCGTAACGGCCATAAATACGACTGTTGGGCGACCAGGAGAACGGTCCAGAAGACGACCATTGGGGGCGTCGGTCGACGAATTGTCGACCAAAATGGGGTCTGTTTTGCTATAAATAGCACCCAAAATGATCCATTTCTTCACACCTTCACATTCTCACTTCTCTAGCTCCTCTCTAGTGTATTCTTGTGAAAATCTTCAGCTTCTCCACATCCAATTCTTGCTTGCTATTTCTCCATTTCAAAGCAACGAAATGGCTTCATCATCTACGTGAGGAAAGAAGCAAGTTGCAGGTAGGAAAGGAAGGATGGGCCTTGCACCGCTGACGTTCATCAACGATTATCCTTTCATCGACGCAGTTGTAGGCGACCGCTACCTCAAGCTCTCCTCAAAAACTCCTCTTCCACGACGGCCAGTCGACGTCATGGACTTCCAAAGCATTGTCGATTTGGAGGAACTTTTCGAGGTGCAACATTTGACTGATTTTCTAAATCCCTCCTTCCAATCCTACTCCAAACTAGTTAATGAATTCTATGCCAATTTAGTCGAACATCCTGACCATGATTCCTTCTCCTCTATGGTTGGTGGGTATGGATTCCATTTTACTGAGGAGGGTATTCTTGAAATGCTTGACATAGATATAGAAGAATATAAAATTTTTATTGATCTCACTAGAGGAACTCCACTCAACAAACTCTCCCAAGATAACACTGCAATTAGCCTTAGTGATGTCAAAACAGCCATCTTTCAATCCAATACGACTTGTCATCAAGACAGGGGTACCGATTATGCCATAAATTTAAAACCTGAAGCTAGGATCATAAATCTCATTGTTGCCACCAATATCCATCCTAGAGCAAACAAATCTGAGGTACCCACCTTTCGTATGTACCTTATCTATGCCATTCTCAAAAGTATTCCCATAAACTTTATTCGTATCATCATTAAGAATATGTTTGAGTTTTCTGGAAATCCACCATATGCCGACTTTGTATGCCAAATCACTCAACATTTTCTTAAGAAGAATATTGAGGACGACTTAGGTTACACATAGGATAGAAAACCCCAAAAAATAAGTAAAAATACGGTGGAAAAGATGGGAATCAACTTTGGCCACAAAAGAGCTAGGACTAAATGGGAGACATCCACCCAAGACATACCTCCACCACCTCCTCCTACCAACCTACCCCATGATCCTATTACAAACACCTTGACATACATTGCTGGATCCCAATATCACCTAAGTAGGCAATTGGATTATAATCACCATGGCATGACTTATTTAAACCAAAGGATGCAAGCTCTCTCTCCTAACCAACCTAATGAATATCCCTATTCCCTTAATCCTGACATGATAAATCCATACAATCCTTCCTACAACTACTATCAAATTCCACCTCCACCATCTCCTGATCTCACACATACTCAGTTTTCCCCAATTCAACTTCAAGACATTGCTGCCCACTTTCGCTTTGATCGTGTTCCCACCTTCTTGGAGGCTTATGCCTTAACCAAGACAGGTGCCTTGGAGTGGCAGACACTGGTCAATTATTATGGAGCTGATCCCTTTCTTGGAAAAGATCCAGACATTGATGTAATCCTTCGGTCTTTTCAGTGAGATTATGAGATATCTTTGTAATGATGTAATGTTTATCTTTTTATAAAGCAAGTATGTCATGTTTCATCTTATAAAGTGTATGGGCATTAAATTGTTATGAATAAAAGTGTTTTCCATGGCTTCATTTGGACATATACATGTTATATAAGAATATTGTTATTTCAAATGATTGAAAAATAAATTATGGCTAAATTTGACAAAGCATCACCTGGTTAATCTCATACACACACACTTGATACTTAATTTAAAACATTGAAACAGGGTTAATTTCGGTCGAAAATATTATCGACCGAGACAAATCGGTCGACAATATTGTCGACCAAGGATGACTTTAGAGCTCTTTCGTTCGACAAATAGTCGACCGAGGATGACTTTAGAGCTTTTTCGTTCGACAAATAGTCGACTGACAGAATTTTTGAATAGAGTTTAGTATTTTTCAAAACGTTATAAAGCATTGGGATCTCAATCTTTTGTCTCATTGTTGGGAATTCACATCCCTCAATACCACCATCATCACATTTGCTGATTCTGGGTATTTAAACCCTTAGTTCATCACTAAACATGGTTATCACTTATCAGGTAACTATTACCTTCAGGTCATCTGACCAAGGTATTCAAGATATTTGTTACACAATCATCTCAATTTCATATCAACCACATCAATTTCATATCAACATCATGCAATACAAAATAACATCTCTATTCCCTCATTAGGGTTAGAGTTTCCATCTTTATCAATTAAGGTTTCACATATCAACATTCCATATTGAAAATTTCAAATAACATTATCCCATATTAGGGTTTTTACACAACACCACCCTATATTAAGGTTTCACATAACATTTTCATGTTAGGGTTTCACATAACATCATTCCATATAAGGGTTTCACATAACATTATCCCATATTAGGGTTTCATACGACATCACCATATATTAAAGTTTCACATAACATCATTGTTAGGGTTGTGGAAGCACTTTAGAGCTCCTCGGTCGACAAATTTGTCGACCGAGTTAGAGTCAGATTTCACGTGTATAAGCACCTATAGGGTCGGATTTTCCTTTATAACCGACTCTAGAACAATACCCGGTCGACAATTTGTCGACCGAAATGAATTTTCGATCCAGTTTTCACACATCTTCGGTCGACGAATCTGTCGACCGAATGAAGCCAGATTTCTTTCTTAGAAGCACCTCTAGGGTCGGTTTTTATAATAACCGACCCTATAAGGTTCTCGGTCGACAATATTGTCGACCGACAATATCCGGTTTAGTTTTTCACACATATATAAGCACCTCTAGGGTCAGTTATATGAAAAAACCGACCCTAGAGGTGCTTGTACGAAGGAAGTCTTGCTCCTTTTCGGTCGACAAATGGTCGACCGAAATCAGCCAGATTTCTTCGTATTAGCACTTGTAGCGTCGGTTTTACATAATAACCGACCCTATAGATCGTTTCGGTCGACAAATTCGTCGACCGAGTTTGCGATTGATTGTTATTAAACAACCCGACACGGGCACCGTTTATATGTAGAGTCGGTTTTTGGTTGTTAACCGACGCTAGAGTTTTTTGCCCCGTGCAAAAATCCAAAATTTTAGTCTTTCTTCCCCCCGCGAAACCCTTTTCTCTTTTCTAATCTCTCTCCCGCGGCGCCGCGAAACCTCTTTTTCTACCGTTGCCGCCTCTCCACGCCGCCAAGAGGATCGTGAAGCTCGTCGGCACCGTGAAGAAGATTATGAAGCTCGTCGTCGCCGCCTTCCACTCTTACTCCACGAAGCCCGTCGTTGCCGTGAAGCTCTCTTCTTTGCCGTGAAGCTCTCTTCCTTGCCGTGAAGCTTTTCGTTGTCGTGAAGATCGTCGTCGCCGCCTTCCACTCTTCCACGAAGGTCGCCGCCTCTCCGTGAAGTTCGTCTCTTCCTCCACGAAGCTCGCTGCCATTTCCAAGTAAGTTTGAGCTTCCTTCTCCTTGTTCCCTTCATTCCGCCCGCCGCCATTGCTGCTTCCAGGTCCATCTCGATCGACAATTAGTCGACCGAGAGCCCACCTGCGCGCAGCGTCCAGGTCCACTCTCGGTCGATAATTTGTCGACTGAGAGTGGACCTGGACGCTGTGCGCAGGTGGGCTCTCGGTCGACTAATTGTCGACCGAGATGGACCTGGAACTTATTTATGTTGAAGCTATAAATGTTTTAATCATATTTGCTGTAATGTTTACAAATAGTTTTGAATATTATAATGATTTCAATCTTTGGACTGTTGGAAACGGCCTTACTTTGCTAATTTGTACAAGTAATCAAAACATGCATGTCTTTTTTCATATGTAATCATTATATAAATTTTAGAAATTAATACTAGATTAGACATGTGTACTCCTAGATTGACACTTTAGGGTTGATGCATGATGTTTAACTTAATATATAAATATGAAAATAATGCATTTATATATTAACTTAGAAACCCGTTCAAAATTTACTCATTAGGAGTAAACTTTGGATAATCCCCGGTTTGGGACTGTTTTTGGATATTTTAATCTCACTTAGGATGTACCTATATAATGTATGTTTAGTTTTGTAGATTATTTCAGTAGGATTTCTCCATTTGTTCTCTGGGTACATATGTGAGTGGTTATTTGTCATTTACATCAGTGTACTTGGAGAACTTAGGGGAAATGCTGCTGAAATTTTCTTCAAAACTAAACATACATTATACAGTTACTAGTGAGATTTAATATTCAAAAATGGGATAGGTGGTACACTTTCTATCAATAAAAACTTACAGATTATTATAGTATCAATATTAAACTGTTAGTTTTATAATTAATTTTAATGTGATATAGAAAATGGATCGAAGTTGGATGTCTATCAAGAACCGTTGCAGTCCAGAGTTTGCCAAAGGTCTTGATGAATTTATCAGATTTGCTGAGGAACATAGGAAACTACCTACAAATAGGCTATATTGTCCATGTAGAAATTGTTGTAACAATTTGAAAGTTGATACTGGTGAGGAAATTAAGAATCTTGTCATATGCAATGGAATCATACAAGGTTATAATGAATGGTATTGGCATGGAGAGAAATTGAATTATGGAGCAGAAAATGTTGATACTAATAGTTGTGGCATAGAAGATATAGATAATGATGATAATGTTAATGATAAACCGATTGAAGATGACCAGATTCAGGATGATATGATTGATGAGATGCTACGTAGTTGTCGGGACAATGTCATTGATCCACCTTCTTTATTTGCAAACATTGTCCATGATGCTGAAAAACCATTATATAAGGGTTGTACTAAGTTCACGAGGTTGAGTGTTGTGATGCGATTATACACTCTTAAAGCTCAAAACCGGTGGAGCGAGAAGAGTTTCACTTCATTGTTGTCTTTGTTAAAGGAAATTCTTCCTGAAGGCAACGAGCTTCCAATTTCAACATATCAAGCAAAGAAAATAATGTGCCCAATGGGAATGGAGGCTAAGAAGATTCATGCATGTCCAAATGATTGTGTGTTATTTCATAAGGACTGTAGTAATTTGATAAATTGTCCAAAATGTGGTGCGTCAAGGTATAAGACTACAAATTCAGCTAAGGCTACAAATGGCTCTCCTGCCAAGGTGATGTGGTATCTACCAATAATACCACGATTTCAACGCTTATTTGCTAATACAGAAGATGCGCAAAATTTGTCTTGGCATGGGGAGTTAAAGGTCAATGATGATGGCGTCCTACGACATGCATCTGATTCACCACAATGGAAGAAAATTGATTTATTATACCCTCAATTTGGTAAAGAACCAAGAAACCTAAGACTTGGACTCTATACAGATGGAATGAATCCCTATGGTACATTAAGAAGCCAACATAGCACGTGGCCTGTTATGATTGTTATATACAATCTTCCTCCTTGGTTTGTATGAAAAATAAGTATGTGATGTTGTCAACATTGATATCAGGGCCCAAGCAACCTGGAAATGATATTGATGTTTACCTTCAACCTCTAATGGATGACCTAATGAAACTATGGGAAGAAGGTATTATGACAGATGATGCTTCACGTAAAGAGATCTTAAGTTTGCGTGCTATGTTATTTTGCACGATTAATGACTTTCCAGCTTATGGAAATTTGTCTGGATATAGCATAAAAGGATACAAAGCATGTCATGTTTGTGAGGAAAATATTGATTCAATCAGACTGAAACATGGTGGTAAAATCGTATATCTTGGTCATCGGAGATTTCTCCCACCAGTGCATCCTTATCGAAGGCAACACAAAACCTTTAATGGGTCAAATGAGGAACGAAGTGCTCCTAAACCTATATCAGGACATGTTGTATATGATAGGGTGAAACATATTGTTAATGAATTTGGAAAGAGTTCAAGTAGTCATACACTCGCATGTGACAAATCTCTATACAAGAAGAGGTCAATATTCTGGGATCTTCCTTATTGGAGATCTTTGGCAATTAGACACTGCATTGACGTCATGCATGTTGAAAAAAATATTTGTGATAGCATCATCGGTACGCTATTGAACATACCAGGAAAGACTAAAGATGGCATCAAATCTAGAAAAGATTTAGAATTAATGGGTATTAGAAAAGAATTATCAGTGGAGATCAGGGGTCGTCGCACATATTCGCCACCGGCTTGTTACACTTTGTCAAAGAAAGAGAAAAAAGACTTTCTATGAGTGCTTGTATAATATTAAGGTTCTACAAGGATACTCTTCTAATATTCGTAGATTGGTATCAATGAAGGATATGAAACTGATAGGTCTCAAATCTCACGATTGTCACACCTTAATACAACAAATTTTACCTGTGGCTATTCGATCTATATTGCCGAAGCATGTAAGGTTTGCAATCACAAGACTATGTTTCTTCTTCAATGAAATATGCAACAAAGTGATACATCCTGATACTCTCAATAAATTACAGAAAGATGTAATTTTTACCATGTGTCAACTTGAAATGTACTTTCCTCCTTCATTTTTTGATATCATGGTTCATCTTGTAGTACATATTACAAGGGAGGTGAAGATGTTGGGTCCAATTTTCTTACACTGGATGTATCCATTTGAACGCTACATGAGTGTTTTTAAAGGTGATGTTCGGAATCGTTATCGTCCTGAAGGGAGTATTGTTGAGGGTTACGTGGCTAGGGAGGTGATGGATTTTTGTAATGATTTTTTGAATTGCAATGAAACTTGTAGCGATCAAAAAAATTTGCATCACACTGGATCTTATTGTGGAAAAGGAACTCTAGGAGGACGATTGAAAGGAATCATTCATGAGTTGTGGGAACAAGCGCATTTGTATATTTTACACAACATCGATGAAGTTAGTAGCTACATCACAGAACACAATGATCTTATCAAGAGAAATTATCCGCGATCCAGTTCAATGTGGCTTGCAAGAGAGCATAATCGAACATTTATTAGGTGGTTTGAAGAGAAAGTATTTAATCAACTATCTGAATCGCCAAATAATGTTGCTGAGAACATAAAATGGCTCGCCTTTAAGACAAAAATGGATGTCATGTCATATGAAGGTTATGACATTAACGGATTTTCATACTACACAAAGCGTCAAGATGAAAGTAGTGTAGTTCAAAATAGTGGGGTCATTGTTAAAGCTTGTTCATTGTATTTTGCTAGTGCCAAAGATAAAAGACCATGCGAAGCTGAGATGTCATATTACGGCGTCATTGAGGACATATGGGAAATGGACTATACAAATTTTCGAGTTCCTATATTTAGGTGTAATTGGGTTGACAACAATAAAGGAGTTTTATTGGATGAGTTGGGTTTCAAATTGGTGAATTTTGAAAAGATTGGTTTCAAAGATGAGCCATTCATCATGGCAAACCAAGCAAAACAAGTATTCTATATTGATGACCCGACAAATAAAAATTGGTCTGTCATTCTTAATGGAAAAAGACAGTTTACTGTAGATCCTATAAATGAAGAAGAATACTACGAAAAGTATGATGATTCTAGTCCATTCTCAGTTGGTTTGTCAAGTGTAAATGTTGAAGATAACACCGATGAATATTATAAATGTCAAGACCATGCTGAAGGAATTTTCCTTGACTAACAACTCAACCAATACTAAAGGCATGTATTCTTTGAATTATTTATTTTATTATCATGTATACCTTATCACTTGTGCTTTTATTATCACTTGTTTTTTTCATCATGTATACTTGCAGGTTCTAAAATGGCGAGTGAAGATGAACATTTTGAGCATGAGCACCATGAAGATGAACATTCTGAGCATGAGCACCATGAGGATGGTAGTGGTGATGCTAAGAACAGTAGAGGTCCTACATTGATGCGTAGGCTGCAGGAGCTCAGGGCTAAAGGGGATAAATTGCCAGTCCAGTTTGATATGACATGAGCACCTGTTGGGGAACATGCTAGTGCTTTCAAGCATTACGTAGGGGCGACCGCGCGCAGTAAGGTGCCAATATATATAGAAAATAGGCATGATGTTCCTAATGCCAAAAAAGACCTCATATGGAAAGATATATCTGTGAGTGGAAGTGATATCATTTTAATATGTTTTTTATCTATTGATTCTAATTTAGTTTGCTTGGAATCAATTCCTTTTCAAAACAACATTATTAATTGCTTCTTTTGTATGTATAGGGTGTTTTTCATCTAAATGAGAAAGATCACAAGAAAAGAGTGCTACAACGTTGTGGTGTACGATGGAGGGGTTTTAAGACATATCTTGTAAGGGAATTTATAAATAATCCTAAACAAAAGAAGAAAGCTACAGATGTATATATTTTTATTGATCCTGAGGTGTGGGAAAGATTTGTTGCAGCTAGGAGATCGGAAGAGTTTCAGGTAATAAAGATTGTGATGTATTGTATGAATATTTTATACAATTAAGGAGGTGTATATTTTTATACATGTTTGCCAAGTCTAAATTGCAATACCTCATTTTAAATGATCAGGCTATTCACCAGGCTCAAAAGGAAAGACGGGCTAAAAATGTGCATGACCATCACTTGGGGTCCAGTGGTTATGCCTTCCGCCGCCAACTACAAGAGAAGCAATCATCTTCTGGAGAAGAATCTAGTACAACTCAAGTTGAGAGACCACCCCGACACATGACATGGATTGATGGTAGAAAGAATCGAGCCGGTGAAATTGTCAACCCTACAACTAAGGAGGTGGCACAAAAGATGGTAGGTTTATCCCAACTAAGTAAAGAGTAACTTCCACAAACTTAGATTTTATTTATATCTAATTGATATTGTGATTTAATATTTTTATTAACTATGAATAGATTGATCTCCACGAGCAAAGGAAGGAAGGAAAGTTCATCCCAACTGGCTACATGGATGAACTAGCAGTTGCTCTTGGTACGAAGGAGCATCCTGGCCGTGTTAGGGGATTAGGAGTTGGCATAGGATTCAAGTCTTATTTTGGCCCTTTGCAATCTAAAAGAGGTCGTGTAGGAGGTCTTACACAAGAGGATCTTGAAGCATTAGTAGCGCAGAAAGTAAAAGAAATAATGTCTACATATCAGCGTACTCAACCTTCTCAACCTATTCATACTGCACGTCTCTCAAGTGATGAGGTACAAGCCCATGCTACAGTTGTAGAAGGTCATGGGAGCACTCCCGATGAACCACCACAACAATCTGCAGTAAGTTTTTGTTCTATTATGTTGTGTTATTAATATGATAAATATATTGATAATATATATAGTTGTAACATGTATCTGTTCTACTGTTTCTTATATAACTTATATTATTTCAATCTAGGTTGGTATGAACTGTAAACTTGCAGTGGAGGTTCTAGAATATAATGTTGTGGCAGCGGGCAAAGTGTACAACCTTGGTGGTACATTGCATTGCCAACAAATTACTGATGAAATCTGCCGTGTGTCCATCCATCTTGTGTATGACGGAATGGGGGACAAACCACTACCCATACCTAATGTTGAATATAGTACAGTTGAAGAAGCTGAGGGTGCTATGGTGGGTTGGCCTAGACACTTGGTTATCAATGACAAGGTATACCTTATTTGTATCATATTTTTCATATTTGACTGCATATATGAACTCATGTAATATAAGTATGTAATTTAATTAATAAGTTTGTAAACCGAAAAGTAAGACTTCTACTAGTCGTCCTCCTATGCCCAAGCCATCTTTCATTCCCGAAACTACATTCGATGAATTGGGAAGCAAATCTAAAGGTTTGTGTCGATACTTAGCCAACCAAAAATCGGGATCAAATATGATGGTCAAGTTAACAGAAGATGCAGTTGGGAGGGACTTTGAGAATTTTATTTTTCTTGATGATATTATAGAGTTGTTCCGATATGATTGGCTGAACACTTCGATAATAGAAGTATGGATAAGGTAAGGATATATCAATAATATATAGAAAATTCCAATACACATTTTAGCTTATTTCTACATATGAAAATAATTACAAATGTTTAACAGCCATTTATATACCGAGGTCACCAACTTTGATATAAAGAATATTGCATTCTTAGTTCCTTCGGTCACTAGTCAGGTGGAGACAAATATTGAGGATGTGAATGAGTACTTCTCTGATGCATTCAAATATTTTGCTAATGAGGGGAAGGAAATTATCCTAATTCTTTTTAACGTCCAGTAAGTATTATTATTCAATATAATTTTAATAATGAATGAAACTATTTATTTTAATGTTTGTTTTACTCTTACTCAGAGCTAGACATTGGGAATTACTAGTGATTGTCCCAAAATTGATGACTCTTTATTATCTTGACCCAATGGGTAAAACAACAAGGAGTCACAAACTGAAATTGTCAGCTATGGAGTAAGCATAAATTTAATCAATTGCTTCAACATGATATTTTTATTTAGAATTTCTATTTTACCAACTATCGTTTAATTGATAGGGGTATAAAGGCTTTTCGTTAAGCTGGAGGACAAATACCCACAAAATTAAAGACATTGACTTTGAAAAATGTCAAGGTAGCTACTTTGACAACTACTTACTCTTTATGTATTAATTTTCAACTGTAATATGTCAACTCTTATACTCTTATCTCAATTGTTGTTTATAGTAGTTTACTAACATTAAGTATAATTTATTATTTATAGTGTCCTATGCAAAATAATGACTGGGCTTGTGTCTACTATGTAATGAAATACATGCAGCTACCTCCTAACTACTTAAGATGGACGTTTCTAGATGGTGTCTAGGAGATTGTAGCTATAGGACACTAACTAAGAGCTCAAAGGAGAAAATAGCAAGTGTAGCTCAACTGATTTACTCCCTACAAAGATTGCTCAAGTGTTGCTTGTGTATTGTTGTATATAAGTGTGATTTTGGTTTTCTAAGGCCTCTCCTATTTATAGGAATGGTTTACAAGTGATTTGGAACGTTGTAGGGAGTGTCTAGTTCTTAGTTCTTAGCTAGCCCTTAGGTAAAAAGTAGTTAGGTTGCAACAACTAAAGCGTTAGTTAAAAGCAAAGTTTCCAAAACTTTTCTTGGTCAAAAATATTGCCGACCAGATGACTCTCTGTCCAAAAACTCACGGATCAGACAATTATAATGGTTCAACTGACTCTAACAACTATATATATGTCTCTATCCTATTTAAACTTGTTATATGACATTCAGACTATAAGTCAGGTAATAAAGAATAACATCATAAATTTACAAGTGATTGTAGTCATTTTTAGAAAATATTAACATGTGCATTTTCTATTACAGATCTTTACAACTCAACCTTACACACATGTGGACTTGAATGAATTCCGAGAAGAGTGGTCAAAGTGTTTTTTTTTATAACTAGAGATGTTTAATTCATCCCGCTCTCTAGTGCAGGCCAAATAAGATCTAAGTTGACGTTAATGTCATCATTAAGCCAGTGAGGCTTGTTACAAGCGAATTTGCAAGAAACAAAATTACTAATGGTGTGTTTTGCTATGCCGTCAGCCACATTGTTCATACTCCTAGGTATATAAAGCACCAGCAGCTGGTTGAATGTGGACTTGAGTTGTTGAAATTGTCTCCAGTGGGGAAGGAGCAGTGCAGAGGCATTAGTTTTCTTATTAAGCAGAGTTATCGCTTGCTTGGAATCTAATAGAAGGAGAGCATTTTTAGTGTTCATAAACTTGCACAGTTTGATTGCAACGAGGAGAGCTTGCGTCTCTGCCTCTAGCACTGAGGTAGAGTGTAGCGGGATGCCCTCACCATGGAGATGTTGTCCCAAATTGTCCACTGCATGAAGGTCAATGGCTGCTTTCCTGGAGGCACTAATAAACGATGCGTCAGCAAAGATGATCAAGTCTTGGCCGCAGACCAGTGCATGATCCATTTGGACATTCTTCTTACTCCGATTCACCGACAAAGGGAGCTTACAGATCGATCTAGTTCTCTCTTTGATGAAAGCGATGCTGGAATGCACATTAGGTCGATGATTGTTATGTACTTTGTCATTGCGAGCGTGCCATATATGCCAGCACGCAACTGACAGATGAACAAAGTGCTCCGGGTTGTTAGCAGGCTAGATGATGGCTTTGATCCAGTCTTCTTCTTCAAAGTCGTTGAAGTGGTCCGGTACTGTAAGTCCTTCCCAGATTCCCTGGACGTGCACACAGTCTCTGAGGCAGTGTAGGATTGTCTCAGGACCATTGTTACATAAAGGACATGTATTATCATTGTTCAGATGTCTGCGAAGCTTCTCCATGTTAGTGAGGAGAGCTCGATGTTGGAGTAACCAGAGGAAAATGCGGATGCGCTCTGGTAGTCTCATCTTCCAGATGCTTGTCCACTCGCCTTGGACAGTGATGACCTTGCCAATCCGGGTGATCGCATAAGCTGATTTGACAGAGAAGTTACCGTCTTCTTCGTGAGGCCATGCCCATGAATCTGGAGTAGGAGAGGTAATAGGTGTGGGTATGGATTGGATTAACTGCCCGACCGCAGGAGGGAGGAATGAGAGGATAAAGTTCATGTCCCACTCCCCGTTGTCCAACCGCATTGAGCTGACTTTAAGATCGGCGAGTTCATCTGGTATTTGCCAGGATGGATCATAATCAATGACAAACCTACCAATAATCCATCTATCAGACCAAACATTAGTGTCGGAGCCTGAATGGATAATCTTGTTGCATGATACCGTAAGATTATGGATATTCATCTTGATAAAGGCCCAGGCCGAGGAGCATGGTTTCTTGATTAATCGATCATCAGATATATACTTGTCTCTCATCACCTGAATCCAAAGAGCTGATCCCCGGTTGATGAAGGTCCAGACATTCTTAAGCATAAATGCAGTGTTCTGATCATGAGCATCTTTGATATCTAGTCCGCCTTCCGTCTTTGGCGCCGTGATCTTCTTCCAGGAGACCAACGAGATTCTATGTTGTTCTCTCCCACCAGACCAAACAAAATTCCTAATTTGTCTGTTGATATCATCACAAAGTCTAGGAGACAAGCAGACTGTCTACATAGCATACGAAGGTATTGCTTGTAATGTTGATTTGGCAAGAGTGATCCTGCCTGCAAGCAAAAGATGACGGGCCGACCAAGTCGTCATACGATCTCTGATGGCCGTGCTGATATGTTGATGGGTAGCTTTGTTGACGCGGTGGTGAAGGATTGGCACACCCAGGTAGCGGCCCAGATCATTTGTGTGATCAATACCTAACCGTCTGCTGAAGGCACGCTTCTCAACTCTTGTGGTATTAGCTAAAAAGAAACATCTGGATTTGTTTTTAGAGATAACTTGTCCTGAGACAGCAGCGAAGTCATTCAGAATCTTCAAGATAGTATCTGCCTGCTCAACATCAGCCTCTGCCATGAGAAGGATAACATCTGCAAACATGATATGGGAGAGAGGTATTCCTTTGCGAGTAAGAGTAATGGGATTCCATGTAGCTCCTTGGACAGTCTGATTAATGGTCTGTGATAGGCGTTCCATACAGAGGACAAAAAGGTAGGGGCTCAAGGGGTCCCCTTGGCGAACGCCTTGGGTAGACTTGAAGGATTCAAGTGGTATACCTTCCCAGAGGATCGATGTGTTACCACTTGAAATAATACTTAAAATCAGCTTGATAGTAATTTCTGGAAGTCCCAGCTTAGTAAGGGTGTCCTGGATAAAGGACCAACGAATTTTATCAAATGCTTTAGTTAAATCAAGTTTGATACACACCCATTTTTTCTTCCCCGTTTTATACTTCATGGAATGAATGACTTCTTGGACTAAAAGGATATTATCACTAATCTTCCTTCTCGGGATAAAGCTCGTTTGAGTAATTGATATCCATTTGTTGAGATGGGGCTTGAGACGCTCAGCAATGATTTTCGAGATCAACTTGAAACATTTGTTGTTCAGGGAGATAGGGTGCAGTTCGGAACAGCGCTGAGGCTGCCTCGTTTTTGGGATGAGGACCATGTATGAGTCTGCAAGCTCTTTATCAATATAACCAGTGTTGAAAGCAAGATGCACAGTTCTGATGACAGACATACTGACTTTGCTCCAGTGGGATTGAAGAAATTCCATATAGACTCCGTCCGGTCCAGGCGCCTTAGATGGCGGCATAAGGTGTATGATATCAAGGATCTCCTTCGGACTCGGCATCTGGGCAAGAAAGTTAAGATTCTGAGGCGAGATGTGGTCGAACTTTCCCACATAATCAGCAGATAGGCTTGGTGTAGTCATTGGCGCCTCATCTGTAGTCATGAGCTTGATGAAGAAGTCCCGAATGAGCTGTTTAAGGGCAGTAGTGTCATCCACCCATTCGCCGTGGCTATCACGCAATCTATTAATCTTCGTGAAGTGTCTTCGGGCTTTGACATAAGATTGGAAGAATTTGGTATTGGCATCCCCATGTTGCAGCCATTGTATATGGGATTTCTGATGCCAGTCCTGTTCCTCCCGAAGGAGTAGTTGGCTGTATTGCTCTTGCAGGGATATGGACAGTAGATCATTAGTAATACTTGGATTGAAAGTGTTGATTACCTGGCAGCGGTCAATCCGGGTAAGCAGCTTGGATTTATCTTTGTGCGTATGACGGAGATTGGCTTTCTCCCAATTGATGGCAACATTCTGAAATTGGGATAGAGCTTCTGTAAATGGAAGGGAGTCATTCCATTTCGGCAGAATCTTCTCGCAGAAGTCCTTGTTGGTTACCCAACTGGCTTTAGTTATGAAGACAGTCTTCTTCTCGTGATGATGACTTGAACTGGAAAGAAGTATTGGGTTGTGGTCCGAGTATAGTCACAACAGCACTATGGATTTATATCCCCCATCTGTTGAGAGCCACTCATTGTTGGCAATGACACGGTCTAGTCTCTCGAGCAGGTTCCGTCTTTTGAAGGTATAGAAGTGGCCTTCCATTCGGGTCTCGGACAACCCAATTTTGATAAGCAGATCTTTGAAAAGGGCACTGTTGCGGTGGTCGAAGTGTCTTTCGCCTTTCTTCTCTGATATATCCAACATAGTATTAAAGTCACCCACCAAGGCCGATGCATCGGGGACGGTGGGAGCAATCTCCAGAAGCCTTTGCCAAAGCAGATGCCGCTTGGTAGGGTTGGGACTGCCATAGATGAAGGTCATGTGCCAATCACTATTGATCATACAATGAATGAACTGGCGGTGGTTGAAAATTATATTAACAGAACAACTATCTTCATTCCATAGTATCCAGATACCCCCAGAGAAACCCAGGGCCTCAACTCTATGGGAAGATTTATATCCGAGCTTTTTTATGATATTAATGGCCGAATTACCGCTGCACCTAGTTTCGATTAAGATCAGAATATGCAATTTATAAAGACGCTTGTACTCAGAAAGAAGACGAAGTTTGTCCTTGGAGCAGGCTCCTTGGATATTCCAACAGAGAATGTTCACCATTCAGTAAACAAATTTTTGGGATAGACAGGCTCTTTTAATGGATAGCTGCACGGAGACCCAGCGTCGGGTCACTGTCCTCTGAGCCTACAACAGATGCAGTGTTGGGATCGACTATATCTTCCATAACTTCGTTTTCTTCTTCCAGATTCAATTGCCTCTTGGCCTGTGACATGTTCGAGTTCACCACCAGTTGGGCTATCTTGCCTTTCTTCCTTTCGCGTCCAGGGCTAACAACGACGTTCTGATAAACTACTCTTCTGTTACGGAAAATAACACCCTGACCTGTGTCATTATTCCCCCACTGAAAGCCCTTAGATTGGTCTGGATTCGTAGGGGCACCCTGAAAGCAGAAAACGTCACCGCTGTTGGGGACGGCTTGCCTACCCTTCGAGACTTGGTCGTCGAGAAGGACTACCGCTGAGTCATTCCCAGCATTGGTTTTTGTTGAACTATTTTGTTTAGCAGTAGATTGTTTCTTTTTGTTTTTGCGACTCACAACTGTCTCCCAGGCAGAGTCGTCTTCCACATTGTGCGTGCCTTCAGTGGTTTTATCTACCGTTACAACATTGGTTCCTTCACCTACTTGCTTCGTCGGCTTGGTAGCCTTAGGGTTCGCAGCAGGAGGGGGTGCAGTCTTCTTAGTTTGTATGCGTCGGGCAGGCTTCGGTGCATGTATCGCTTCAGAGTAGGTGAGAGGCGCGCTTGGTGCGACAGTGGATGTTGAGGGTTGTTGGGGAACGAACGACTTAATGAAAGTGCAATCCGCATCAACGTGGCCAACTCTGCCACATCTCATGCAGAGGGATGGAAGGTTTTCATATTCTATCCCGTAATGCATCCCATTGAGAAGGATAGCTGGTAGCAGCGGCACGGTGGTATCTACTTCCACGGCCAAACGAGCAAACTTGCCACGGTCCCCTGTCATGGTGGTTGAATCGATCTTGATCGTTTTCCCCACAAGGTCGCCAATGGTCGATAACAGTTGATTTTGATAAAGGAAAACAGGAAGGTCGACCACACGCAACCAGACGACAACCTTGCATGGGATCGGGTCAGATGGTCGGAAATTCGGCGAACAGGATTGAACAGATAGGTAATTCCCAAAGATGACCCAAGGTCCTCTGGTCATGGCCTTGACGAAGTCCTCTCTATTGCCGAGTTGTATGATGTAGTAGCCTTTCTCAAGGTCGATGGCTCGGAACGTGTCCGTCGGCGACCAGAGCACAGACAGTCGATTGACTAAGGTGTGGAAGCTGATGTTTCCGCCTAGGAGCTTGACAATAACGGCGAACTTCCACGGCTCAAGTAGCGGTGGGAGAGAGGCAGGGTTGATGGTGATATCCGGTAGAGCGCCACTCCTATCTATGGCAATATCCGCCATCGTAAGGGTGTCGGGGGAAACCATAGGGATGACGTCAGATACCTTCCTCCCAATCATGGCGTCCTTAAAACTTCTGACGGCCGGCTTTGGTGGAACTCCCTCTGCAGCGACATCGCTAGTTATGGATTCTTCGAGAGGTTGGTTTTGCTGGTTGTCAATGGCCTCCGACGGGCCGTACCCACGGCCTCTCCTGCCGCAGGTTCGTCCTCCACGTCCACGAGATGCGCCGCCACTGCGAGGAAACCCTAGCGGAGCGGACATCACCGCTGGTTCAACTGGTTTCTCAATACTTGAGGATAGTCTGGAATATGATAGTGGTCAGAGTGTTTTATAAGTGAAGTCAAAATAGTATTGGATTAAATATGTTGGCTCCATTTATGTATGTGGTTTGAGTACGTACTCTTTCATATTTTTACTTTTGTAATATGTCATCTCAGACTTACACTCTATCATTTTGTAAATTATGATATTGATTATCATTTTTGTTATGAATGTGTGGTTTTGAATGGTGACGGTTGAGCATCAATGCTCCCCTCTCCCAGAATATATGAATCTTCTTGTTCTTCTATTCTATATCAATTTCTGCAGAAATTTTTTAAAAAAAATCGTAACTTCTAGCGTCGGTTTTTTAAATAACCGACACTAGAGATTGTACACTCTTCGGTCGAACAATTTTCCACTGAAATAGAACTTCTAGCGTCGGGTTTTGTTAAAAACCGAGTCTATAATGTCCTCTATAAGGTCGGTTTTTTGAAATAACCGACCCTATAGATTGATTAAAACATTTCAGTGTAGGACTCGGTCGACAATATTCTCGACCGAATATCTATCAGTCGACAAACTTGTCGACCGAATGTTACACTGAAATGTTTTATTCAATCTTTAGGGTCGGTTATTTTCAAAAAACCAACCTTATAGGGGGTTCTCGGTCGAGACCGAAATACTTTCCGTCAAGAATTTTCTCGACCGAGAGTTACCACTGAAATGTTATTCAATCTTTAGGGTCGGTTATTTCATAAAAACCAACCATGTAAACGTTCTCGGTCGACAATTTTCTCGACCGAGAGTTACCACTGAAATGTTATTCAATCTTTAGGGTCGGTTATTTCATAAAAACCGACCCTGTAAACATTCTCGGTCGACAATTTTCTCGACCGAGAACATTTACAGGGTCGGTTTTATGAAATAACCGACCTTACAGGCTCCTTTTTTCTCGCCTAGGTCAGCATTTTTACAACCTTTTCCGTCAGTTTTTACTCTGTAAGGTCGGTTTTATTTGGTTAAATAATCCGACGCTATAGACCAAATTCTGTAGCGACAGCCACCTAGGCGTCGGTCGAAAAGTGACACTGCAGGCTTTAAAAAACCGACGCTACAAACCCTTTCTGTACTAGTGTATGCGTGAGTTATTATTAATTTGCAATTATATTTTGTAGATTACTAATTTTTTGGATACTAGTTAATAGCAATTCTAATTTGCAGAGTATATTTGAATTGGATGAAAAGCTGCATCGTAAATGCGTGATGCAACGCTGTGGGAGAGTCCTAAGGAACTATAGGACAAATCTCACCCGAGAATACATAAAAGAAGCTGACAAGAGGAAGAAGACAACCACTGAATAGTGGAACTTCCTGGACAAAGAAGAATGGGACGCGTTTGTTGCTTCAAGACAAACGGATGAATTCAAGGTATTAGGCGTCAGTCCCAATCTCATTAATATATGTTGTATTCACCTATTCAAGATTAACATTTACTGTTACTAACCAAATCATTAATGTGCATACTAACTAGGCCCTCAGTGAGGCACAAAGATCAAGGTGTGCACTGAATGTGCATGAGCACACAATGGGTCCAAAGGGGTATGCAGGCATTCGCCAAAGACTACAGTCTGAGGCTACTGCTCAGTCTGCTTCTACTCAGGAGTCCTCCACTGTAGGTATCACACCTCTGCCTCGCCATGATATCTGGATAGCTGGGAGGCAAACTAAGAAGGGAGAAATAAGGAAGCCCGCAACTGCTGAGGCGGCTACAAAAATGGTAAAATACAACTCTTACAACAATCGTTCAAATATTGATTATTTGTGGTGTTTACTTAATTACAAATTTTTGTTTTGGCGATTAGCGGGAGCTGCACGAGCTGAGGAAACAAGGCAAGTTCATCCCTGAGGGCACAAGGGATGAATTGACAGTTGCTCTGGGTAACCCAGAGCATCCTGGACGTGTTAGGGCTGTAGGCGCTGGTGTGGGCATCAAATCTTTTTTTGGGCCATCCCAGCGCAAACATGTCCCAAAAGTGGGACTTTCATAAGAAGAGGTAACATATTCTTTCTTTATAATGTTACTGTAAAAAGAGAATTCAATAATTAGAATCTAACATTTCTTTTATCCATGTATAGGTAGATAAGCTAGTTGATAGGAAACTGGAAGAACCACTGAAAAAGTGGCAGGCATCTCAGACTGCCACTCAGCAGACAGTACCTATCATAGCATCCCGCTCTACTCCTACTGTAGAGGTTGGGAGTAATCCTATAGACCCACCACCTAGCACATCCACTGTAAGTATTTTTATGACATAGTAACTAGTTTTTTTAATTCAAGATGATATGTTTTCAAGATGATATGTATATATGTATATAACATTCTTTACACAAAAATTTGTAGGGGTTGAAGCCATGCCATCTAAAAGTTAATGAATATGTCGTTGCAGAGGCGTTGGCTTACCCATCCCTACCAGGGGAACTGTTTCACGGGTCTCCATTACCAGCTGGTTGGATTTGTGTGAGCCCAGTACATATATTCCCCAAGTGGATGGATCTTCCATTGCCATATGCCCACCCAGATTGTGAAACACTTGGTGAGGCACTAGGCGGAGTGATATTGTGGCTAAAAGCGGATGTCATCTTTACTAAAATTATATGGTATATTTACATTACGTTAAATTGTGAGTGTGTGTATATGATGTCAGTTGATCAAAAATTATTATATATATATACAGGTTAAAAAGAAGACACCCACAACATCTAGGCCTCCACTTCCACCTCCTACATTACCCAGTTGGGTTCCACAGGACCTAACTATCCCGTTAGGTCCTAACTGTAGGGGTATGGCAATATGGTTAGGTGAACATGATATAAATTGTCCTATAACTGTTTCTATAGATTCAGATGTTGCAGGTCAATCATACGAAAGCAAACTATTTATACAAGATATTTTGGAGTTATTTCGATATGATTGCCTAAATACATCTGTGATAGAGCTATGGATAAGGTGAGATCTTCTTTATACATCCATATACCTTTGCTTATTTTGGTGATCTGGTTTCTTATTTATTAATGCATGCCTAATTAATACATATTTTGCAGCTACTTAGACAAGATATGTGCAGATTTTGCATTCGAACATGTAGGATTTTTTATTCCATCTTTGATTAGTCTAGTAGCTAAAGACCCTCCGTCAGTTCAACAATACTGCTGTGAGGCTTTTTCAATTTTTGCTCAAAAAAAGAAGACGATGATAATGACTCCATTCAATGTAGAGTAAGTTTACTTTGCTTATTATAATTTGGACTTAAGAAAATTACATTTTTATTGTGGATTTTGAGTTATTAATTTTTAACTTTTTTACCTCTAGTGGTATGCATTGGGAGTTACTGGTTATTGTCCCCGAGACGTTCACTGCCTATTATCTAGATCCTAAGGGGAGTATATTGAATACAAAATATGGACACATAATGAAAATGGCATTATTCCGGTGAGAAATATTTCATTTTCATATCCGTTAACATATGTTATTACATTACTATTTAATTATGCAATGTACTGTGTTACATTAACATGTAGGGGTTTTGATGAGTTCAAAAAGGCTGGAGGAAAGGTCCCCATGAAAAAGAACCAGCCAATAATTTGGAAGAACGTGAAAGTAAGTTCCCGACTGCAATATATGTATATATTATTTATGTGAACAATGCTTAATTAGTTGTATTTTTTAATATTTTCTATGTTTGAATTTATAGTGTCCTACACAAGACAACGGATGGGCATGTGAATACTATGTGATGTGATTTATGTACATGATTATCAAATATGTCGCATTGGACATCGATTGTATTGCTGAGGTATTATATAGTCTCATTAGATAATATGAAATATATCAATCTTATTTATAGCTCATTAATTATATATATACATCATTCTCTTTACATGTGTTTAAAACTGAACACACGACAGGAACGGCCTTACCAGATGTACATGCTCCCTATACGAAGGGAGAATTAAATGAAGTAAGAGAAGAATGGGCAACAACCATACAAGTAGTGGGGGATTTAAGATATAATTGAGATGTTGATAGCGAATAATGACTAAAGAATGATATTTTGTAAATGAATTTCTGAATTATAATATATGTGTGAATGTTTCTACATGTCTGGATGTTTCTACATGTGTCTGAGTGAAAATGAATGAAACTGTTGGTTGCTATATGAATGTTTCTATATGTGTGAATGTGAAAATGAATGGAACTACAGATTTCTATCTACATGAATGATTCTAAATGTGAAAATCAAATGGAACTGCAGGTTGCATTGCTAAATGTGTGAATATTTTTGTTGTTAATTTTGCAGGTTTGTGGCCTGTTGTTGGCTGATATCAATGGATGTCGTAAAACCTGCAGTTCATAACTGAACTGCAGGTTTCTCATCCTGCGACCAACCATACAGCAGGTCTGCAAACTGACAGAAAAAAAACAAAAAATAGGCGTCGGTTATTTGTATAAAACCGACGCCAAATAGTTACAGTGTCGGTTTGTAATAGAAACTGACTTCTATTTCCTTAACACCACGGCCAGCACGGCCGTGGCAGCAGACTAGACACCACGGCCGTGCTGGACAGCACAGCCGTGGCAGCAGACCAGACACCACGGCCGTGCTGGCCAGCACGGCCGTGGAAGAGGACCAGACATGACTTATATGGTGTCGGTTATTAGCTAATAACTGACGCCTATAGTGCCCAAGTTGGCGCCCTTCTATGGCGCGAAGGTATATGGTGTCGGTTTCTTAGGTAATAACTGACGCCTATAGTGCCCTGCTGGCGCGTTTTCGTTGGCGCGCGAAGGGTTTTGGCGTCAGTTTTTGAACCGACGCGTAACGGCTGGGCTTTTAGCGTCGCCCACATAGGTGTCGCTTAGAAACCGACACTAAAGGCCTTAAATAACCGACACTAAAGGTCGGTTATGTACTAGTGTGGTCTAGCACTTAGGTTCCTATTTGGTGTTCGGTTAACTAGTATACTTAGATTATCTTTTTGGATATATTCCTATTTATCATGTGCTCATATTATATCTATACACCAACGTGGATTATATTAAATTTTGTCAGTTTGTCAAACACTTTTCCAAACCTTACTTTTTCTTTGTAATAAATTCATGAAAACCTAATTTGTCATTTAACTTAGGTTTTATTGAATTCTCTTTCGTTAAGTGGATTTCATTGGTAACTGAACCAAATAATCTTTGAATGTCCACCTATATACTCTAGATACTAATAGACTAATATAATCTTAAGGCTTCAACCTAGTGAAAAACACACAATACTCAAATTATTGTCTAAGTGAACCTCCTCTCTATGGATCCATCCCAACTCACCACTATTTCAATATACATTGTGTGCTTGTAGTTTCTATTACTTAGTGTAATTGTATATAGTTTATAGTATCCATGTGTTTTATAGTTTTACACGTTCCTAACCTTGGTTTTGATCATACAATAGTACAAACCAAGCTTGTTGGTTCCATTTCTAGGTAAGGGGTATACTTAGGGGTTTTCAGTAGTTTTCTTTTTTTATTGGGATTTATATTGTCTTTCTTTTTAGTAAGTGGTGTTGACTGTACTTGTCACTAGCTTTTTTTTTAAAACCCCATCACCGTCTCATTTAACTTGCCAAATCGGCATTAGTAATACTACAAAAGTTCAAAGGGAAATTTTGTGAGAAAGAAAAACTAATATTATCTCTACTGGCTTTAGTAGCCACTTCATGAGCGACCTTGTTCGTACTCCTACTATTGAAAACTAGCCTAAACTCTTTAAATTTCCTACTAAGGTGACTGATGTATGACACTATCATGCCTAGCTGATCCTTCCTTTTACTGTTGGAGTTAAATTCTTTCCACACGATTTGTGAGTCGGTGTCCACCTATAGGTTATCACATCCCCATCCTTTACTCATGGCAACTCCTTCTCTAATTGCTAGCACCTCACCTACCTGTGCATCCTTCGCGTCGTCTCTTCATGTACCTACAATTCGGAGCAGAGTTCCCCTGTGGTCCCTCCATTCCATCCCAACACCTATCTTCCTCCCTTCCTTCTACGATGCGTCTGTGTTCAATTTCACAATCCCCTCCTCCGGTGGCCTCCATTATTGCTGCCCCTCCACCCGGGTGGATCTTCTGGGGTTGAGCTCATGGTTGTGTTTCCGGTAGTCCCCTGAATATGAAAGCTCTGCCTTGTTCCGCATTATCGAAAATCCTTTTGTTCCTTAGTGTCCAGATGACCCACAGACGGGCAATGATATCATCAACATCCTCATCTTCCTTGACCTTCAATAGTTCTTGGATAGCCTCTCCTGGTTGTGAATTAGCTACTACATTGATCGACCTTTGAATTTCCTATGAGGTTTCGTTCCACATCTGCCTCGCACTGTCACAGGTGAATAACATGTATTGGATAGTCTCTCTTCCTCCTTGACATAGCGTACACAACCCGTTTTCATGACAGTGACGGTCGAAGAGGCAGCTCGTTGTTCCTAAGCTCCCTGTGCACACCCGCCATAGAAAGTGTGCTGCTTTAGGCGGCCACCCTTTCCTCCACACCGATCTCCATATGTCCTCTATATGGTTCATCCTTAGTTCCTTCATTTGGTCTGTGCCCAAGTACTCCAACCAGTAGTCAGACTTTACTGTGTATTCACCATCGTTGCTCGGCCACCAGTACAGATGGTCCACACCTTGTTGGATGTTGATCGGGATTCTTATGATCTGCTCAGTAATCTCCAGCGGTACCAGGTTGTCTACAACTTCCTTCTTCCAGCTCCCATTTTCCTCGTTTATCAATTCACTCACCCATTCTGTGGTTGTTTCTGTAGGCCTGAAACTCTCCCATGCTTCCTACCGATAAGGTAGCCATTTGTGTGACCAAATATTAACTGAGCAGCCTCCCCCCACCGTCCATTTGCTACCCTCCAAAATTAGAGCCTTTGCCCCCCACACGCTCCTCCAAATGAAACTGGGATTATGTCCATGAGCTGCCTCAAGAACTGTTGAGTTTGGGAAGTAACAAGCTTTAAGCACCTTTGAAGCTAGTGTGTCCTCTCTATGATACAACCTCTACACTTGTTTTGCGAGCAAGGCTTGGTTGAAGGTGCTTATATCACGGAAGCACATCCCACCCTAGTTTTTTGGTGTGCACAGTTTGCTCCAACACACCCAACATAATTTCCTTTCTCCTTCCTTCGCCCCCACTAGAATCTTATTATCGCACTTTTTATAGCCTCAATCACTACACACGGTAGCTGAAAGACACTCATCATGTAGCTTGGAATTGCTTGTACCACTGCCTTAATTAGCATCTCCTTTCCTGGTTTAGATAAGAATTTCTCCTTCCATCCTTGTAGTTTCTTTCCCACTCTTTCTAGGATTATATTAAAATCTTGTTTCTTCGACCTCCCCACCGCCGTAGGTAGCCCCAAATACCTGGCATGTCTATCCACCTCCCACACCTATAGTAGTTCCATAAGTGTCTCCTTCTGTGAAAAAGTAACACCCTTACTGAAAGTCACCTCCGTCTTGGAGAAATTTATTTTCCCGATGCTTGTTCATATTGGCTGATAATCTCAGCTACTTTCAAGCATTCCTCTTTCGTGGCCCTAGAAAAAAGGATACTATCATCTACAAAGAAAAGGTTAGATATGTTTGGGGCACGCCTACTTGCCCTCACGCCATGTATGTGGCCATTTTCCACAACATGGTTAATAGCGGTAGAAAAAGCATCAACACAGATAATAAAAAGATAAGGAGATAGTGGGTCACCCTGTCTAAGTCCTCTGGAAGGCTTGAGTGTCCTGGTCCTGTCTCCATTGACTGTAAAGGTATGGTTGACCGAAGAAACACACTGGAAGATTTTCTGCCTCCATCTCTCCCCAAAGCCCAACACCCCCTATAAATAGTCAAGAAAGCTCGACTCTACCCTGTCATATGCCTTGGACATGTCAAGCTTCATAGCTATATGTCCTTTCTTCTTTCTCTTAATTCCTTTCATGGTATGGAAAAGCTCATAAGCAATGATTGCATTATCTGTGATCAATCTTCCCGGTATGAATGCACTTTGATTTTCCGGTATGATCTTGTTCATGATGGGCTTCAACCTGCTTGTGAGTATCTTGGATGCTATTTTATAGAGAACGTTGCATAGGCTGATAGGGCAATATTCAGCAATAGATTTTGTCTCCTTCGTCTTTGGGATCATAACCACCAAAGTATCATTCACCTCCGCTATTTCCTTTTCATCTTTCCACCAACCCTTTATGTAGCTTGCTACATCCCTTCCCACCACATGCCAGAATTTTTGAAAGAAAATAGCTTTCATTCCGTCTGGACCCGTGGCCTTATTTGGATGCATGGATTTTACTGCCTCCCATATCTCCTCGTCCTTGATGTCCTCTTCCAACTTCTGCGTTATCTCAGCCGTGACCTTGCTCGTTAACCCCTTTTTTGCCTCTCTATACCCCGATGGGTTGCTTGTGCTAAAAAGGTCCTTGAAGAACTCTATGACAATGTTTTTTATCTCCTTCTCCTCTTCCCTCCATATCCCCTCTCTCTTCTAGACCTGTGATTTTGTTCCTTTTCCTCCAGGATGTAGCTTTGTGGTGGAAATAGGCTGTGTTTTTATCCCCTTCTTTCATCTCATTTACTCTAGCCCGAGCGCACCAGTATGGTTCATTTTTCCTGTGCCAGTATTGTAGTCTCTCTGCCGCCTCTGTACACTGCGTGAGAACTATGCCATCTGGTGGAAGCTTTTGTAGATTTTGAAGGACCTCTTCTGCTGCTTTGATTTTCTTTTTGATGTTTCCAAAATGTTCTTCTGCCCACTTCTTTAGAGTTTCCCCACAACACTTAATTTTATCTGGAACATTGAGGTGTCCGGTTTCCTCCCAACTTTTCTTTATCGTTTCAGCACACTGTGGTTCACCCAACCACATGGGTTCGAATCTAAAGAAACTCTCTCTATGGCTTCTGCCCTTTCTCTTGCCGTCAGTGTTTATGATAATGGGAGCATGGTCTGAAGCATATCTGGGCAGGTGAATAACTTTGTTATCAATAAACAAATTATACCCGCCCTGCATCTGCTAGCTCCCTATCCATACGCTCTTGTATAATTGTTTCTGGGTAATTACCTCTTTGCCACGTGAAAATATTTCCCAAGAACCTCAACTCTATCAGCTCGTAATCATCCACTACCTCCCTGAACTGTTGTATGTGTCGGTCAGGCTTCATCGGTCCTCCTAGACTCCTAGTTTCTCCATATGTGATAAGATTTCATTAAAGTCCCCGAAAAACACTGTGGGGAGATCGGACCTAGCTTTCAACTGACGCATGAGATCCTAGGTCTTGATTTTTTGGGGTTGATCTGCCCAACCATATATACCTATAGCTCTCCACTACTCTCCTCCATTCTCCCTTTTTACAATGCACTCAACATGGTGCTGTGAGTATTCAACAATTTGCACCTCAACGTCCCACCACCACAGACCCACTCCACCAGCCCTACCTACACTCGAGATACAAATTCCATCAATGTAGCCACACTTTCTTTTTGCCTCCTCCAGCTTAGTACATGTGATCATGGTCTCCATAACAAAGACCAAATTTGGGCTCTCCCTCCAGAACCACTCCTGGAGGGCTTGAACTGTCACAGGGCAACCCATCCCTTGACAGTTCCAGCTTAAGATTTTCATTACTGTTCGCAGGGTTGGTCACCATCGGCCTCCGCTACTTGAGTGGCTTGCACCCCTGCTTTGCACTGTCTATCTTCCTCTCCTATCTTGGATTTCTTCCCGTACTCTTCCAGGGCTTGGTCATCTATATCCATGTCCATGGTTGTCTCGTTGCGATGTCATTTCCCTGTGTATGTTTCCCATAGAACGTCTTCCTCTGGGATCCCCAACCTCGCTGCTTTGCCCATCTTATAAACCCAAACTTGGTGTTTTTTCTTCTCCTTCAGTTTTCCCTGCTTCCTTTTCTGGATTTGTCTTTCCATTTTGTCCTTCTTCTTCTGCGCTCTAGTGATCATCATGCTCCTCTGCCCTGTATCGTACCTTCTCAAGACCTTTTCCAAACTCATATCTACTTTTTCCTACGGGTTCTCAGTGCTGTCTTCCCTTGCCTGCTTCAGACCCTGTTCTTCGCCCTCTTCCTCCTGACATGGTGATTCTGGCATCCTTGACTCTTGAAAGATGTCCAACAATCCTCTGTAGTATACTATATGGTCTTTCCTCTGCCTCCCTCTTGGTCCCCCTCCCGTGGGGTCAATTTCCTACAACTCTCCAATCTGCTGACCACTACATCCCCTTTTCCACCTAGTAAGGTGTCCTCCAACCCCCTATCCCCAGAGCTCTTTCGGTTGCCCCCTTCCCCCCCCCACCATCGTACCCTTCCCCTTTGCGGCCCATCATTCCCCTCGACGATATGACCCCCCCCGGTCCCTATATTCGCTGAACTACTCCCCTCCGTATCTAATGCCCCTTTCCATCTGTAAGCTCTTCTGTGCGATCTCGCGCTCTTCCCTGCATTTCCCCCTTCATCGTCCACCTTGGGCGCTCGCGACTTCATATAGAAGGTGATCTTCTGTTTCACCTTTCCCGACCCAAACAATTCTTCCTCCATAGTCACCTTCGGCTTCCTTGGGGATGCTTTTAGCCACGCTCCCCATTCCTTTTCCTCTTGGGTTTCCTCTTCAGTGACATGGCAGTCTCTGTCTATATGTCCAAGCAAACCACATATATAGCAGAAAGAATCCAGTCGTTCATACTTGATCTCCACTTCTATCATCTTTCCTTCTTTTCCTTGGACTTTTAGGATCCTCTTTAGCGGCTTTGAGATATCCATTCTGACTCAGACTCGTGAGGACGAGTCCCACCCCAGGTCATCTCTGTCCGTTTGCAGCACCTCTCCAACCCTTCCAGCAACCGCCCTGACTGTCGCCTCCAACCTAAACCCCAGGGGCATCCCATAGATACAAATCTAGAAGGGACAGTGAGTTAGCTTTGTGTGTGCCGGTTGGTCCTCTACTTCTATCTCCTTGAACAGTAGAAGCTTGTTATCAAAATTCCATGGAGCTCCTTCCATTACCTTTTTCTTATCCTTCCAGTGAAAGAACTGTATGATAAACATGCCTTCTTCAAGTTGTTTAAAAAGCACCTTGTGCGCGAGGGCCCATGCCTGCGTTAGGGCACGCTTCATCGCCCAGAAATTATATGATCGTTCTTTTAGTAGCCGCGCAATCAATGCCAGTTCTACATGATCCTCCCCATTGATCGTCTCCTCCTCCTGTATCTCGATAACTTCCTCCTCCTCTTCCGTTAGTTTCATTCTTACGCATCAGTCAACCAGATCAGTCGTCATAGCACAGTGGACCAGGACAGTCGAGCCTTCCTTGAACGTGCAAGAGAGGGATACCTAGGCGAGTGAGCGACAGTGGCCACCATGAAACCCTAATCGACAGTGCGTCTAGGAGTCTCGCGGAGCTGAGATCTACCTGATCCTACTTGTCACTAGATTATACCAACTTTAAGTTTCTATATATATTCTAGCTTTGCCTTTAATAGTTTGTTTTCTTCTTTGTTAGTGACATGGTGTTGGCTTCTAGCAATTTTCTGTATATCTTTTTACTGGAGTTGTTCTTTTTGTTTTTTTTCTATATGTTCAAAGTTACTAACTAATTAATGATAATATGGTATCTTTTTAGAACACTCATGACTAGTTGAGTTAACCCTGAATTACCCTACATGTTATTTCTTTCTGTGAACAACTTTTCTCTCGCCTTGTTCTATACTTAGCTAGTTTGTATCTTCTTGAAAAGTGATATATTTTTCCCATATCTTGTTGTGTAGTTTGCTTGTGTATCTTTTTGTGGTGTGCTTATTTGTTTTAGTTTTATCATTGTCTATCTTTTGTATAACTTTTTGTATATGGGTTTTGGTTTTGACCTCTTTTTGTCGTAGATTTTACCTATTCCTTATTTTGTTAAGGTATCTTGCTTTTTGACCTTTAGGTAGCCCTAAGCATTTATACAAATGTCCTAGCATTTCGTATTAGTTGTTTCTTAGTTTTTCTTATTTCTTATTCTCTATATAGTTCTTTATTCTTCTTCCCAGGTGGCCACATAATGCCTTTCAAGTTCATTTTTTCAGTCCAGTGGTACTTGATTGCTTTATTTACTTGCATCCATCCATTTCTGCATTTGCATCTGATTGTGTGTTGCTACTTTTTTATGTTTATTTCTTCTATATGAACCATGTCTTGTAAACCTCATCCCCTATATGGGATGTGCATCCATTCTATTGGTCCACTAATCCAGGTCCCACTTTTCCTTAAGCCAATCAATGATGTTGAGTTGGTTCACAATTACATACTGAGCTAAGTGGTGAGTCTGTCAGTAGTGATAGTGAGTCAATGATAGATAGGGAGGGACCTAAACTGCATGGTCCACCTATTTTTCAAATGAATCCAAATGCATTGTAGCTTCTATTGGGGCCTATGGGTATTTGTCTTATTCTTGATTACTTTGTGTGAATTGCATATACATCTCTAGGATCTCAGATGCCTAAGGTCAATGTGGTACAATTTGAGATCAAGTTGTAGTTCTTCTTGAGTTTCAATTTATTAACATACTTGATCTTAAGAACTCATACAAGTGCATTCAATAGTTCTTGGAGGTTTCAAAAATTTAGGGAATCACCAATGACACATATCATCCTCTTTCTTTTCTGTTTCAATGACAATCTTAATATTAGAGGAATTCCAAGATGACTAAGCTTTAGATTGACATACAACAAGAGTTCTTGATGAATTTTTATTTGATAGGTAATCATATTACCATTATCATATTCAAAACATCATCCAAACATAAGCCTCAAGAGCATTTTAAATAGGATTTGGAGTGATTCAATGGCCATTGAGACGTTGCTACATCACAAGGACCCCTCTAGAAGTTCCACTTTATTTTTATCACTTTAAACCCTAATTTTACCAAAACCCTAAAAAGGACAAATAACCCTAGGAAATAACTAGGATAAATAGATCTTGATGACATGAGTAATAAAAGGAAATTGTATAATTATTTCAGGATCTTATTGAATGCTTGCTTGCCTATTGTTGATTGGATTATTTCTGTCTCACATCAACTTGACAGGTATGTGGTTACGCTTATGATTATCCCGCATTAGTTTTATGAGGATTTTAGCAATGTTTACATCGTGGCTTGAATTAATTGTTGGATGAATTTAATTCATGCAAATTATAACGTGAATATGACTATCACATAAGATATGTGCCTACTCGCTCAGATCCTAGTCCCCTCTGTAGCTTAATGGGTTGACCTAGCACATGGCTACCAATGGGTTAGGCCCATCAGGTCATTAGATGACTTAGTATATGGCTACCAATGGGGTAGGTCCATCAAGTCACTTTGAGTCAGAGATTGGACTACCTATGGGTAGTGCCATGCGACTCAACCCTAGATATTGATCTACCTATTAGGTAGGATCATGCGCGGTTTAATAAGGATCTACCTAGAGAGAGGTAGTATCTCAGTCCACTACAGGGACATCATAGAGATAGAGGTGTTGGATAAATTGGACATTCTGATAAATCCCTTTGTTTCGATAATGACAAACATTTCATTCTTGTTGATCTAACGTGCTACTTGAGTGTTGCAGGAATAAGGTGGATGACAAAGCTCTAGGGAATCTATATGCTTGAATGATTGTAAATGTCATGAAATGTAATCAATTGTAAACTTGTACAAATATATAATGTACAAGTACTTAGACTTCATGTAAATCAAGCGTTAGATCTTCCCTAGCTAAACACCACACTTAGTTAGGTCATCCCCTTCAATAGTGTCACATATGCACACTC
Organism: Alisma plantago-aquatica; assembly: GCA_963693085.1. NCBI lineage: Eukaryota > Viridiplantae > Streptophyta > Magnoliopsida > Alismatales > Alismataceae > Alisma > Alisma plantago-aquatica. The sequence continues at coordinate 958,114,556 of OY856413.1, read as the reverse complement.
ATACACACACTTAGTGCCTTAATTGAAAGATTGAAACAGGGTCAATCTCGGTCGACAAACTCCTCGACCGAGACACTCTCGGTCGACAAACTTCTCGACCGAGAAAGACCCAAGTAGCCGTTAGACACAGCTGACAAGGTAGTTGGCAGTTGCAAATGAACGTTGATCCAGAGAGCCTGTCGGTCGACAAAACTTCGACTGAGTAGGTATCTCGGTCGACAATTTGTCGACCGAGATGGACTCTGACAGTAACTGCAGAATAAAGCAACTAGCCGTTACTGATGCACCTAACTTATACCTAACGGCTAGTTAAGCACTTAGAACCCCCTAGAAAGTGTCTAGAACGTCCTTAAGCACTTGTAGGTCATTCCTATAAATAGGACATGCCTTAGGACACGTAAAAATACCTAAGCTACACTTGTGCTACACTTGAGCTTGAATACTCATTGGCATTCTGTTTTGAGCAATAGAGCAATTCCAACATTGGCTATTCATTCCCATTGCTCTAATTTCGTGTCCTATAGGCTAGCATCTCCTTTCCACAGCACTTACACTTCTACACTCATTGGTTAGGAGATCAATACGCCTGATATAGGCAAATCAAGCCTTGTGCTTAAAAGGATAAGTTGTAATTTCTGTTTTCCTTCTTGTTCCTTTTATTCTTTGTATTCTCCTTGCTACTCCTAGGGTTAGAGGCTGCAGATTGGAGAAGGTTCTTCTCGGAGGAGAAGGTGGACTTCAAGCTACTTCAAGAAGTCTATCGCAACGGGAAGCTACTTCAAGAAGGCTATTGCAACGGGAAGCTACTTCAGGAGGAAGGCTGCTTCAAGGTTGGTGCAATTACTTCTAGGTGAAGGCTGCTTCAAGGTTGGTGCGATTACTTCTAGGTGAAGGCTGCTTGAAGGGTTTAGGGAGAGAATTGTAATTTTATGTAAAGTCCTTGCGAGGTAATAAAATTAAATTCTTTCCAAATCCCGGTTGGGTAAGCAACCGGGTAGTGGACTGACAACTTTAGTATTTGCTAAAGTTGGAACCACTCTAAATCCTTGTCCCCTTGTCCAATATTTTGTGGTTGGTTGTTTGAGTTAAATAATTGTTAAAATTGTTTTAAAACTCTATTCACCCCCCCCCTCTAGTGTTTTTTTTACAATTGGTATCAGAGCAGGCTTCAAGGAACCCTAACAAGGTCTTGAAGAATGGGGGACGGGGTGCTCAACAACCTTAACCTTGAAGGGACATTTGTTGCTAGGCCTCCGGTGTTTGATGGAACAAACTACACATATTGGAAGAGAAGGATGCAGTTCTACTTCCAAGGCATCAGTTGGGACTTATGGAGGATGGTGTCAACCCCATACGAGCTTCCTCAAATGCAATATGCAGAGTGGGATGCAAACACGGTAAAATCGGCTCAAATGAATGCAAAGGTTGTAAGTATTCTTTATTGTTCAATTTCAGTAGGAGAATTTAATAGAATATCAAATTGTGAAACAGCCTATGAAATATGGCATAGATTGTCCATAACTTATGAAGGTACAGTTCAAGTTAAGAATTCTAAGATTAGTATGCTTAAATAGAAGTTTGAACACTTTCGTATGGATCCGAATGAATCCATTAGTGAAATGTTTGCAAAATTCTCTTCTATTGTTAATAGTTTGAATGCCTTAGGAAAAACCATTCTTGAAGAAGACCAGGTATCAAAGGTACTTCGATCACTATCTCCCAAATACAAGCCCAAGGTGACAGCCATTGAAGAAGCTAATGATCTCACTAAACTGAAAATGGAGCAACTCATTGGCAATCTAGAAGCTCATGAGGCAACTTTAGAAGAGGAAGAAAGAAGAGAACGTGAACGTCAACAAGGGAAAAAGAAGGACATTGAATTCAAAGAATCAACCAAGGACACTCATGACACAAGTGAAGATGATAGTGAAGAAGAAACTCTCATTGTAAATTGTAAGCAATATAAAAGTTTTAAAACTAATAAAACTTCTAGTGTTTCTTCTTCCAGGTGCTTTGAATGTGGCAAAAAGGGACACATGAAAGGTGATTGTCCAAAACTCAAGAAAGGGAAGAAATCATCTCACAAAAAGAAAGAAAGAGCATATAAAGTTGCATGGGATGAGTCAAGTGATGATAGTGATGATGGAAAAGAAGAGGTAGAATGCCTCATTGTTACAACAAATGAAGACGAAGAAGAGGTAAGTCTTTATGATCTACCCAAAGAAGATCTAATTGCTAGTCTTCAAGATACTCATGAGAAATATATTGAGTGCAAGAAGAAACTTAAGAAATCAAATAAAGTAAATGATGATTTAAATGTTAAACTTCTTGCTCTTGTATCCGAAAATGAAAATCTCAAAAAGGAAAATGAAGATTATGATCTTAAGTTAAAATCGATAGAAGCTAATTGCAATCTTCTTTCCTTAGAAAAGTTAAACTTGCAAACTCAAGTGAATGATCTTCAGAAACAACCTGTTCTATGTTCACATTTAGATTATGATGAGGTTGTTAAAGAAAGAAACTCTCTAGTATCTGATTTAGATCAAGCAAAGAAAGATATAAATAAGAAGATGGATGATATTGCTAAGTTACAAAGAAATGTAAATGAGTTAAGAGGAAATGACATGCTTGAAAATATTCTGAAAATTTCCTCTAGTTATAATGGAAGAAGAGGATTAGGATATGATCCAAGGAGAAATAAACCCAAAAGAGTTAAAGCATCCAAGACTAAGATTATGTTTGTACCTAGGAACACAATTCCTAGAAAGAGAAATGAAGTTGACTCTATTAGTTGTCATTATTGCATGCGTCTTGGACATTATTCATTTTCATGCCCATATAAGAAAAAGAATGATGATTTAGCTTGGATTCCTAAGACTTAGTAGCTCAAAATTAACTAGTTGAGATTTGACCTAAACTGATTCTTGATATAAAAATGTCATATCTCAACACAATCGAGCTCTAACTTGCATAATCGTATTTTGCTTGGAATAAATTAACAGTTCAGAAAATATTCCAGAAACTTTGTCGGTCGAGAATCTGTCGACCGAGTGAACCTCGGTCGAGAAATTGTCGACCGAGCATATCACTGATTTTCAGTCTGCAGTAAAATTGCTGAATAATTTGATTGATCAAGTGGCTATCTATTTGTTGTTAATGACTGTTTTACATGCAAAACAAGTTGAAGATCATTTTTGAATATAAATGATATCATTTCGATTGATCCTCTAAATAAGGTAAAACTGAAAATCATGTTTAGAAATCACTATTTTATAATGTTTTACATGATTTTTTAAAGCATCTCCTGGTCTATCTATATAGAAATCATGTGTTATGGCATTTAGTTTAAATGATCACAATCACTGTATTTCATGGAATTATCATTTTATTGTTCTATCATTACATCATGGATATGCTTTCACTATTTTATCATTCAGCTCATAAAGATGATGCTATGTTACATAGAACAAATAGATAATGATTATTGTATGCGTGGATCCTTGATGATACATAAAATAACTTTAAGGTTTGCAAAACATAAAATAAAGAATTTCTCAATTGGTATCTATAAGAAATTGAGATATCATTCATGCCTTCAAGGATATATGTCTTTTCTTGAAGAATCACATGATTAATATGAACAGAAATAGGACTTGATTTATGCACTCATAGTAAAAAGGACATCATTCATAATATGTTTTATTCAAAGTAATTTAATTGATATCTCTTTAAGTTACCTGCAAAATTTATACTTCACATGTGAAATCTGCAGATTTTTGCCTCTTGGTTGAAATAAAATTTAGCCAAGGGGCGCTATGGTCGTAGTCAAGGACGACCTAAAATAAGCTTTGACAAAATGCTTATTTGGACATCATTTTATTATACTTAATCTTAGTATACTTTTGATAAAGGTCAAAATCAAAATTTAAAATCATCTGTGACCTTAGAAGCTTTAAATTGCTTTAATTGTAAGATTAAGGGGGAGCTCATACAAAAAAAAAATTATTTGATTAAAAAGATTTTGAAGCTTGTTACGACCTTAGTATTTTTACTCTTGGTTATGAAGACATCTATGAATGATATATCTTAAAGGAACTCTCTAAACAAATCGGGATTAACATCCCTTGCATTTGGATGGAGACATTTTTTCTCGTTTGACTTTTAGGGCTTAACATCCCTTGATAGATGAGAAATCAATATATAAGCTTAAGGGAATCTCATATCATTTCAAGGCTTAACATCATTTGCAAATGATTGAGAAACAAATTGTGGCTAAATTAGACAAAAATGATATTAAATCCATGTTCTTAATAGAATATCTATCTAAGGGGGAGCATAGTATAAATTAAGGGGGAGAAGAAATATAAAATATTCAACATTGATATCTTTTTGAAATGACAAAGGGGGAGAAAGAATATAAAATCAAAAATATAAATGAGTTTCATAACATCTTGGACATCACTCACTTGCAAAACAAGAATGGCTACAAAAGGTAATCTTCAGGTATGAAACTCACATGCTTTATACTTCCTTATTTCATATTTAGGAAATGTTTGTCATCTTCAAAAAGGGGGAGATTGTTGGATAAATTGGACATTATGATAAATCCCTTTGTTTCGATGATGACAAACATTTCATTCTTGTTGATCTAACGTGCTACTTGAGTGTTGCAGGAATAAGGTGGATGACAAAGCTCTAGGGAATCTATATGCTTGAATGATTGTAAATGTCATGAAATGTAATCAATTGTAAACTTGTACAAATATATAATGTACAAGTACTTAGACTTCATGTAAATCAAGCGTTAGATCTTCCCTAGCTAAACACCACACTTAGTTAGGTCATCCCCTTCAATAGTGTCACATATACACACTCATACACACACTTAGTGCCTTAATTGAAAGATTGAAACAGGGTCAATCTCGGTCGACAAACTCCTCGACCGAGACACTCTCGGTCGACAAACTTCTCGACCGAGAAAGACCCAAGTAGCCGTTAGACACAGCTGACAAGGTAGTTGGCAGTTGCAAATGAACGTTGATCCAGAGAGCCTGTCGGTCGACAAAACTTTGACCGAGTAGGTATCTCGGTCGACAATTTGTCGACCGAGATGGACTCTGACAGCAACTGCAGAATAAAGCAACTAGTCGTTACTAATGCACCTAACTTATACCTAACGGCTAGTTAAGCACTTAGAACCCCCTAGAAAGTGTCTAGAACGTCCTTAAGCACTTGTAGGTCATTCCTATAAATAGGACATGCCTTAGGACACGTAAAAATACCTAAGCTACACTTGTGCTACACTTGAGCTTGAATACTCATTGGCATTCTATTTTGAGCAATAGAGCAATTCCAACATTGGCTATTCATTCCCATTGCTCTAATTTCGTGTCCTATAGGCTAGCATCTCCTTTCCACAGCACTTACACTTCTACACTCATTGGTTAGGAGATTAATACGCTTGATATAGGCAAATCAAGCCTTGTGCTTAAAAGGATAAGTTGTAATTTCTGTTTTCCTTCTTGTTCCTTTTATTCTTTGTATTCTCCTTGCTACTCCTAGGGTTGGAGGCTGCAGATTGGAGAAGGTTCTTCTCGGAGGAGAAGGTGGACTTCAAGCTACTTCAAGAAGGCTATCGCAACGGGAAGCTACTTCAAGAAGGCTATTGCAACGGGAAGCTACTTCAGGAGGAAGGCTGCTTCAAGGTTGGTGCAATTACTTCTAGGTGAAGGCTGCTTCAAGGTTGGTGCGATTACTTCTAGGTGAAGGCTGCTTGAAGGGTTTAGGGAGAGAATTGTAATTTTATGTAAAGTCCTTGCGAGGTAATAAAATTAAATTCTTTCCAAATCCCGGTTGGGTAAGCAACTGGGTAGTGGACTGACAACTTTAGTATTTGCTAAAGTTGGAACCACTCTAAATCCTTGTCCCCTTGTCCAATATTTTGTGGTTGGTTGTTTGAGTTATATTATTGTTAAAATTGTTTTAAAACTCTATTCACCCCCCCTCTAGTGTTTTTTTTACAATTGGTATCAGAGCAGGCTTCAAGGAACCCTAACAAGGTCTTGAAGAATGGGGGACGGGGTGCTCAACAACCTTAACCTTGAAGGGACATTTGTTGCTAGGCCTCCAGTGTTTGATGGAACAAACTACACATATTGGAAGAGAAGGATGCAGTTCTACTTCCAAGGCATCAGTTGGGACTTATGGAGGATGGTGTCAACCCCATACGAGCTTCCTCAAATGCAATATGCAGAGTGGGATGCAAACACGGTAAAATCGGCTCAAATGAATGCAAAGGCTGTAAGTATTCTTTATTGTTCAATTTCAGTAGGAGAATTTAATAGAATATCAAATTGTGAAACAGCCTATGAAATATGGCATAGATTGTCCATAACTTATGAAGGTACAGTTCAAGTTAAGAATTCTATGATTAGTATGCTTAACTAGAAGTTTGAACACTTTCGTATGGATCCGAATGAATCCATTAGTGAAATGTTTGCAAAATTCTCTTCTATTGTTAATGGTTTGAATGCCTTAGGAAAAACCATTCTTGAAGAAGACCAGGTATCAAAGGTACTTCGATCACTTCCTCCCAAATACAAGCCCAAGGTGACAGCCATTGAAGAAGCTAATGATCTCACTAAACTGAAAATGGAGCAACTCATTGGCAATCTAGAAGCTCATGAGGCAACTTTAGAAGAGGAAGAAAGAAGAGAACGTGAACGTCAACAAGGGAAAAAGAAGGACATTGCATTCAAAGCATCAACCAAGGACACTCATGACACAAGTGAAGATGATAGTGAAGAAGAAACTCTCATTGTAAATGGTAAGCAATATAAAAGTTTTAAAACTAATAAAACTTCTAGTGTTTCTTCTTCCAGGTGCTTTGAATGTGGCAAAAAGGGACACATGAAAGGTGATTGTCCAAAACTCAAGAAAGGGAAGAAATCATCTCACAAAAAGAAAGAAAGAGCATATAAAGCTGCATGGGATGACTCAAGTGATGATAGTGATGATGGAAAAGAAGAGGTAGAATGCCTCATTGCTACAACAAATGAAGACGAAGAAGAGGTAAGTCTTTATGATCTACCCAAAGAAGATCTAATTGCTAGTCTTCAAGATACTCATGAGAAATATATTGAGTGCAAGAAGAAACTTAAGAAATCAAATAAAGTAAATGATGATTTAAATGTTAAACTTCTTGATCTTGTATCCGAAAATGAAAATCTCAAAAAGGAAAATGAAGATTATGATCTTAAGTTAAAATCGATAGAAGCTAATTGCAATCTTCTTTCCTTAGAAAAGTTAAACTTGCAAACTCAAGTGAATGATCTTCAGAAACAACCTGTTCTATGTTCACATTTAGATTATGATGAGGTTGTCAAAGAAAGAAACTCTCTAGTATCTGATTTAGATCAAGCAAAGAAAGATATAAATAAGAAGATGGATGATATTGCTAAGTTACAAAGAAATGTAAATGAGTTAAGAGGAAATGACATGCTTGAAAATATTCTGAAAATTTCCTCTAGTTATAATGGAAGAAGAGGATTAGGATATGATCCAAGGAGAAATAAACCCAAAAGAGTTAAAGCATCCAAGACTAAGATTATGTTTGTACCTAGGAACACAATTCCTAGAAAGAGAAATGAAGTTGACTCTATTAGTTGTCATTATTGCATGCGTCTTGGACATTATTCATTTTCATGCCCATATAAGAAAAAGAATGATGATTTAGCTTGGATTCCTAAGACTTAGTAGCTCAAAATTAACTAGTTGAGATTTGACCTAAACTGATTCTTGATATACAAATGTCATATCTCAACACAATCGAGCTCTAACTTGCATAATCGTATTTTGCTTGGAATAAATTAACAGTTCAGAAAATATTCCAGAAACTTTGTCGGTCGAGAATCTGTCGACCGAGTGAACCTCGGTCGAGAAATTGTCGACCGAGCATATCATTGATTTTCAGTCTGCAGTAAAATTGCTGAATAATTTGATTGATCAAGTGGCTATCTATTTGTTGTTAATGACTGTTTTACATGCAAAACAAGTTGAAGATCATTTTTGAATATAAATGATATCATTTTGATTGATCCTCTAAATAAGGTAAAACTGAAAATCATGTTTAGAAATCACTATTTTATAATGTTTTACATGATTTTTTAAAGCATCTCCTGGTCTATCTATATAGAAATCATGTGTTATGGCATTTAGTTTAAATGATCACAATCACTGTATTTCATGGAATTATCATTTTATTGTTCTATCATTACATCATGGATATGCTTTCACTATTTTATCATTCAGCTCATAAAGATGATGCTATGTTACATAGAACAAATAGATAATGATTATTGTATGTGTGGATCCTTGATGATACATAAAATAACTTTAAGGTTTGCAAAACATAAAATAAAGAATTTCTCAATTGGTATCTATAAGAAATTGAGATATCATTCATGCCTTCAAGGATATATGTCTTTTCTTGAAGAATCACATGATTAATATGAACAGAAATAGGACTTGATTTATGCACTCATAGTAAAAAGGACATCATTCATAATAGGTTTTATTCAAAGTAATTTAATTGATATCTCTTTAAGTTACCTGTAAAATTTATACTTCACATGTGAAATCTGCAGATTTTTGCCTCTTGGTTGAAATAAAATTTAGCCAAGGGGCGCTATGGTCGTAGTCAAGGACGACCTAAAATAAGCTTTGACAAAATGCTTATTTGGACATCATTTTATTATACTTAATCTTAGTATACTTTTGATAAAGGTCAAAATCAAAATTTAAAATCATCTGTGACCTTAGAAGCTTTAAATTGCTTTAATGGTAAGATTAAGGGGGAGCTCATACAAAAAAAAATTTATTTGATTAAAAAGATTTTGAAGCTTGTTACGACCTTAGTATTTTTACTCTTGGTTATGAAGACATCTATGAATGATATATCTTAAAGGAACTCTCTAAACAAATCGGGATTAACATCCCTTGCATTTGGATGGAGACATTTTTTCTCGTTTGACTTTTAGGGCTTAACATCCCTTGATAGATGAGAAATCAATATATAAGCTTAAGGGAATCTCATATCATTTCAAGGCTTAACATCATTTGCAAATGATTAAGAAACAAATTGTGGCTAAATTAGACAAAAATGATATTAAATCCATGTTCTTAATAGAATATCTATCTAAGGGGGAGCATAGTATAAATTAAGGGGGAGAAGAAATATAAAATATTCAACATTGATATCTTTTTGAAATGACAAAGGGGGAGAAAGAATATAAAATCAAAAATATAAATGAGTTTCATAACATCTTGGCCAGCACTCACTTGCAAAACAAGAATGGCTACAAAAGGTAATCTTCAGGTATGAAACTCACATGCTTTATACTTCCTTATTTCATATTTAGGAAATGTTTGTCATCTTCAAAAAGGGGGAGATTGTTGGATAAATTGGACATTATGATAAATCCCTTTGTTTCGATGATGACAAACATTTCATTCTTGTTGATCTAACGTGCTACTTGAGTGTTGCAGGAATAAGGTGGATGACAAAGCTCTAGGGAATCTATATGCTTGAATGATTGTAAATGTCATGAAATGTAATCAATTGTAAACTTGTACAAATATATAATGTACAAGTACTTAGACTTCATGTAAATCAAGCGTTAGATCTTCCCTAGCTAAACACCACACTTAGTTAGGTCATCCCCTTCAATAGTGTCACATATGCACACTCATACACACACTTAGTGCCTTAATTGAAAGATTGAAACAGGGTCAATCTCGGTCGACAAACTCCTCGACCGAGACACTCTCGGTCGACAAACTTCTCGACCGAGAAAGACCCAAGTAGCCGTTAGACACAGCTGACAAGATAGTTGGCAGTTGCAAATGAACGTTGATCCAGAGAGCCTGTCGGTCGACAAAACTTCGACCGAGTAGGTATCTCGGTCGACAATTTGTCGACCGAGATGGACTCTGACAGCAACTGCAGAATAAAGCAACTAGTCGTTACTAATGCACCTAACTTATACCTAACGGCTAGTTAAGCACTTAGAACCCCCTAGAAAGTGTCTAGAACGTCCTTAAGCACTTGTAGGTCATTCCTATAAATAGGACATGCCTTAGGACACGTAAAAATACCTAAGCTACACTTGTGCTACACTTGAGCTTGAATACTCATTGGCATTCTGTTTTGAGCAATAGAGCAATTCCAACATTGGCTATTCATTCCCATTGCTCTAATTTCGTGTCCTATAGGCTAGCATCTCCTTTCCACAACACTTACACTTCTACACTCATTGGTTAGGATATCAATACGCTTGATATAGGCAAATCAAGCCTTGTGCTTAAAAGGATAAGTTGTAATTTCTGTTTTCCTTCTTGTTCCTTTTATTCTTTGTATTCTCCTTGCTACTCCTAGGGTTGGAGGCTGCAGATTGGAGAAGGTTCTTCTCGGAGGAGAAGGTGGACTTCAAGCTACTTCAAGAAGGCTATCGCAACGGGAAGCTACTTTAAGAAGGCTATTGCAACGGGAAGCTACTTCAGGAGGAAGGTTGCTTCAAGGTTGGTGCAATTACTTCTAGGTGAAGGCTGCTTCAAGGTTGGTGCGATTACTTCTAGGTGAAGGCTGCTTGAAGGGTTTAGGGAGAGAATTGTAATTTTATGTAAAGTCCTTGCGAGGTAATAAAATTAAATTCTTTCCAAATCCCGGTTAGGTAAGCAACCGGGTAGTGGACTGACAACTTTAGTATTTGCTAAAGTTGGAACCACTCTAAATCCTTGTCCCCTTGTCCAATATTTTGTGGTTGGTTGTTTGAGTTAAATAATTGTTAAAATTGTTTTAAAACTCTATTCACCCCCCCCTCTAGTGTTTTTTTTTACAAGAGGATAGGAAAGGATTGAGTAGTATGGTTTAAAATGTAGTCTTGGCTGTTAAATGATAATTGGTTGATTACTTTGTTATTATAGTTGCATGATTATTGTTTCCCCCACATACCAGCTTCTTGCTGAATGACGTTTTATTTGTCGGCGTTTTAGGTACAATGAAACAAACAAACAGTAAAGTGGCATATGTGGAATTAAATGAGAATTAACATGCATGGGGGGATTAGTTAGATCAGTATCTTCATGGTTAGAAGTTTAGAAATCCCAGTTTTTAAAAGGTAAGCAAAGTTTTATTTCATACCAGTTTTCAGTTTAGTTGGTAAAGTTTATTAATTATTATTGATTCTTTGTCGAACTTTTGATCATATTTATTGGTTAACGACTCTGACCATTCGGTCTCCCTTAATTGGGGGTTACCGGGAGGCGGGGTCGTTACAATTGGTATCAGAGCCATAACCCCTCCAGTAGGTGGTGCCCACATGGGCATGTGGCATGCCAGTCTTGAGTCGTACGGTCCAGGCATGTAGGAAAGGGTTGTCCATGGTTGACGTAGCCACCCTTGCGCTGGTATTATGTGATCGGGAGTTGGGGGTCCATGGGCCATTGTGGGTCTGCACTGAAATGGGGTCATATTGTGAGGCCATATAGTTGAGACTTGATGAGGACGTCAAGAGTCTAAGTGGGGGAGATTGTAACATCCCAGGATTTGAGGCCTCAGATAAGTTGATCTTAAAAGGAATGATTGGACTACCCATATCACCAAGGTGTACCTCCTTTTCCGGGATCCCATCACTAAGAACTCCATAGTTAAGCGTGCTCAGCTTGGAGTAGTACTGGGATGGGTGACATATCGAGAAGTTGATCCTGGCATGCGCGTGAGTGAGGACAAAGCACATAATTAAGGCTAGTGGTGGTCTGTGGGGACAGTCATCATTCCTGAAACTCTACTAGAGCCTTGGGCAGTGGGCCCAGGCGTTACAATTGGTATCAGAGCGAAGGTTCCTCATTTAATCTTTAATAATTAAATTTTACAAATTCTCTAGAACTTGAGGGAGTTATTAGAGGATTATCCAAAAAATAGAGGTGTCTAGAAAAGGATCACGATCGGGGGATGGCAATATTTTCCTCCGCACCGCTAGTCGGAATACGATGACTCCTGGATCCGTGTGACTGCCTGGCCAAAGTCTTAGGGTATGATTCGAAATAAGATACCTTTAGGACTCTAATCTTGTTCATCCCTTCTCAACTCAAATTTTGTTAAGGACCTTAAGGATTAGGGTTTCCTCTCTTCTCCTCACCCTCTTGAGGTATGGGTAAGGTTGACAAGGATTAAGGAATCCTCCACCAAATTAATAAAAAGAATGTAAATGAGATGTCATGGACATAAGCTTAATAGAGAGCGTAAAGGAATAGATACATGCTAAGGTCGTATGACATGAGTTGTCATTGCCCTCAGGAGAGACCTGAGGATAGACCTTCTTGTCAGGAGGATGAGTTGAGAAAGTTAGTCTTGGAGGTAGAGACCTAGCACATCCTCTGAGGATGATGTGAACCCTAACCCTAAGTGGAGGTTAGAGAGAGATATGACATGATGAGTTAGATGTCGTGGTATACCAGGTGTTTGGATAGACATGCCTTGGATGCCATATGAACCATGAGAAGTTGATGACCTAGTACCTTTGATCATGTTTATTGGTTAACAACTCTAACCAATCGGTCTCCCTTAATTGGGGGTTACCGGGAGGTGGGGTCGTTACAAATGGTATCAGAGCCATAACCCCTCCAGTAGGTGGGACCCACATGGGCATGTGTCATGCCAGTCTTGAGTCATACGATCCAGGCATGTAGGAAAGGGTTGTCCATGGTTGACGTAGCCACCCTTGCGCTGGTATTCTGTGATCGGGAGTTGGGTGTCCATGGGCCATTGTGGGTTTGCACTGAAATGGGGTCATATTATGAGGCCATATAGTTGAGACTTGATGAGGACGTCAAGAGTCTAAGTGGGGGAGATTGTAACATCCCAAGATTTGAGGCCTCGGATAAGTTGATCTTAAAAGGAATGATTGGACTACCCATATCACCAAGGTGTACCTCCTTTTCCAGGAGCCCATCACTAAGAACTCCATAGTTAAGTGTGCTCAGCTTGGAGTAGTAGTGGGATGGGTGACCTGTCGTGAAGTTGATCCTGGCATTCGCGTGAGTGAGGACAAAGTGCACAGTTAAGACTAGTGGTGGTCTGTGGGGACAGTCGTCATTCCTGAAACTCTACTAGAGCCTTGGGCAGTGGGCCCAGGCGTTACACCCCAATACCCCTATATATATAGGAGGGTCATGGGATAGATTTCTCTACCCCGGGCAATGTGGGATTAAACAGGAGTAGAAAGGTTAGAGATTTTCCACAAAACAACCAACTTGTGCCAACTAAACTGATCGTTTCACACCTTGAAATGATCGTTTCATGCCCTGAGTCGATCGTTTGGGACCTGAGCCAATCGTCTGGGGCTCTGAGCCGATCGGTTCGTGATATTAATCCTTGTATAAATCGAATTTGTATAAGTGAAACAAATTGTATTTGCAAAATAGTCTTCCAAACGATCTCGGTTGGTCACATGAATCGATCAGTTCAAAAATGGAGTCGATCATTTCATGACACATGAGTCGATCATCTCACTAGTTGAGCCTATCAGTTCATCTACCTGAGCCAATCGGTTCATCCCATGAGTCGATCGGTTGGGGTAGCAGACTATGCAAAATCAATCAATTGTAGTTTCAATCAATCTGATACTATAATCAATTGGTCCAACACCTTGAACACTATGATATTGAGATATCAATCGATTGAGTGTTTAATTGAACTACTAAACTCATTTAGTAATCAATCTAAACATCATTTGTGGATAAACTCCTCTTCCAGGTTAAATCCTATGTGTGTGACCCTGTAGGTCCATTTCACGTTGGTAGTAAAAGTCCTTAACACTTATGACTTCACAAGCAAAGAGCGGTGCCTAGTCGCACATCAGTGCTACCCAAGTGAAATAGAAAGTTGGAGAATAACTTTCAATCCTACAATCCATGAATGATGTTACAACGAATGTATAATTCCTTTGTCACTGATATCCCGAATGAACTCAAGGCATGGAACAGTCATCCTATCAACGTTCATTCACTTTTTTGATCTCAGAGTAGATTGTAGAAGATATGTATGACATCAATATCACATACTGATTCACACATGCATGCGCACGCCTATCTCAATCCTACTCATCAAGTGGCCATGGATATCAAACTCCCTTAGGAGGGACAAATCCCATATCTATCACTCACCCCTCAAAAGCCCCATGTGTCAAAGTCACCCAATCATCACCTTTATAACAACCCATGTTTCAGGACTGTGTTTGATGATGTCAAAGTGTACCCAACGACATGTGTTGAGTGTAGTGATTTCAGGTCAAAGAATCACACTGACCACCATCACTGTGAGAACTGACTGTGACTACCATATCCTGGTTCCATGTGTTAAACTCATGGTGGGTCTGTCCGGTAAACTTGTTCTCTAACAAGTACCTATGTGTTTGGTTTGATATCTCCATATCATTACTAATGAGATTCTGTCATCAACCAACACCACAATCTAGTCTTGTGTGTCATTGTTGTCTATCTACCTTCCACAATGACATCCGACTAGGGACATAATAAGAATGTACAAACTCTTAGCATCCGTATGATCTCATCATTCAGGTCCTGAACCTGAAAGCATATGTCATTGAGTATTGTAATTTTCTAGACATTCAATATGTTCTATCACTATCTCATATGACTGAACCAGAAAGAATTGGAAGCTTGCCTTTGATGTTTATCAAATCAGTCTTAATGTATCCCACCAATCATCCCATGATTGGCTCTCAGGGCATACATACCAACAGACTCCCACTTGCACTGTGAGCCAATCACCCTTGAATCATATTCATAGTGATCTTCGAACATGTCCCACATGTTACTGTGCTCTAGTGCTAACATAGTGAGTTATGGCAACACCTTGCCAAAGTCAGTATTAATTGCATGTCTCTCATCTCTTCATTGTACGTCACACAAATGAGATGGAGTTTATGTAATATGCGATCTAGTATTCCTTTGCTAACCTTTAGCCACATTGCATGACCAAGCACTCCTAACTTGTCATCAATGACCAGAATATCTATAAGTTCATCTCATGAACTTCCAGATCCATATAGTATCCACTGTTGTTCTCTAACACACTGATACTCGATATTTCCTTTTAAAATGAGTTTAATGGAACATTTCCATTTATCAACAAACATTCACTTTGATATATCTCATATATATATTTTGCGATTAATTTTCTGTCCTTTTCGAAAGTTTGCATCAGTGTAACTCTTTACAATGAACCCTTCCTTATTTCCATAGAACTAGTACTTCTCCAGTACTTATCAACTTCTCATGTTAATCCAGTAACCCTTACTGGGACTAGACAGACATCCACTCGTCATGTCCCACATACGAGTTATCAGGATGAGCATATCATATTGTCATGTCCTACATACAAGATGAATGCATTTTATTCTTGTTCTGTCCATACATGCAAGATAATGGGATGATTACATACATGATAGATCCATATCTATTCTTAGTGTTCCCATTCTTCATAAGAATTGGACACCTGGCCTTGGGATATTAACTCCATGTAACATGAAAAGTTTTCTCCCACTGTTTTTGTGCATACTGAACCCTTCAGTGTAGATTGCCAATGTATGCTTTCTCTTTTCAGGTCAAGAGGTTTTTGAGAACTATCTCTATAGATCTCTATTCCTATCACATAGGAAATGTCTCTATCTTCCCTAAAGATAATTTCCACTTTGGATTTCCATTCTAGAACATTTCCATTTCACAACAACATGTGGAATGTGAATACGCTCCCATTAAATTACAGATCCCTTCTTTATGTTTGTCATATCAGTCAAACACTTTGACTATATCATCAAAGTAAATATCACAGTTCTGAGTTTCTTGTTCTCAATCAATCACATTGATTAGTCCATTGTAACTTATAGACTTTATTTGCATTAATGGATTCATAAACCTTATAGGTTGTGTCACATACACACCCTTATTTTATTCCTTAGAGGAATGCGGTTTTAGTATCCGTATGCCAAATCTCTTAGTCTTTAATTTGTAATTAACAAGCATCATCCTTCGTAAAATATTATCCATGTGTCTTAACGCTGAAGACTTATTTGCACTTATGGATTTCATCCCAATGGGTGCTACCAACAAGGTCATATCTTATGGTTCACATGGAAGTCATTTAAGATGAAATGGTCATAAACCATAACTCAAAATCTGGTTCCTCATATTTATCTAGATAGTTGACTCTTCATATGACCAACTCATCACATAGATAATTGAGGTGTATCTGTCAAGGATATAAGAACTCACAACTCTTTGTGATTCTTAATGTCCTTTATTAGTGTGGGGTATTCTTTATTTAAGAAGAATTTAGTTATTTGATAATCATCTTCTAACTCCTTAGAGTATGACTCCTTATTGATTTAGACATCACCATGCCTTAATCATGAGTTCACTATGATACACTATCATAATCACTCATAAGGTTCTCAAACATTTGGTTCAAGTATTTCTTTCATTGATCTCATTAAGAATTAATACTTTACCAAATTTGTACTTCATCTATGATATTCTTGAACACTTCTAGATATTCATATTGGTATTTCTCTAAACACCATTTGAAGTACTAGCATTAATTCTAATAGGTATGTAAATACATCACATGTATTATACCTAATAGGATAATCATTCACCTACTACCACTAGTGAAGATTGATTAATCATGTCTAAGATATTCATGTCTCTTATTGGTTCTCTAACCAAAAGAGTCTAGACGTATCCATCATATGGAAACTAGAAATGAATTTCTCAGGATTTATGCTAATTTAATTGTTTGAGTTATCAATAACTTTTAGGTATCATTTTATCTTATGCATACCAAGTACCACAAGATAAATAAGGCATTGCCATAAGGAAACATCAACTTTGTCAGTATTGTCATACAATATGCAAAAATAATGTGTTTCTATCTATTGGCAAATATGAAATACTAATTCATAACTCTATTACATGCCTTTAAGGCTGAAAATAAACTAAAGTACTCCTATCTATGGCGACAACATTTGCCCCATTTATTTGAGTGCTTTACACTATATATCTTGGTATAATATACCTCAAAATGTTACAAGTTTATTTCATGACACCTTCAGGTGGGGACATCTGTCGCCTCCTTCTTCTTTAGTTCTTCTAGATAGAGTGGACAATTCCTTTTCCAATGTCCTGGCTTTTGACAATGGTGGCAATTGCCTCTCTTGGTCACGCCTCCCTTGGCCTTGAGAGTTGAAGACGCCTTGGGCTCCTGGCTAGCATCAGAACCCTTCTTAGCTTTGCCCTTGCCCTTGCACTTGGACTTTCCTTTCTTGTTGTTGATCATCAACACAGACTTAGGCTTGTCCTTCTTCATTTGTGTCTTGGCTGTCCTCAACATGCCCAACAACTCTGTCAACAACTTGTCAAAGTTGTTCATGTTGTAGTTCATCACAAACTGACTGTAGGATTCTGGCAACGATTGTAGTATCACGTCAGTAGCCAACTCTTGGCTCAGGGGAAATCCCAGTCTCATCAGGTTCTCCACATACCCAATCATCTTGAGCATGTGAGGACCAACTGGATCTCCTTCTATCATGACACACTTGAACAACACCCTGGAGACATCAGATCTCTCTTGCCATGCTTGATCTTCATATATGTTCTTGAGATGCTGAATCATCTCAATGACACCCATGTTCTCATGTTGTCTCTGCAACTCGTGGTTCATAGAGCACAACATCAAGCACTTTGTATCAATGGAATCATCAGAATGCTTCTTGTAAGCATCCCTTTCTGCCTTTGTTGCAGTAGGAGCAGGTTCCTCTGGAATTGGAGTATCCAGGACATAGAGCTTTCGCTCTTGAGTGAGAACAATTCTCAATGTCCTAAACCAGTCGTGGAAGTTAGTCCCATTCAGCTTGTCCTTTTCAAGGACCGATCGCAACGAAAGGTGATTTTGTTTGTTGTCATTTGTACTACAAAAGGAAATATGTACAATTTTAGTCCAAAACTCAATTTTGACTTATTTGATTGATTTGAAAGGTTGACGATATAATTAGGACTTTAATTAATTATCACTCCCACTATTTTTATTTAAATTGATAGCCCTCACCATCAATTCGGAAGATTACAGCGTACAACCTTCTAGTGGGTCAACATCCTAAAATCCTCTAAGTCATGGACCAGTTAGGGCTGTCACCCACAACTTATATCTTCCATGTAGGCAACTCTTGCCAATTGCATCATATGCAACTCTGGAAAGATGTCATATGCAACTCCTTGCCATTATCACCTCCATGCCTCAAGGTGCTAGATCCTATCTAGGTCACCTTGTTAAGTCCAACCCAAAGCCAACATGATGAATATGCACCCTGCTAGGGCAAACCCACATATTCATCCTTCATGCTTCCATGAGATAGATGGTGCACCATGCTAGGGCGTGCCCACACTTAGCCGATCAAGATTTTCACGTGTGTCGCATTTGGAAGGCATCTAAAAATTTAATATTTAATGAGGGATTTGGTTTTTATAGGTACATATACATATCCAATCACCAAAATACGTAGTACGTATCATATACATGCTATATCCCACAGAAAACATGCAAAATGATAAAAGCAATGATTATGGCCATCCTAATGTGATTCCTCGAGCCAAGAGGAATCACAGTCATCTAGGTCTACGTCACATGCAACCTGTCCATGATGAAGTGCTATAGTCATCCGAGTTGATCAACTCATCACATGAATGACCTTCTCACTCTGGTCGGTCGTCTGGGTGCCACCAGCCGATCGGTTGGCTCCTCCAACCGATCGGTTCACCTCATCGTTGTGCATCTCCTCAGGTCGTCGCCCGCTTGACTCGCTCCTCAAGCCGATCATCTAGATCGCCGACCGATCAGTTCACGCCTTGAACCAATCGTCTCAGTTGTCATCATATGGTCCTCCGTTCATTGACATAAAAGGAAATAAAATGATCTATCATGTTTACATTTAAAAAGGGAAACCCTGAGTTACATTCAGGGGGAGCAAAGGTAGGAAGGAAATCTCGAGTTATCTCGAGTTACATCATAAATAGGAGATAGGGAATTGGTGTGTAGACTGAGATGCAAGCAACCACATACAACCAAGAACACACATAGGCTTTATTGGCCATAACCACGCTATACATCCACCACAAAACTCGTTTAAGGGCGACACGTATCGAGTGCATTAATATTACATATCATATATGTATATTGAGATTTGTGGATTTAGGATTGGACATGCATAAAGCCAATTTTATTCGCATCATATGCAATAAATAAAGGCAACAAACCAAAATCGATCATATCAATAATCCTAAAGCATAAAGAAGTTGTCGTGGCTCTAATACCACTGTTGGGTTTTAGGGGAGACGGAGAAGGCAGCGGAACCAAAAATCCCCCCCCCAAACCCAAAATAAAGGAATCGCATCAATGTCTATACAATAGAAAGGATGGTTTGTAGATGTGTACCTTATCCTGAGGCTTGCTCGGCAATGTTACCTCGTGGCTTGCACGGTCTTCACCTTCGGTCTTGGAAGGTGTCTGTGCATCTCCTAGTCTAACCAGGACTTTCGGGATTGACAACTATCCTCCGAGCGGCAGAAGTCTCCCGCCTCTGAAGTAGTCCACACGAACCACCTGGAACTCCGATATCCTTGTCCCATAAGGAATCAGAAGGAGTCGCACCTTCATGTCGGCGTACTAGTCACCAACACACTCTCCTGCAACCAGTTGCTTTTCTGCAGTTGTCTTTCCCTTGTTTTGCCTCCCTTATCAGGTAGCACTTGCTCGAGCTCTCTCTCAGTTACCAAAACCAGAGAGAACGACAACTTTGCAGAGCAACTGGTGTTTTGAGTTGTTGTTCCTGAGAAGCCCCCAATACCCCTATATATATAGGAGGGTCATGGGACAAGGTTCTCTACCCCGGACAATGCGAGATTAAACAGGAGTAGAAGGGTTCAATATTTTCCACAAAACAACCAACCTACGCCAGCTGAATCGATCGTTTCACACCCTGAAACAATCATTTCATGCCCTGAGTCGATCATTTGGGACTTGAGCCGATCGTCTGGGGCTCTGAACCAATTGGCTAGAGCTCTGAGCCGATTGGTTCGTGGTCCTGATCCAACTCAAATTGACTTTCAAATTTGTCTGCGACTAATCAAATATTAATCCTTGTATAAATCGAATTTGTATAAGTGAAACAAATAGTATTTACAAAATAGTCTTCCAAACGATCTCAGTTGGTCACATGAATCGATCAGTTCAACAATTGAGTTGATCGTTTCATGACACATGAGCTGATCGTCTCACTAGTTGAGCCGATTGGTTCATCAACCTGAGCAGATCGGTTCATCCCATGAGCCGATCGGTTGGGGCAACAGACTATGCAAAATCAACCAATTGTAGTTTCAATCAATCTGATACTCTAATCAATTGGTCCAACACCTTGAACACTATGATATTGAGCTGTCAATCGATTGAGTGTTTAATTGAACTACTAAACTCCTTTAGTAATCCATCTAAACATCATTTGTGGATAAACTCCTCTTCCAAGTTAAATCCTATATGTGTGACCCTGTAGGTCCATTTCCATAACACTTAGGACTTCATAAGCAAAGAGCGGTGCCTAGTCGCACATCAGTGTTACCCAAGTGAAATAGAAAGTTGGAGAACAACTTTCAATCCTATAATCTGTGAATGGTGTTACATCGAATGTATAATTCCTTTGTCACTGATATCCTGAATGAACTCAAGGCATGGAGCAGTCATCCTGTCAACGTTCATTCACTTTCTTGATCTCAGAGTAGATTGGAGGAGATATGTATGACATCAATATCACATATTGATTCACACATGCGTGTGCATGCCTATCTCAATCCTACTCATCAAGTGGCCATAGATATCGAACTCCCTTAGGAGGGACAAATCCCATATCTATCACTCACCCCTTAAAAGCCCCATGTGTCAAAGTCACCCAATCATCACCTTTATAACAACCCATGTTTCAAGACTGCGTTTGATGATGTCAAAGTGTACCCAACGACATGTGTTGAGTGTAGTGATTTCAGGTCAAAGAATCATACTCACCACCATCACTGTGAGAACTGACTGTGACTACCATATCATGGTTCCATGTGTCAAACTCATGGTGGGTCTGTTCGGTAAACTTGTTCTCTAATAAGTACATATGTGTTTGGTTTGATATCTCCATATCATGACTAATGAGATTCTGTCATCAACCAACACCATAATCTAGTCTTGTGTGTCATTGTTGTCTATCTACTTTCCACAATGACATCCGACTAGGGACATAATAAGAATGTACAAACTCTTAGCATCCATATGATCTCATCGTTCAGGTCCTGAACCTAAAAGCATACGTCATTGAGTACTATCATTCTCTAGACATTCAATCTATTCTATCACTATCTCATATGACTGAACCAGAAAGAATTGTAAGCTTACCTTTGATGTTTATCAAATCAATCTTAATGTATCCCACCAATCATCCCATGATTGGCTCTCAGGGCATACATACCAACACTCTTTTCTATAGAATTTCCGTATTCAATGAATATATAGATCTTACAGATTGTGATAACTTTTGTGTATGCTTTGTGTCTCATTCAAACTTTGGTCTCTCTTTCATAGTTTATCACCTTTCTAGGTTTTCAACACATTTACAGGGGATTTTCTAGTGAGGAGACTCCTTCACCCATGCATCAATGAGCTTTAGGTGGGGATCTTCTTTATGGTGATGTCTAGAGTTATACCTATATACTCGGGTGCTAGGTAGGGTAACTTACATGAAGATATATTTATGTATCTGAGTTTTTCAATATGTCTTGTATATGACAGATGTTTTAAATAATAAACATTGAAATATTTAAAAATAGGTTGTGACTTGGGTCACATATAATGAATAATGTACATCTACCAATTGATATAAGAATATGAGTATGATGGGTCTTTTTATATGCTTGTGTATGTAGATCATGTTGCACATTTTTAATTGAGTTTATTCTTGCATGCTTATTAGATGATGTTTGTTAAAACTGCACCAGTATGTATTTGTTTCCTCGTAATGTGTCCATCCAACCTTAGTACATTCTTGTATACTAGTTCCTAAGGTGTGAGTGTCACCATGCTCTTCAAACGAGGGTGCATACCCTTTTGAAAAATTCTAGACACAACCTGTCCCCCACCCGGCCCTCCTCCCGATCGTGTGGAATGTGGGTTGTCAACCACTTTTCATGTAGCATTTGACCCATTTGCAAAAAAATTATATGCAATAGATTTTTATATGCAACAAAATAAAAAGGAGGAAAGAATTGGATAAGAAAGGTTAAAGAAAATTGTTTTTCTCATAATTTCAATATGTAATGATTTTTTTCAAAATAAAAAATATTAGATTCCTTACAAAAAATACTTTTCAATAAGAATAATGTTGAGATATTTTTATAAAAAAAATGAGAGACATATACTTCTCTCCTATCTCATACTATAGGAATATTTTTAGTATAGTACTAATGTTTACTTCTCTGCTTTCTCTTTCCTACTTATGTAATATTATACTAAAAATGTTAGTACAATACAAAAAAGGAGGGAAGCATAGAAAAAAGATTGAAGAAAAATAGAAAAAGTAGATGAGAGAAGTAAATATTAGTATTACACTAAAAATATTTTTACGGAATGGAAGAGAAGTATAGAAAAAAAGAGGATAAGTAGAAAAGAGAGAAGAAAAAAGTGAACATTATTATTTTTCTAGAAAACTTTTGTACAATATGGTAAAGAGGAAGGGAGTATAGAAAAAAGGGAGAAATCAGAAAGAGAGAGAAGTAAATATTAGTATTGTACTAAATTACATGTGTACAATACAAGACAAGATAACAACTATGTGTATAGTAAGAGAGAAGATGAAAAATGTGTGTATAGTATGAGAGAGGAGAGAAGTATATATCTCTTATATTATTCTTTGTACAAAGTAAGTCCGCATTAATCTTGTTGAAAAATATTTTTTGTTAGAGACTTAATTTTTTTATCAAAAATTACAACATGGTCTTAGAGTTATGAGCAATATAATTTCCCCTCTCTTCTATTCCTATCTACCTCATTCCTTATTTATTTATTCCTTTTTTTCTACAACCCTTTTTATTTATTTCCTCATATTTATGTAATTCACCTCTTTATTATCTCCTATTTTTTATTCTCTTTCTTTTGCTCATAATTGCTTTTATGAGATAATGGAGAAAGTGAGATATTTTTTCTATTACAGCAGGAACTCCCGTCTCCTAAGCAGTGGGTGAGAGATCTGAGGTGTAAGGTAGTGTGGGCAGTCTAACTCTTGGCCTACGACCCCAAAACACATTGATCAATGTTCATCATAGACCTTGTGCTGCTCTTCTTTCGAGATTACATGTCTGTTATTGGTTGAGACTACCTTAGTTACAAAAAATACATTTTTATATAGCTAAGTTGTATCTTAATTATATCAACAAAATCATATTTATATTGATAAAAATGCTCGTAGAAATAAGCTTAGTCATTAAAGTTTTGCATTTCTACGTGCTTTGATAGTATATAGTTTTATGTTTTATTTTTTCCTCACAAACTTATGAGTTAAATATAATAAAATATGAGAGAATCAAAATAATAGAGACACACTTATTGTAGAAAGTACATGATACATTTTGAATATGTTTTTCAATAGAAAAAAATAGGAGTTTGAGTAGTATTTTAATGGATAAAAGTTACATAAATGAAAAAAAATGTTGTTTTGGTCGTATTTTTAAAAACAGTAGTATTAGAAGAAGTTCACATTGTAAGGCAACTATATGCTCTAATTTAATCTGATTGTTTACATTGTAGATTTATTGAGTTACAACACAAAATGGTAATACTAGCAAAAATTCAGATTGTCAGATTTACACATACTTCTTCAGAATCGAATTGGTCTCAATAGGCTATATCAAAATACTGAGCAATATATCGCTAAAAAAAATCGCTAAATATAAAAGACTATCCAAGCGTGAAATATTATAATATATGTATACGCACCTTCAATGTGTATCCGCCCAGCTCAAGAGATTGGATCAAATTACAAGTTCCACGAAATAGATGCGACAGACCTTGAGGAGGATGAACGGTAACGGTGCGGTCGTGTTCATCTGGAGTATATGAAAAAATATGGACTTTCTGAAGATTGGGGCAATACTTCAAGGAGATATTGTCAGTCGTTAAAGCAAGGAGGTTAATCTCCTCCAAGTTTTGCATATCGAATTCAAGGTTTCCCAGCCCGCCGATTGCGCCTGCCTGCAGGAGCCGCAAGCTAGGACAACTGGCCACGAGACGCTGGAGTTCACCCTCCTCAAACTTGCATGAGGAGATGGAGAGCTCCACGAGCCTAGGGAGGTTTATCTTGATAGATTGATCGGGAAGCTTGATCCCACAGTCAGATAGCCGGAGGAATTCGATCCCCTGGAAACTAGAGAGCAAATCAGGGGTCAAGTCCAAGTCAAACCTGTAGCACAATGAGGAGACATCCAATCTGGTGGCCCCAAGTTCAATCGCTTTGAAGAGCCAGCTTAAGATGCAACGGCAGACTTCCTCGCTGGATTGATCTTGACCATACAGATTGAAGGAGACTTGAAAATCGTTGATGGTGCTGGTAATCATAGAGAAGACCTGCTCGCCGAGTTCGGCGAAGGTGGGAAGGTCATTCGATCCTTGGCTAAAGAAAAGGGTCGACAAACCGGATGCTGGATCCCATATGCAACTGAAGCTCTTACGGAAGGCCTTGTCGCTCTTCAGTCGGCTGATAACCTTTTGGATGACTTCGGGAGGAGCGTGCCTAGTACGGTTGGAATGGTCATCTTCATCCCAAAATGACGTGTCTCCGTCAAAAGGAAACACAAATTCCTCTTTCTCCTCCATGATCTTCAGGTGTAACCGTCTAATTGCTCGGAGACGCCGGCTTGGAATAGGTAGCGTGATGACCGATGGGAATATATCTGCAGCTGTTCGGGGTTCAAATGGGGCGCAACCGGAGGCGGGGAACAGCAGAGATAGGCTAGCTGTTTGGCGAAATGACGGAAATATGGTTCACAAATGACAATGTTGAATTTTTGGTGGAGCACGACGGGAAGTGGCGTGGAATTATGGAATAAATATTCATATGCAATCACTTTGCAACACTCATGACGAACCACACCGTGACATCTCAAAGCGCCATCTACATCGGCTCCTTCCTTCGACTGAAAGCAAACCAGTCGGTCAACATGTCTCGGACACCATAAGGCGGAAGAAATACATTGAACAAATTGGAACCACATAGGTAGGGCCTTCCATCACCACGACAGTCAAGTATACATTATATACAGGGAACATTGAGCCAGTCATGGCTAATGCTCACATGGTTTTGATTCCTAAAGTCAAGACCTGCTGCGATGATTTTGATTTCTAAAACTAAGACGTGCCTGTCATGTAATAATTTAAGACCTATCGCACTGATCAGTAGGTAGGGCCTTCCATCACCACGACAGTCAAGTATACATGGAACATTGAGCCAGTCATGGCTAATGCTCACATGGTTTTGATTCCTAAAGTCAAGACGTGCTGAGATGATTTTGATTTCTAAAACTAAGACGCGCCGTGCCTGTCATGTAATAATTTAAGACCTATCGCACTGATCAGTAACAGCTTCAAGTTAATCTCCAAGATCCCACTGGAAAGGATCAAGCCCTAATTGAACCAAGATTTGCGACAACTCGCCAATTAAGCATGTATTATCGAAGTTGTGCACTCTATGCGATGCATAAAGGGGAAGACAAAGTGGATGCCAATTAAGCACGTTTTATCGAAGTCATTCGACAGAATGAACTGAGAATTAATAAAAGACACCTTAGTGAAGGCAGACCTACACCCAAAACTATCAGCTTGATCACGCAGATCATCACCTTGGGAAAGACCTACATGTTGTGGGTATATCTTCTCTGCATTGGAAGATTGAGCCAGACATTCACTCTTATATCAAAATACTGAGCAACATATAGCTAAACATAGAAGACTGTCGAAGCGTGATATGTAATATAGGTGTACGCACCTTTAACGTGTATCCGCCTAGCTCAAGATCAGATTGAATCAAATTACAAGTTCCGGGAAATAGATGTGACACACCTTGAGGAGGATGAATGATATCAATGCGGCCGTGTCCAGTTCAAGGCCATGAAACAATATTGACTTTCTCCAGATTGGGGCAATACTTGAAGGAGATATTGTCAGTTGTGAAACAACACAGGTTATAATTTCCTCCAAGTTTTGCATATCGATTTCAAGGTTTCCAAACCCGCCGATCGCGCCTGTCTGCAGGTTCCACAAGCTCGGACAACTGACCACGAGACGCTGGAGTCCACCCTCCTCAAACTTGCATGAGCCTAGAGAAAGCTCGACGAGCTTTGGCAGGTTCCACTTGATAGGTGGATCAGGGAGCTTTATCCCAGTCCTGGAAACTCGAAAACAAATCAGGGGTCAAATAAAAGTCCAACTTGTAATCGAAGGAGGCGACGAAGACCTCCAATCTGGTTGCCCCTAGCCAGCCCCCTAATGAAGGGGCACATATAAAAATAATATTAAGTAGTACCACATAGCAATTAATATTATTATTTAAAAATCAAGAAAACAACACTATAGCAATTTACTGTTAAATAAAGATACTTATGATGATTCATATTAGAACTATTTATTAATTTTAATAAATTAATAGATGTTGTAACTTGTTCACTAAATTATTAAGATTGTTGTTTCCATGTTGCGTTGGAAATTAGGTAAATGTAAAAATTTTGTTATCTTTGACATCATGATGAAATACTATGTATAATTTAGAGGAACAATATTTGCACAACTTATTAATAGATATATAATTTTAAGAATTAATATCAAAAGATACATGATATTATATTATTTTAACAAATATTTATTGATACATAAAATTCAAAACAATGCACTTATTTTACAAATATTATTAGTGAATTTATCGTGAGACCATGTACTACTAAGAATATCATATTTTATTTGCCGTTATTTTTCTTAACATACAATACACTCATAATAGAAAAGAATCAGAATAAATTCGTGATGCAGGGATTTTGAGTCGTTTTTATAGACTGGTTTTGCATACATTTTATGTGTATTTTGATCATATTTGTGATTAATATTGCATGATTCACTACCTTTAGTCTATAATCTCTTTTTGCATCAAATTTACTTTGTTTCATCTTATTCTGTATAAAAGATCATATTTGTGGGATTTGATTCGTGTTCTTCTCTTCATTTCAGGCAATTCAGATATATGCATCCTTCGATACCATCGACGGATGGTCGATACCATCGACCTGGTCACCGTGTATTGCCGGAGAAGAGCAACCAGAAGTCGATACCATCAATGGGACTGTCGATGGTATCGAGAGAGTGTCAGCGAGCCAGATTTCTAGGTGTCGATACTATCGATCAAAAGTTGATATTATCAACCTCGCCTCAGCAAACTCAGCTTCAGCGTCGGATTCCAGAGAAAAGTGACACCTAAGGTGTCGTTACCATCGACACACCGTCGATGGTATCA
The DNA here is from genome assembly GCA_963693085.1 of Alisma plantago-aquatica. Lineage (NCBI taxonomy): Eukaryota > Viridiplantae > Streptophyta > Magnoliopsida > Alismatales > Alismataceae > Alisma > Alisma plantago-aquatica. The sequence continues at coordinate 958,086,840 of OY856413.1, read as the reverse complement.
AGGAAACATCAGAGAGAACTTCAAAGAATCGCGCAAGCGCCGGTGCCTTGTGCAGGTTGATACCATCGACCCGCGTCCGTCAGATCAGGTTCTGCTAAAGATCACGTCTAATCGTACGGTGGTGATTTTTGGGTGACCTAAAGTGGTGCATATACCTAATTAAGGCGCCCCTAGGCAATCTATCACGTCATTAGCCACCAGAGAAGTCTCAAGAAGGAGAGGAGAGAAGAACGGAGCCGAGAGCGACTCCCCGATCGTTCCGAGAGCTGCAGAAGATGTTTTCCACCGTCGGAAGGCTGTAGAACATTCACCCCGTGCCAAGGAACGCCCAAATCTCCTTTGTTTAGGGGTTTACATCACATCTATTCACGTTTCCCTATTTTTCCCTTTCTCTCATCATGTTTTTCGTTGAGATGAACATGCAGGGCTAATCCCCTTTATCTTTAGGACCGAGAGTAGCCTGGGTAATTGTTGTATGATACTTTTTACATAGTTAATCATAATTTATCTCTTAAATCCGTGACATGATGACATTTTCTCAATTATATCATTACGATTGATCACCCTAATGATAATCTAATACATTTAATTACTTTGAAAGAAGAATTAATGGTTGAAAAGAGACGGATATCACATTAACTAATAAATCCCTTGAACAAGACGACGTACAGTTAATGGTGGAAACTCAGAGTGTGATCTTCATGTACCTAATTTAGGGTATAGGTTACTACTACCGTGGAACCGACCTAGATTTAGGTAGTGAATTGTATCGTGACAACGAACAGTTCTGACTACATGCCACTACCCGGTATAGGAGACGAATTAGGATAGTTGTGTAGGAACTAGTACAACGAGAACCTGCAGTGAAACCACAATCTTGAAGATTCCACCTTGAATTGATTAAACCAACCATTTAATCGATTTTTTTGCTTTATTTTATTTTTCTTTTCTTTTTCAATCAACTCTCAAACCATGTTACTCAGTCTAGCTGATTGTAAATAGTTAGTAGTAGTCTATCGAAAATCCGTTCCCTGAGTTCGACTCGTTTCTCACAAAGGCCTATATTACTTTGGCGTGTGCACTTGTATTATACGCATGGTAAATTCATGTCATGTTTTTGGTGCCGTTGTCGGGGAACGGTGTTTTTCGACACTATGAGGGCTGCAAGCAGCCACTCTAGGCCACATTTTTTTTATTTTTAAATTCTAGAAATAAATTGTCTATCTTTCAGAATCCGTAATCGTCTAGCACTGTGGCTAATTAAATTTATTACTGTGCAGGTACTAGTGCATGGTGAGTACGCGTAGCACATACTACGCACAATCATCGACGGAGGTCCCATTTTTGGGATAATATTACGAGAATTCAGATTTTGACACTGAAGCAATGGCTGAGGAACAAACAATCTGGGAGAAAATCAAGGCGTCGTCCTCTTCAGCATCTAAAGGGCCAATTAAGAAGCAGGCTATCAACATTCCCAATTATAAAATTGACCCAGGCCTAATTAATCTGGTCAAGTCCAATGCGTTTCACGGGCTCAAAAATGAAGATCCGATGACCCACATAAGCCAGTTCGTGGTGAACTGTGATATGGTCAAGATAGACCGGTTTCCACAAGATATGCTCTACTTGAAGTTATTTCCCAGTTCTCTGGCGGGAAATGCTCGAGAATGGCTGCATAATCTGGATGACGAGTATGTGGAATCTTGGGACCACATGGTTGAAGTTTTCTTTGAGAGATTTTTCCTGCCTAAGAAGACAAATGATCTCATAAGAAAAACCACAATTTCAGTCAGAAAACTGGTGAAACATATTCTGAGACTTGGGGGAGATTCTAGATAATGCTGAGGAGATGCCCACATCATGGCCTGGTCAAAGAAAAGTAGGTCAAGATTTTCTATTTTTCTCTTTATGAGCATGATAGAAGCAATATAGATTCAGCATGATCGGGGTTCTTCCTGAATAACACTGATACAAGGTGTTGGGAAATTCTGAAAAATATGGCTAAAAAGCAGTCATGGGGTGATAGAGATTCTCCAGAACAAGTTAATATTGCGGGAGATGCCAAAGCTATCAAAGAACTCAATGAAAAGATGGACCTAATTGCTAAAAGGCTACTTGCACAAGAGGAGGAAACAAATGAAGAAGTGCATGTCAAATACATGTGTCAACAACAAGGGTACAGAAATAATGATTACTCTTGGAGGAAAGACAAAAAGTTCTCATGGAAGGATCCAAATAATTTTCTCCAGGATCTGGATGCTAAGCCACAGCCTACGGTAGAGGACAAGAGCAATGATTTGCCCAGCCAGGTGATTAAGAAGAATCAAGAGCTGATGAGCACCTTTGGTCAACAAATTAAGCCACAAGGGGAATTTATGAATCAGTTTGGGCAAACTCTACAAAGTCATGGGGCTCAAATGAGGACACTTGAGACGTCTTTAGCACAGATGGTAGCAGAGATTTCAAGTTTAAAGAAACCAACACAACAAGGCTTCTCAAGAAATACAAATGTTCGAGGAGGGAATCAACAAGCCAAAGCAATTCTGTTGAGGAGTGGAAAAAAGACTTTAAACTCTAAGGCCGATGAACTGAGCATAGCACAGCTACAAGTAATGGGTGAGTCCACAGAGGATGTCACAACCACAGAGATAGTGGATGATGTTGCAGAAAAGGTCACAAAAGAGCCCATCCCAGAAGAAGACTCTGTTCAAGAGACTGAGAAGAGGACATCATATGTGCCACCTCACCATAGGGAATAGGTTGTCCCCATCCCTTACCCTAATAGCCTCAAGGCCAAGAAAGTGGATGCACAATTTAAGAAATTTTTAGACAGCTTTAGGAAACTTTCGGTTAACATCCCTTTACTAGAGGCGATTGAGCAGATACCCTCTCATGGTAAGTTTCTAAAGGATGTAATTACCAAGAAGAGGAAGATTCCTGATACTAAGGTGGTAGTTCTTAAAGAGTAGATTAGCGCCTTCATTTTGGGCACATTTCCACCAAAGTGACAAGATCCGGGCTGCTTCAATATTTCATGTTACATTGGCAAAGTGAAATTTGGTGAAGCATTGTGCGATTATGGGGCAAGTATAAACTTGATGCCCCTATCTACTTTTAAGAAGCTGGGACTTAAAGAATCTAGACAAAGCAACATGACGATTCAACTCGCGGACAACTCTGTGGTTAGGCCATATGGAATTTGTGAGGATGTCTTGGTGAAAGTTGACAGATTTGTATTTCCAGCCGATTTTGTAGTTACGGAGATGCAAGATGAACAAGGGAATGAGTTTCTCTTAGGAAGGCCCTTCTAGGCTACTACTGATATGATACTACAAATGGGTAGAGGTCGTCTAACGTTGGGTATAGCAGATGACAAATTTGAGATGGTCATGCCACCAAGTCCAAAATAATCACAGGCAAAGGAGCAATGTCGTATGGTGAAGCACTTTGATCAAAACATTTCACTTTGTTTAGGGAAGCCATTTTTGGATATGGCTCATGTGATGACTAAGGTAGACAAGGGGACACTGGTCATGGATATCATGGAACAAACAAAAGTTGTATCTCTTTGTAAAGCCGTGGGTTATCCAAACGATGAAGAGGAAGAAATTTTTCTATCTACTGAGGATGATGCTATAGCAGTCTCGATGATCGAATCATATCCAAAATTGCCCCTTGAGGAATGCCTATTCAATGTCATGGATGATTGGATGAGAAACACATCTTTACGAGAATGTGTAAAGATGCTTCAAGTGCTTCCTTGCTATTATACCAAGCACTATGAGGATATAGGGCCACTGCCACCACCGCTTCAATCTTTGTTGGTCAGCCCCCCAAGTCACGAGTTGAAGCCGCTACCCCCTCATTTGAAGTACGCTTTCTTAGCGGATGATGAGAAGCTCCTGGTGATCATATCGGCATGCCTGAGTATCGAGGAGGAAGAACAGCTGATGATCGTGCTGAAGAACCACCGTGGTGCATTCAGGTGGTCAGTTGCTGATATTAAGGGGATCTCCCCTACTCTTTGTCAGCACAAGATTCGGCTCAAGGAAGGAGCCAAGCCGGTGATTCAGCCACAACGTCGACTCAACTCGAGCATGATGGAGGTCGTTAAGAAGGAGGTGATTAAGCTCCTTTCTGCGGGAATCATCTATGCCATTTCAGACTCGACGTGGGTAAACCCAACACAGGTAGTCCCCGAGAAGGGGGGAATTATTGTTACTCAAAATTTGCTAAATGAACCTGTCACTACCCGATTGGTAACTGGGTGGTGAGTGTGTATTGATTACCGTCGCCTCAATTCTGCCACTTTAAAAGACCATTTCCCTCTCCCATTTATTGATCAGATTTTAGAGAGGCTAGCTGGCTGCTCTCATTTTTTCTTTTTGGATGGTTATTCTGGCTATAATCAGATTTCTATAGACCCAAGGGATCAATAGAAGTCTACCTTCACTTGTCCTTATGAGACTTTTGCATATCATCGCATGCCGTTTGGGTTATGTAACTCACCGACCACTTTTTAGCATTGTATGCTTGCTATATTTTCTGATATGATTGAGCGTTGTTTAGAGGTTTTCATGGACGATTTTTCTATCTACGGTGCAATGTTTGATGAGTGCTTATATAATTTGGATAAAGTTTTACAAAGATGTGAGGACATGCATCTAGTCCTTAATTGGGAAAAGTGTCATATGATGGTTAGTGAAGGAATTGTGCTTGGACACAAGGTGTCTAGCAAGGGAATGGAGGTGGATCCAGTCAAGATTGAGGTTATTTCCAAACTACCTCCACCAAATTCAGTGAAAGGGGTGAGGAGTTTTCTCGGTCATGCATGGTTTTATCGTTGTTTCATTAAGGATTTCTCTAAAATCGCTAAACCATTATCTGAATTACTTGAGAAGGATGTCGCATTTGATTTCAATGAGAAATGCATACATGTCTTTAATGTCCTTAAAGAAAAATTAATTTCTGCACCGGTTGTCCAAACACCAGATTGGACTAAGCCCTTTGAGCTCATGTGCGATGCATCGAATTTTGCTGTAGGTGTTGTTCTTGCGCAACGTTTTGAGAACAAACCCGCAGTAATTTTCTATGCATCTAAAACTTTAAATGATGAACAACTTAATTACACCACCACTAAAAAAGAACTACTTGCCGTGGTTTTCACATTTGAAAAATTTAGGCAATATTTAGTGGGGTCAAAAGTTGTGGTTTGGACGGACCACGCTGCCATTAAATACTTAATGGAAAAGAAAGATGTCAAGCCTAGATTGATTAGATGGATCTTACTCTTGCAGGAGTTTGACATCGAAATTAAACATAAGGCGGGAATTGAGAACGTGGTTGCGGACCACTTGTCTAGGTTAGAGCGGGTAGATGAGAGAGATATCAATATACCCATTATCGAGACATTCTCCGATGATAAAAAATCCTTTCAATAAAATCTAAGGATCCGTGGTTTTCGAATATTGTGAATTATCTTGTATGTAAGGAAATTCCGGACGATTGGACTTATCAAGAAAAGAAGATATTTTTCCATTCTTTGAGATATTATTTTTGGGATGACCCAATTTTGTTGAGACAGTGCATGGATGGCATCTTACACAGGTGTATACCAGAAGGTGAATATGATAGTGTGCTCAGTCACTGTCATACACTACCCACTGGCGGTCATCATGCGAGCACAAGGACAGCGGCCAAATTGTTGGAGAGTGGCCTTTATTGGCCTACACTCTTTCGGGACGCCTATGACTATGTGAGAAGATTTGATTCGTGTTAAAGGGTCAGCAACATCTCAAGGCGGCAAGAGATGCCCCTCAACGTGTTTCAAGAGGTTGAGGTATTTGATTTATGGGGCATCGATTTCATGGGACCATTTGTGTCCTCAAATTCCAACTTATATATTTTGCTTGCCGTTGATTATGTGTCAAACTGGGTAGAGGCAATACCCACAAGGACTAATGACGTTGCGGTAGTGTAGAGGTTCGTGAAAGAAAATATTTTTTGCAGGTTTGGTGTTCTACAAATGATTATAAGTGATGGAGGCACCCACTTCACGAACAAGAAATTTGCTACCTTATTGAGTAAATATGGGGTCAAACACAGCGTTGGTACCTCGTATCACTCACAAACGCAAGGCCAAGTTGAGGTTTCCAATCGGGAGATCAAGAAGATATTGGAACACACAGTGGCATCTTCAAGGAAGAATTGGAGTGCACTACTACCAGATTCTTTATGGGCATATAGGACCGAATTTAAAACCCCTATAGGCACTACACCTTTTAGACTGGTTTACGAGCGGGCTTGTCATCTGTCGGTCGAGTTAGAGCATAAAGCGCACTAGGAATTACGGAAGCTTAATATGAGCTATGATGCTACTGGAAAGAAGAGAATGTTAGAGCTCAATGAGTTAGATGAGCTTAGGATGAATTCTTATGAGAACCATAGGATCTATAAAGAACGGACAAAGCAACTCCACGACCGCCACATTCAAACGTGCATTTTCAAAAAGGGTGATCGAATGTTATTGTTCAACTCGAGATTAAAGTTGCATCCCGGGAAATTGAAATCTCGGTGGAGTGGACCTTTTGTGGTAGAAGATGTCCGACCACATGGTGCCATTATGTTGAGAGATGGGGAGTTAACATTCTTAGTGAATGGTCAAAGATTGAAGCTCTACTATGGGGAGGATTACACAAGAAAATTGTATGAGGTTAAACTCATGGTACTTAAGGAAGAATGATAAGCTTTATTGCATCTAGCCTAAGACGTGAAATTAGGGCACTTGTTGGGAGGCAACCCAACCATCGGTAGTTTACATTTTTTTATTTACTTTATTTTTGGTTGTGTTTTCAAGTAATTTTGATTAATTTCATTTTTAGTGTAAAAATGATACCCTAATGTGTTTTCTCAGTGTGCAGTACTGATAGACAGTCGATACCATCGACCACAGTGTCGATAGTAGCGACGTGGGTGTAGGCAAGAGGCTATAGAAAATTTTCTGAGTCGATAACATTGACGGTTTCTTCGATGGTATCGACCAACCATCAACGACATTGGAAGAAAAGAGAGTGTTAGGTCGATAGTATCGACCCTCGAGTCGATACTCACGAGATCCCTAAAGATTTTCAGATGAATTTGTCTAAGTGAAATCGATACCATCGACGGGGCAGTCGATGATATCGACCTGGCAACAGCAATGAAGCATCACCGGGTCCTCGTGAAGATAAAGGACACATAAAGTGTCGATACCATCGACACTTTGTCGATGGTATCGACTAGACACGTCACCAATCCGTGAGAAGATATCAACGATGCTCGCCAAATTCATAAGGCGATCCATGGGATGGGTCGATACCATAGACCCACGTCAATGGTATCGAGGCGTCATCGATCTGGGCCCCCACATCCAGCCATTGACGACCATCAATAGCAGCGCACTACAAAAAAATAAGGATTTAGCTACGATTGCTTCAGTTACAATTAATTTATATGTAGCGAGAACCATTTTTACTTATAAAATATTTTTGTATAACTAAAATGATTGTAGCCACCTTAGTAAATAAGGTATAGCTACAATTTTTCACTTCATTTTAATTGTATGCAAAATGACTGTAAAGAGGCAAAACCCCAACTCTCTCCCCCATTACGTACGTAGCATAGCGGACAGTTACCCCGGCCGCTTCTCCATCCCCGATCCCCCGACCCCAGTCCACAATGGCGCCCTCCGCGCTCCGTCCGCAATCCGCCATCTGTGCGTCGTCCAGTGGTGGGTTCCTGAAGCCCGACGCCTGAAGCCGCCTTGCCTCCTCCGGCTTCGAAGTCGTCCTCCTGATCCCTGTGCCCCCGTCCCACTTCTCCGTCCCCGATCCCCCGACCCCAGTCCACAACGGCACCCTCCGTGCTCCGTCCGCAGTCCGCCATCCGTGCGTCGTCCAGTGGTGGGCTCCTGAAGCCTGACACCTGAAGTCACCTTGCCTCCTCTGACTCCGAAGCCGTCCACCTGATCCCTGCGCCCCCATCTCTCTGCGCCCCCTGTTGTCCGATTAGTGAGGTTTCCCCCCAGTAGAAGAACTTTTCCAGCGGTACCCCTCTCCGACGGTGCACCTTCCAGTCTTCTCTCTGGAGGCATTCCTTTCTGGCTTCTCTCCGGCAGTGCTCCTGTTGATTTTCTCTCAAGCAGCAGTCCCCTGCTTTGTGCGCTCTTTGGCAGCGTCTTCCAACTGGTCTTGTCTCCGACGTTGCTCCCTGTGTTCTCCGACGTACGACAGTGCCTACTCTCTGCTCTTCTCTCTGTATATATCATATGTATTTTATATCCAATTCTCGTTCTTGCTCTCTCTATCAATCCTACAACTATAACAAGAAGAACATTCGATATTTCTGTCAGCCCCTTCCTCTATGAAATAGGAGAAAGACTATTGCTTGATGCTTGTTGTTGATACACAATACCTGTAAAAGTAGGCATTAGGAATACCATTAAATACTCATAGGTTTATCCCATATTAGAAGTGGCACACAGAACTTAGGCTTCATTGAATACCATCCCTCTGTAAGGGCCCTCCATTTTTTCCTACACTTGTGAGAGCAATTGTTCTCTTTATTCCCCTATATATCATTCGTACGTATGCAACAAGAGGAACGTTTGACATTACTATCAACACATTCTTCTATTAAATAGGAAAAAGATTTTTGCTTGATTATCGTAATGGATACACCATACCTCTTAAATAGGCATTGGGAAGAAGAACAATTTCCTAATTATACAATGTATGACTAATATATATATTAAGTAATGATAATCATGTTACGCCTAATAGGCCCACTAATACTATGTAACCTCCTTTTTACTTTAAGGTTCCCCCTCATGCTGGATAATATACATTAATCATGACCATCTTTCCCATGAATATGACTACTATTTGCCTATTTCGATCAGACTGAAGATTAATATAGATAGTTTGCTTTGAGTCATATGGCTTGTTGATGCTTTCATGAACTATTGTACATAGTTTTTTTTGTGTGTTTCTTTATAGTATTTATTTTCATGGCTCAAGCCAATGCTTTGTAAAAACTCACTTTTTGATATATAAAAAAAGGAACATGGGATAAAAAAGGGAGTGTACTCATTATGGAAGAAAAGGGCACTCCACAAGTAAACTATTTTATAAGCTGCATGGTTCTCCTTCCACAACATACATGCAACTCTCATTGTTTTAACATTGAGACTAAGTTATGGATTGTATTTTAATTATACTATATTCTCCCTACAATGATAAACAAGTGGGATAGCTTTGGAAAGTGAGTAGTTGATGCTTTCTTCATTGGTAGAGGCTGAACTGATCTCTGTGCCACTGTCTCTCATCAGGCTTCGAAAAGTTCAATTTCTTATTGGTCTGGGCAAACTCTGCCCATGATCTGAGAAAGAGCTCTTAAATCTTATTGAAACTAAGTTATGTAATGATTTTTAATACTTTGTATTCTTATCTTTTTTTTACTTAATTGTTATAGGTAGTCATGCTAGATAAAAGTTGGATCCATGAGGAACATAGAACAAGCACGACATATTTACTTGGGGTGGTTAAATTTATAGAGCATGCATTTTTAAAATCCAGCAGAGATGGGACTATCTTATGTCCTTGTAAGCAGTGCTTAAATGTGCATAGGCAGAATCGACAAGTCGCAACTGAACACTTGTTATGGAATGGATTCTTGACCACCTACACAAATTGGATTTTTCACAGTGAGGGTTCATTTGATAGCTCTGAGGATTCACAAAATGACACGTTCAAAGATGATATGAGAGACATGTTGCATGATGCGTATGGAGTATCACAGGATGGAGAGAATATGGAAGGTGACGACCATCGATTAGTATTTGTTGATGATGTAGAAGCTGAGCAATTTTACAAACTGTTAGAGATTGCTACACATGAATTGTACCCTGGAAGTAAGAAGTATTCTAAATTGTACACTGTTGTGAGGCTATTTCACATAAAATGTGTCAATAATTGAAGTAATAAGTCATTTTCTAAGCTGCTTGAGATTTTGAAGGAATTACTTCTAGAGGGTGAGACGTTGCCCGACTCTTATTATGAATTCAGAAAAATAATCAGGGACCTTGGACTTGACTATGATAAAATCGATGCTTGCAAAAATAACTGCATTTTGTATCGAAAGAATTTTGCAGATAAGACTTCATGCCCGAAATGTGGTGCTTCTAGATATAAAGATCTCAAAATTGACGAAGCTGGTGCAGAAAACATTTGTACAAACAAGAAAGGAGTTCCTTGTAAAGTCCTTCGCTACTTTCCCTTGACTCCTAGGTTGAAGAAAATGTTCATGTCTTCAAAACTATCACCCCTAATGCGGTGGCACGATGAAAGTCGTACCAAAGACAGGATTCTTCGAAATCCAGCAGATTCTCCAACATGGAAGACGTTTGATAATATGCATGCTGAGTTTGCTTCTGATTCTCGCAATGTTTGCCTTGGTTTAACTTCCGATGGATTTAATCCCTTTGGACTCATGAGTCTATCATATAGTATTTGGCCCATTGTCTTGATTCCGTACAACTTGCCACCATGGTTGTGGTTGAAGTCTCCCAATCTTATCCTGTCGATGATTATTCCTGGTCCAACTCAACCAGGAATGGACATAGATGTCTACCTACAACCGTTGATTGAGGAGTTAAAAGAACTGTGGGAAGTTGGTGCTGATACTTATGATGTTGATCGTAAAGAGATATTCAAGTTGAATGCTGCCTTACTATGGATGATAAGCGACTTTTCTGCATATGGTTATCTATCTGGTTGGCAAACTAGTGGGTATCTTGCATGTCCTTTCTGCAACAAAGATGCGTGCTCATGGAGACTACCATATAGTAAGAAAGCATGTTTCATGGGTCATAGGAGGTTCCTCCCAATGGATCATAAATTTCTTAAAGATGCTTCATCATTTGACGGAAAAGAAGAATTTAGAAGTGCTCCTAAGATGCTATCTGGAAGTCAAGTTCTAGATCAAACTAGAGATGTAGATAATTTACTGTACAACTGGAGAAAGTGAAGTATATTTTTTGAGCTGCCATACTGGAAGTATAACCTTATACGTCATAATCTTGACGTGATGCACATAGAAAAGAATGTATGTGAGAGTTTGATTCACACACTGCTAGGAATGGAGAAGTCAAAGGACACTGAAAATTCTCGATATGACCTCAAAGAGATGGGCATAAAGCATAGACTTCACATTATCAAGGATGGAAATAAAAATATCATCCCACCTTCATGTTTTACTTTGAAGAAGGAGGAAAAAGAATTATTTTGTAAGCTGTTGAAGTCTGCTCGAGTTCCTGATGGGTATTCTTCTAATATAGCTAGAAAAACACGCGTCAAAGAAAAAAAGCTGATGGCATTGAAGAGTCATGATTATCATGTATTGATGCAACTGTTTCTCCCATTAGCTTTACAAGTGGTGTTTCCCAACAAAAATGTTAGATCTGTTGTAATTGAGTTGTCCAATATTTTTAAAGACTTATGCTCTAAAGTCATAAATCCAAATACTTTTGAGAAGTTGGAATCCAGAATAGCAGTGACTCTTTGTAACCTAGAGAAGATTCTCCCACCATCATTCTTTGATGTGATGGAGCATGTGGTCATTCATCTTCCATGAGAAGTGAAGATAGCCAGACCGATATTCTATCGTTGGATGTACCCCGTGGAGAGGTAATCTTTCTAACAATTAAATTTGTTCAGACTTTGCATCTGATCGTATGCGATGTTCTTATAGAGTTTTTTCTTCTTATTAATGTAGACACTTGCAAACTTTAAAAAGATATGTGCGAAATAAAGCTACTGCAGAAGGTTCTATAGCAGAAGGTTGCTTGGAAGATGAATGCTTAACATTCTATTTGAGATATCTCTCAGGAGTTGAGACAAGGTTCACTAAATTGTCTATAAATGATGTGGAAGATGAAGATATGGATAATGATGAAGACTGGTCTATATTCTTTCATAAAGGGCATCGTCTAGGAAAGAAGACTCCTATTATGCTTGATAGCACAATGCTCAAAGCTGCGCATCAATATATTTTAGCAAACTGTGATGCAGTTGATCAATATGTGAAGTAAGATCGTTGTTTACTTTTCAATATGTACTTTCATATTTACGTCTAGGTGTGTCACATGTGTTTGTTAGTAGGGAGCACAACCGATACTTGAAGAAAATCAATCCACGTGCACGACAATGGGAAATCAATAATCTTCATATCAACAGTTTCAATGAATGGTTTAAGAAACATGTAAGTTGAAATAAGTTATTTCCACTAGCAAAATAACAAAAATATATAAATAATAAAATTCATAATATTTTTAGATTGAGGAGAAGGCAAAGTCGACAACTATGTCACCAAACCTTTTAATGTTGGCTCGAGGACCGCAATAAATGACGATGCAATATGCGGGATAAGTAACAAATGGTTATAGATTTCACACCAAGGATCGAGAATGCGGCAGGAAAACACAAAATAGTAGAATTATGGTGAACGCTCAGACCGAAAGTTTTGCCAACTCCAAGGACAAAAATCCTCTAACGGGTCAGGTTACGTACTACGGGGTGTTAAGGGACGTTTTCGAGATCAGTTATTACGAGCAACTCAAAGTTGTATTGTTCAAATGTGACTGGGTCAATGCAAACAGAGGCATCAAAAAATCTGAAAATGACTTCACAATGGTCAATTTAAAACGTATTGATGTAACTGATCATCCATTTGCATTGGCCTCCCAAGCACAACAAGTGTTTTATGTGAAAGACATAAGTAAAAAAATTGGAGCTTTGTTGTGCACACTACACCTCGTGATACTTATGACATGGAGGAGAAGCTTCATGATAATTTCATGGATGGAACCTTCTTGTCAGAAGATAAATCTCTAAGTGATTTGGAAGATATCTTAAGTGACGTTTGTGATGAGGTTAATTTAGTCAGAGAAGACATGGAGGGTGTGACCTTTTATGAAGAGGGTCATGATCCCCATCATTGATCTTATGTAACTCTTTTTATTTTATTAGTTGGGTCAATTACTGGAAACACTCATGTTATCCTTTTATTTATAAAATGATCATTTATTCTTTTATATAATTATATATTTGGGTTAATCTGCTTAATGAGTTTGCTTGTTGGATGTTGGCTTCATCAGTAAAATTAAAATATTATTGAAAATTTTAATTTTATTTGAGGAACACAATTAGAGAATGTATGCCATGATTTCAGTTTGTAATTTAATATTTTTGATATCAATTGTCTATTTAGGAGAATGAAAAGACGCAGTCAGCTATTGTCTCCACTTACTGATGATGTCTGCAATGAAGGATTAACTCATGGGAGTATGACAAGTAAAATAAAAAATTACATCATTGAATATCTTTTTTAGAATCACTCATATCATCATTTTAGTTGCAGGTACTTCCAAAAGACCAAAAGGAGGGTATCTTGGTTCGATAAATGTTTATTGGGGGTGTTCAAATGCAAAAGAAGGACTTAGAAATAATAAAACCATGGCGGGATCAGCTGCAAATAACAACATAAGTTCTTCTTTGAACCTTGCAAAAGAAAAAAAATCCTCTGTGTCAAATGATGGAGTTGGTGCCATTGGTAAAAATCATGTGGTGGAAAACTCAAATATTGCTAGAGAAGAAAGTCATTCTAAAAAACACTTACAAAAAAAAAGTCATCAAGGAGTGCCTGTAAAAGCAAGTATGCAGCGTTTGGTAAATGATGTCAGTAACAATCAAGAGGTTGAAATTGATAAATTAGATAATGATCAACATTCTATTGCTGAGTCTCCTACTTTTGATCCTGGGCAGAGTGAAGGTAAGAAAATTTAGATACGAAGATGCATTACATTTTTCACAAACTATTATTTAATTATATGTGTATAATATGTATATCCTTGTAAATGATTGCATCATATTCATGATTTTGTAGGGGGAGCTACAAATAAAAAAAGAAGGGGCTATTCTAAGTGTATCCGATTATGGGGTAAGACAGGGGATAAAAAGCTGCCAATTACTTTGGATGAGAATGGAGATCCAATAGGACCACATCAGAATGACCTGTCTTCCTTTTTGGGAACTGTTGCTAGAAATTCTGATCTTGCACCATTAAACTGTCTTGATTGGTGACAAGTACCTGTGGAAAACAAAATTGCTATACGGAATTATGTGGAGGTAATTCTAGTCTTAGAGATATAATACAATGTTGTAAATTTTTTATTTAAAAATTATTCTTTTGTTACAGACCAAGTTTGTTATCGACATAAAGGGGAAGAATTTAGTTTTGCGAACAGTGAGGGATTGTTGGAGATTCAAAGAGGATATTAGAAAAAACCACTACATGCGACACAAAGAAAAATCTGACCGACTTAATGATTTCCCCTCCCGTGTTGATCCTGATCAATGGAAATTTCTTGTGAATTTTTGGGATTCTGATGATGGAAAGGTAAAACAATTTATTCCTTAATTTTGTAGAATTTAATAGTGTATATTGTATATAATTATATTATAATGCATTGTATGTAGTTAAGGAGTGCTAAAACGTTATGAGTAGAAAGTTTGTAACGACAAGACATACATCGGGATCAACGTCGTATGCTTGTGTGAAGGCTAATGTGAGTTATCTTCTGGTTGAAATGTGCATTACACTTTCTTACTACTATGCTCATATATGCTACTACTATTACAAATAGTTACAAGAAAAGAAAAACTGTGGCAATGTTAGCATATTAGAATTGTTTAAGGCCACCCATTTGAAGAAGGATGGTACTGTTGTGGATGCAAAATCTGCAGAATTGATTGTAAGCAATCATTTAACAAATTTATTTTTTGTTTAATGAAAATATTCTCATTAATATTGTATGTAGGACAAGATGAATGCGACACTTGCAAGTAATGATGAAAATCTCGATGAAGACGAGATATTTGATCATATTTTGGGCCCAAAGAAGATTCCTGTGAAACATGTGATTCATGTGTCTCATAATGTATATGAAAATAAAATCACAGACTTAGAACTGGTTGTTGATGCTCATACCCAGATATACGAGGCTCAACAAAAGGAGTTGTTAGAAATGAAGAAAATTTTTGAAAATCTTGAAGCTATGATGTTGAGAAATTCTAACCTGAGTGCTTCATTTCAGCCGAACGAGGTAAATCTTCAAAATCTTATAATGTGATTACATAATAAAATTGATTTTCTTTTAGTAAACTATTTATTTTGTAGAATATCACAAGGACCACCAACGAAAGACTACCCATACCAAGTCAATCGAGTAGTGAAACACCCATTACCGAAGGATAGGTTATTATATCCAAACATTTATTGATTAATTTTTTCAATCTGATTTTTAGGTATAAACAATGTTTGACATGATCTTTATAATTTTAAAGGTCGTTTCCTTGTTAAGTTTTGAGGATGGGAATTCAATTGTAGAACAAGGACACATTACTTCTACAAGTACAACTTATGTCGTAGGAGGAGCACTGTTGGGGTCCTCATTTGCTGTTGTGTCCATTACTGTACCAATCCAACCTCAAGAGCAGTTGATTAGGCCTTTTGGTCAACACCAAGTCATTGAGGATGTAATTGGGATAGTGATAGCTTGGCCAAAGAAGTTACTCATTGTCAGGTAACATTTTATAAATTAATCTCAATACTAGAAGTGCACTTCTTAACTATTTATGCATCATTGTTGGTGAACCATTTGGAGACGTGGAAACCAAGAGTAGCAGTCATTTGATCAACATAGAGATTCACATATCATATGAATTCATAGGATTTAGTAAAAATAGAAGTCATCCATTCTTTATTATATTTAGTTGGTTTTCAATAAATGTGGATGTCACACATATTGTAGTGCCATTCATTATTTCATTGTCTTGATTTTAAATTTGAAGGAAAAATTCTTATAGATCATTCGCTATCTATTTCCCATGCACAAATGATTACCCTATTATTATAGTTACTGAACAAATGGCATGTATGGTTCTAGTTGAAGAACAATTTGTTGAGGCCAAATCGACAGTAAACTTGTTTATCTGTTTGATGCCTATGATTTAGCAGTCCTACTGATCTCTAATTACATTTTTTCTTTTTTATGTCTTTGATGCTGCATTTGCAAAGGATTCCTGTCTGATATGTTTATAGCACTGATGGGACTATACAGCTGTGTTTTCTGGTTTCTCCCTGTTCTCAGATTCCCAAGTGTCTAATATAACCAATCCTTTTGATATGTCATCTTCTGGAGCTTTTCTTTGATGATATGAAAACACCTACAAAGGATTGTTGTCTATTATTGGTTAAAGCCTTACCACTGTATGTTCTAGGGACTAACTGAGAATCATGTGATTTAATGAGCATATAGTTAACTTTTAGGTGATTGCATAGGTTTTAGGATGATTTATGACTTCATGAATGTCAAAGTGACCTGTTTGGTATATGCTGGATGGAACCTCAATTTCATGTGAGACTGAGGTTTTGATTTTCTGCTATATGAAGCTTTGTGTTCTGAAGTTTCTGGGATTAGTCCGAGTAAGTTGACACAACACTGACACATATAATTTGTTGCTTTCTCATATCTGGGATTTCTACTTTGTATAATAATTTAGATGCCTATCTTTTTACTTGCAAGTGTTTTGTGTATATCAACCCTGATCCTCATGACCATGTTCCCAGGCTTATTTTGGATTGGCTGCTTCTTGTGATCAAATTTTTCATCACCGATTTTCCTCGACAAGTTTTTCTAAGTCCTCATTTTTCTTTTGCATGATTCTATTATCATTTACTATTAGTGTCCTCAATGCCCAATTTCCTTTATTCTTGTGGACTTGAAGATGATGTGATTTTTTTTTCCTCTACTAGTAATGCATCTACGTGACAAAAGGGGTTTAGTTTGTAAGTGAAACAGAACATGGTACGGTGTTTCATGTTCAAAACTGCATGAGCAGCAAGAAGGATCCGTTGTGTGCTTGGTGTAGGATTAAGGGTTTGTTCTTTGTGGGTATGTGACTAGCACATAGTCTCTATAGAAATGTTGATGCTTAGGTGGCAGGGGAGGTTTCCAAACATCTGAAGATAAGTTTGAACATTGCAGGAGCAACTCCAAATAATTAGGTACTAAACTATTTTTGCCTAAGTAATATAGGCTGAACGCCCACATCATATCATTGTGTCTTGTTGATGTCTCTTGTTTGGATTATATCTTTGTGTTCACCGTTCATCTTTCATGACCCTTATAATATGTAAAGGTTGAGACTAATATCCTCACTACTTGAAACTAAGATGTTATATAATATTAACTCCATAAGAATTTAGAATTTCCTTCACAATGATGTGTACAATTTTGGATTGCTTCTTGAATTTCAGCATAGATAGAAGATGTCATAGAAGATATCTCTCTGCCTGCAACTCATCTTCATCAAAACCAGCTGCTGCAACAAGTGGAATAGATTTGTTTCATGTTCTTAGTCTGTTCTTTAATTTCATCTATTGTCTATCTACATAATCAATATTGGCGACTTTACTGAGTATGATATCTATCCCAGTTGAATGTTTCACAAGTACCCTAACATTCATTAAAGTGCTCATTTTGATCCCAAATTCTGCATACTTGTATCTGTCCAGTTGTTTTATTGCTAGCACAATACGTTGGTTGGCATCATAGTTAGTTAGTAGCTGATATATAATATATTCATCTATAGTGTGCCTTGTTTCTTGTGAAACCCTCATTATTTAAATGAAAAAGTCAATCATACTTTTAGAAAGCAACCACTGTCATTGAAAATTATACAAATAATATCACATTCTACATTACTCTGCATTTGTATATATACACACCAGCAAAGTGAACCTCCATATGGAATCGTGTTCACATGTACACCAAGGTGTGCACAAAACTATTGTTTATATTCATGCAAACACATGTGACCAAAAATTATGCATCCAAATTTCTACATCCTTTCATGTAGATGCTTAAAAACCCCTTTCATAACTACTATTTATAAATATTTATTGTGATGTTAAGCTAAGCTAATCTATTGATTATGTGCCCATGTTGGAATTGTTATTAGGATGTTCTCCTATGGGTCTGCATGAGTATTTTCTTATTATGGAGTAGTGGTGGTGTCCATCTTTGTACTCAAAACAAGAGGTAAAAGAAATTATGCTTCCAGACAACATATCTATTTCGTTGCTTCTGCAAAATTATCCATGGATCTTCAAATGTCAGGTTCATGACCACACTACTGCTTCCACCTGATGATGCCCATCGTCACTTTGTCAATATTCAGCTAGGGATTCATCTTTGGGTTGCTAGGATGGGCCAGTTGAGTATGTTGCCTTGTCACTACTGTGGTTGTCACCTCCTATTGATAGAACCTTCCCTCCATTGTCATATAGTAGTAGATACCAGTGTAGAGATCAAATTGGACGCTCTAAGGTCATGGCATACTATCTTAAATCAATTTTGTTTATCCTATTAAAAACTTATAAATGTATATTCAATTCATATCTTTCAGACTGCTAATACTACTTTTGTAGCTATGTATATACTCTGAAAAATGATGGTGGGACAATTGAAATACTCATCTCTGGAGATGATGATCTTCTGCTGTTATGTAGGAAATCATCAGCTGTATTGTCAGGAACTAGATATCATCACTTACAATACTTTGATTGCAGGCTATTGTCACAGTGGGAGGGTCAGAGGAGCTGGAAACCTCTTGAAGAAATTTATGCATATGGGCCTGAATCCAAATAAGTTCAGCTACACTCCTCTCGTTCATAGGTATTGTTAGGAAGGAAATATTCTTACCGCTTTTAATCTCCAAATTGAGATGGTAGAATGAGGGATTCAGCCTGATCTAGTTACTTATGGATTCGTTCTTAATGGTCTTTTCACTACAGGTGAGGTGAAGGAAGCATTAATGGTGAAAGAGAAAATGGCAGAGAGAGGTTTGTTTCTAGACACTGCTATATAAAATGTCTTGCTTAATGGGTTATGCAAGAAGCAAATGCTTCCTACTACCAAGATGCTTATTTCTGAAATGCTGGACAGAAACATACAGCCTGATGAGTTTGTTTATGTGACACTTGTTGATGGCTTCATTAGAAATGATGAATTGGGTGAAGCGAGGAAGATATTTGGAAAATTTCCTGCAAACGTTGACAGTCTTGGGAAAAGGTCGTCTTCCATTGTGAGTTATTCAACTTCGGGAAGTAGATGCATCAGAATTTGGATGTATAACATTCCCTTTTTGTGTTTGTCAACAGAATATACTAAAGTGGCAAGTGGTGACTGCAAGTTCGGATCAGCAGAAAGGCAGCACAATCATATTCTACCAGGTATCAAATCATAAAATATTATTTTGTAAGTCTACTTGAATAATAGTTGGACGTATTAATTATGCTCGTATTGCTTCTCAAATAAGTTGTCTCTATAATGTTCTGGTTGTTGAAGCCTCACCAAGACAAGCTTCTGAAATTTTGTCTTTTGTAAAGACGAAGGGGAAGATATGGTATTGTTGCTCCTATGTCCCTATATGTAGAAGGAGAAATCTAGATCTTATATGATTTGAGCATTGGTTGAAATTCAAACGTGACTTCATGACGGCAAGACTATGGGCTGTAGCTATAGAACCGAAAACTATGATTAGCACTTGTAATGCACATTGATTATCATATGTTGTGCTAAGTGAAATGTCACTGGATAATAGTCCTCAAACTCAAGCTTGGCAGACAACCATGACCATATGCGGTTTGCAAGTTACTGAAAGTAATGGACTTATAAAACAAAATAAAGAAGTAAATATCTCTCAAACTTTAGTGTCTCAAGTCTTTTCTAAGACTATTAACCTGTTGCTCATGCGATCTCCTTTGAGTGTGCATTCATACCAATTAGGAGGCTGGGGTGGAACATTGTTTTAGGAATGATTATAATAGCTAAAAACATTGCAGACATGATGCAAGTGCAACACAACCATAGGACAGATGCAGTGGGGGCTTTGAATACTCCTGATCTCACCTGTGTATTTGATCATGACTGCTAACAAGCATGCAATGTTGAACCTTGACTTGTCAAGGATGTAGAGATAGCCCTGGAAGTAGAACAGGTTCTACTACTACTTCTTATACAAAACCACCTCATGTATCCTCAAAGGGAATCAATTAGTACCCCATTCTACTACTTCTCATCATTTTTAAGAAAGCTTCGTAAAAAGGGGGTCTTCAGTTGAGATCGATTTGGTCAATAAATGTAACAGTCCCTATGAAAGCATGTTTTGACTATCCATCGATTGGTCAATAATCAATTAGATCAGACATCTATGTATTCAGGCCCCATGATCAATCGAGTTTATCTTTTCAACAACTGGAAATCTATTAACTAACGTTTCATTTCAAATTTAGTGCCCTTCTTTTATACTTCTAAGACGAATGGACCCTGTGCTTTTCATTTTATATAGTCTGATGTTAGTTTTCAAGTTGTCTCGTCTTCATTACTAATCTATAGCTAGCCTTCCATTCTGTGTGATCCAACAATGGATGAGTCCACTCCTAGATAATGATGATATTACATATAATGGAAAGGCATGGTTCTCGTTTAAAACACTGAAAACTGTGTAATAATCACTTTGATATACTTTGAGATTATTGTCAAACTTTTAGAATGTGAGAACTAATACTATAGCTTTAGCATGTGACTTTACGATGGGACGCTCAATGTTCGAAAAATCTATACAGGTTATTCAACAACTCATGTCTATTCAGCTACCCAACTACAATGCATATTGCTTTAGATGAAATTTCAGACATGCCGAGTGTAAATAATAGATATCTGACACATGAAGTTAGATGCATATATGGGGGTATTAGACACACCTTTTCGATTCATATACCTAACTTATATGAAAAATTAGGTGTAAGCTATAGAAATTAACTTCATATAGAAGTAGCTTTTCCTAATATAATTATATGACTAATCCGCCAGCCCAGTCCTTACGCAGGTTATCTTTCACATACGGTCCAGCTGATAGTTTTTATGAACAGCCTACCAAAATGCATAATCATTCAAAACTGTTAAAACAGTTCTTAACTAGGACTTTTCCTAAATACCCGCTGGAACCCAAACTTCCTCGGAGAAACCAATGAGCTGAGAACGTAACAAGTCAATTTTGCTACTACCAGATGATTATGAGGAATTTTGTCTTCAGATCTGAATGTGTGCGAGTATTAATATGAAATACATACTAGCAATAAAATACTTTGTTGTGTCTCCCTGTTAGAACAAATTTTATATGAATTTGACTCTCGGAGGGGTTTTGGTAGGGCTCCTACAATTCTCACCTATGATTGATGATCTGAAACAACACTTATGGTGCACTACACAACTGATTGGGCAAAAGACAAAATGAATGGTAATAACATAAGGTGTGGTGCTTGAAAGGAATACTATAGATCTGTTTAGCCCGATACTTGTCCAAATCAATGACTGGATGGATCCTTTTAAAATCCTTGCTTGAAGGCTCTCTGAAATTTGATAAAATTTGACTGTCCCTGAATTATGTTTTAGAATTATGCAATTGCTGGATGGATTTGATTTGCTTATCTAAATCTATATTTTCCGACGCTAATGAGCAGGATTTTTGATGGATTTCCCGTGCTAGTATTAGCCTTCAATTCTCCATGCAATTGCTGGATGGATTTGATTTGCATATCTAAATCTATATTTTTCGGTGCTAATGAGCACGATTTTTGATAGATTTCCCTTAGTTTCACACCTATTCTTTATAAGGTAAGCTATGCTGTATATGAGCATATTTTCTTGAGAAGCGGTGGTTTAACATGTTTAGATATTCAATCTTCCACTTTAGGAATCATAAATATAATTTTATTAGTGTTCTTTTTTTCATTGCATAAGCCGCTCAATACATATGGCTTGTGTGACCTTTTTTATTTACTATGCATGCAATCTGGTTATATGACTATAACTTTTGACTAGGACAAGGATACTCTGTGCTATAATTATACTATTGATGCTCTTCTCAACTACATAAGCTGCTAACTTCACTTATTGCAGGTGTAATTATAATGCCTCAAACAGAGTACAACAAATAATCTATCTTTAGATTTTGGAATTATGATAATACAATTTTAGTATATTATGCTGGTACTATCCTTTTTTTATTAACAGTTCTATCCTTTATTAAATGAATGTGACTCATCTACATTTGTTTACATTTATTTTCCTTGATCTCAGTTGAATTATTTGATGTACTTGGCAATAGAGCAGAATGAAGGGATTCTCACCATACTAGATGTTTTCTCAAACTTCTCTGTGAACGTATTAATTCGTCTGCTTTGGGTTGACACTGGCTTTTTTGCTTTTTTTATGAACTGATCACATGGCCCTTTTTTCTGAGTTTTTTCGCCATGCAGCGCTTGCATTTTGATACAACATTTTCTTTGTTACGTATATGATATTTTTCTTTTCACCATCATCTGTATTTTTTAAAACTGAAATTTCTTTTGACTTTCAGCATGTGGACTAATAATTTGTTGTTCATCTTTTTGAATCTCTATTTCTGCATTTTACAGACTATACCTTAACAAGTTAGAAATATCTTGTTTCAGAATCTCCTTTGTTTCTCTTTATTGATCATTTTATTGGTAGTTTTCATGTAGTCGTTTTTAAAGTTTTTTCTCATCTGCAATTTAGTACAAAAAGAAACCAGGACCCATAGCTTTTGAGATGCATGTGGGATCCAAAGGAAGTCAATTTTAACCTTGTTTCACAAAATGAACTGTTGATGATTAGATCATAATCTTCCTGCCAGGGTTTTTATATCTGTTGTCCTATTCTTATCCTGGATCATGAGATATATACATTCATTTTCCATCTCGCTTGCAACTTTGTGGTTTTTGGGCTTCATGAAGTGCAATTTGGTATTTTGGTCATCCTGTGGCAGCGTATCCTTCCTATATATAATGAGCATATTCAACTTTTTTTTGGAGCTTTGTTCTGGTATTTTGGCTGTTCAGGTGCAGCAGGAAGAAGTGATTTCCTGTAACTTCCCCCTATTTGGTGTTTATTGTTGTAATATCCCTGATTTTACACCTATTCTTTATAAGATAAGCTATGCTATATAGTTGGACTACTTTAGTGTTTGCATGGTGGCAAAGGGGACTTCACTAGAAGATGATAGATCAACCATCTACTTGCCTACTGTTCTGACTATTATTCTAATAACCTAACTACAGGGACTTCACTACAATTGTTGGTCATTAGCCAATTAATTTTTAAATATTGTTGGAGGTGTTGCCACACCATCTTAGCCCTCGAGTGACACTCTCATTAGGGTAGTTACATCTTGGACATATTTCACTGCTACTAATGTGCCTGCAGACTCTCTCAACATTAGTGAACAAACTTCCATATTGCATTATCCACATGAAGCATTTATCTATTGTAGGATTTCTGAGGTTCCATATTTTTTTAATCCCTTAGTCATGCTCTATAGGATCTCTTGACGGTGAGGTGGTTTGTAGATAAGATAGTAAAGTTTCGCATCCTTTGAAGGGCCCCATATCCATTCATCCTTCCCCTTACATAAGTCTAGATGGCATATGGTAATGATATGTTTGACAATGTGAATAGGTAGCCATGCATACATGAAGTCCCCATCCCAATTGCCCTCACATCTAAGCATACTACTAATCTAGAGGTCTTCTAGCTCATCTGGGATTTCCTGGATGGTGTGATTAGTAAGAATATATCCTCCAGGCACCCAACTACTCCTCCAAATATTAACGAATTCACCATCCATTTGCAATTTCTTTAAGAAATATGTTAGATTGTTTGACATGTCTATTTTCAGACTTGTGATTGAGACGTTATCTTATGCATATACTGACCTAGTGTATTTAGATGTAAGTATATGATAATGCAACATGATAGAATTACGTATATCTAAAAATGATTCTAATCTCATATTATTTAATATATTATATAGCAATATTAATAGTATATTGTACCAGGAAATACATACATCTTATATATTTATATACCTATAGTGATTCATATGCATAAATATGTAGAGATGATCCCAAATAATGACTCTAAATGTGGATTTACCATAGGTCATTGATGGTTAAAGGTCAAGGTAGAAAAAAAGGTCCTTGTCATGTGATGTTTTGGTGGTTTTAGATTTTGTTTTTTGATTGGTTAGTTCTTGAGATTTGACAGGGCTGTTATCGAGCAAGATATATAATAATATGTAGAGCTACTGCGCTGGTGTTTTTTTTGTCAGATCTGTGTTGACAACTATTTTTTTATTTTAAATCATTCATAGATAACACATGTACTACCAAGTCTTATTGATGAGTGTAGGTTGGTAGATAATGTAACTGGAAAATACCAGCCACTTCCATGTTTGCTTTCAATTTTCAAGAGTCATTTCAGTAGTGGAGACCATGGGCATTTTCTATTATAGTTCATGTTAGTCAAGACTCCAGTCCAGTTGGCCTTAATCACCCTTTATATTTCTTCCCATATCATTAATCTAGTTGTTGTTGTTTTAGTTTGTTGTATCGAGGCACTAATAATTGATCATTTCTGTTCTTCCAAAACACAATGAATAGATCATGAATATAGTCATCTCCGAGCTATCCATCTTGGAGAATAGCAATTTCAGAAGGTCATCACTGGGCATATCTTGCAAAGTGTAAGTCAAATAGTAAAAATGGCATTCAAACCACATGGATGGGTATAGATGCCATATAAATGGTGACACGACAATGTCCACCAAGCATTCTGAATTTGTTTTCATTTACTTGTCCACTCTGAGGCACCCTGGTTGATTGCTAGATAGTATGTGGAATTAAAACTAAACATTAAATTTGCAACAGGAAACAGTACATGCCAGGAACAAAATTTGGGCATATTAGTATGTTGGTAATTTTGGCACTATCATCTACAAATTGAAAAGATCCGTGAACCCGCCCATATGTTATGTTCATTTCTTATTATAAATAATCTCCTGAGCGAAGAGATCCAACAATGAAATAGGTTACATGTTTTATTACACCCCTTTTTGACATTCGCCTGAGTGACCCCTGTTTTCTACTTCTAAAATATTATCCTTATGATTTGAACCATTTCGTTCATGAGGCCATACACAATTTATGAATGCATTATAAAAATGTAACTCTGTAAGTATTCTTCCAAAAAACTATTCTGAGCTATGTGATGGTGCAAAAAGGTAAGTGAACCCTGAAAAGTAGCGTGTAGGGAGTAGTAAATGTTTGACTAATTCCTTAGAAAGCAGGATCTCAAGTATTGCTACGAATTTGTTGTTAGTCTTATTGGGCCTTTTCTTAATGTGCAGTCCTGCACTTGAAGCAGTTCATACACATATTTTATAAACTTAGATGTACAATTATGCAATTAGGATGGTGTGATCTGATCAGTTTTGAAGAATTTATTCAAGTAAGTTTATTGTAGATAGAGAGAGTGTGGGTTATCATTCTTGGATGCTTGTTATAGATCATACACTGATCATCTTCCTTGATGTGCCATACTCCAGCCATGCTTTGTTTTCTAGGCTTCCATTATAAGATCTCCACACGAATTCAGAGAGCTTTGACGGTCAAGCTTGCTTCCAGAACTTGGTATTTTGTAGTAGAGAAAACAATACGCTACCTTCATTGTGAAGTAGCCACTTTTGTCAAGCTTCCATGTCATTGTGTCTCTTGGGCATCATTTTTTAGCATAATGCACATAATTCTGCTAGCTTGGGCATTTGTGAAACATGTGTTTATTATATCGTGGTTCCATTCCCAAGGACCCCTATTTTTCAGTTCTCAAACTTTCAGCGGTACTCTGGTGGTAAGAGTTTGGTTCCTTCTATATAATGATCTTAATTATGAATTAGTTAAGCCATACAAATCCTTATTAGTAATACTTGGCATAATGTTCTGATCCTTAATTTTGTTTGATTTTGCATATAGTGACAACGAAGTGACCAATAGGTTATGGGAAATCATTTTGATAGTATTGCAACAGGGAAAGGACCATTTGAAACCAAACATTTGCAAGCTTCACCTAGTAAGTATTTCTAATTTATGTACACTTTTTTTTTAATACGATAAATTCTTTCTCATGTGTATGATATGTGATTAAAATTTTTATTTGCATTAAATGTATCATTAAATGTAGCTATTTTTTTATCTTTCAGTGAGCTTTGCTCAAAAGATGATATGATACCTTGTATGCTTTGAAGTTGCTATTGATTCTTTGTGAATATCAAAGGCTTATAGAGAAACTTCTACAACAAAGGGAGGCGGTCAGAAAAGGATAATACAAGTGGTGGAATAAATATAAAATAAAAATCAAGATACAAGAAGATGTGTATGATCATGTGGCATATAGAGTCTGCACTGCATAGATGGAGTCAGAAGAACATATTGTATACATGTGTCTTTTTCACATGGATATTGTAAAACAAGGGCCAGGTTAATGTCCTCCCCATGTGTACTCATTGTTCAAATATAAATAAAAGTATCATTGCTGACATTGTAAGCACAACTCGATCTTGATTAACATTCATCTATTTTCTTATCAAAAACCCATCTATATTGGCAAGCGACTAACTGGATACATAATGTCTGTCACTACATATGTATGTATAGTACATGGTATCTTTCACTACACACTAGCTATAATTACATGTGTAGCAAGTGCTAATTTTTGCTATACATGAACTACAAATACAAATTGTAACCAATTTCATCTTTCCCTACATATCATCGGTACAAATTGAAATGTAGTCATACATTTGGCTACAATGGAAACTACATATTTATGTGTAAGGACATTTTTACCTACAATTAGGGTTACATATGACTTTGTAGCCAGAGGTATAACTAACTACAACTTTAAAAAATGTAGCCTAAACAATTAGCTACACGGGTATTAGCTATATATTATAAATGTAAGGGTAAATGTTGCCAAAGCTTTTAGCTACAAATTTTGGGGTTTTCGCTACAATTTTTTTTGTAGTTAAAGACCATGTTTTTCGTAGTGGCGAATACCCGGATTGTGCTACAGGTGTCGATACCATCGACACCCCGTCGATGGTATCGACGGGTTAACAGTGGCGACGATCTCATCTATAAAAGGAGGGGTTGAATTCATTTTCTCTTCACACTTTCAGACCTTCTACTTTCCTACTTGTGTTTGAGCACTTGTGAGCATCAGGAGGTCATCGCCGAGCATCTAGAAATCAAGAAATCATCACTGAGCTCTTCATCGACATTGGAGATCATCTTCTCCAATCTACTCCAACCTTCACTGCACTCCATTCTTCTGCCGCCTTTCTTTTATCATGGTGAGGATAGCAGGAGCTTCTTCCTTGCGGGAAGCTCCCATGGAGATTGAGAGGTTCATTCCACCCCCACCAGGCTCCATTCCTCGTCCGAGGATCGTTCACCCTTCGGCGGAAGTGAGGAATATTTATGAGGATCTATTGAAGCAAAAAATCGAGCCTACCAGATATGTTAATCGGGCTATGATCCGTGACCTCGGGTTTGAGGCCAACCTTGCTTATGTCTTTCAGGGTAAGGGTCAGGCTCAGCATACCCGGATGATGCCTTCCCAAGTCCAGTACCACATTGAGGGCCACCCCTTTTTCGGTGAATGGCTAACTTACAAGGAGTTGGTGGCGGAATTCATTGCATCTCTTGACATCTGCGTCATGCCCAACGACCTAATCACCACCGATCAGGAGTGGATCAAAGGGAGAGTGTCTTTGTGACTCTTCAACAACAACTATACTATTACCCTCGACTAGTTCAATTCTATCTACAATTGGTATCATTCTCCTAACCAGCACAGGAGGCCAGACACTCGGGCAAATTATGATGTTATTTTTACTTATCTAGTGACCACTCCAGCAGGAAAGGCGATGAGCTATCACAATGCGGCCGTGGCCGACTTTGAGCACCCGTTTGTTTGGGTTCTACATCGCATGTTATGTGTCACCTTCTTTGCTCACAATGATCTGACGCTGAGTAAATTTCAAGAGATGGATCTATTTTTCCTCTACAAACTGCTGACTAAAGAGGAACTCAACTGGGGCACATTTTTCTTAACAGGTGTGTTGGATGTTTGGAGGAGTACTAGATGGGGCCCTATCCACTTTGGGGGGCTTATCACACCGCTAGCTCTCTATCTCGGGTTAGATCTGTCCCAACTCACTCTGCTGGTCAACAAAAATAAAGTCAATCTGGAGCACTTACACCGCTCCAACCTTATTATCGTTGATGGCGGTGTGGCATATGCCCATTGCCACATCAGGAAGGAATATCTGCGACTATCACTCCTAGACCCCATCTTCAACATTCAGGTGGGCCAACACTTCCGATGTCCCATCATTCGTATTGCCTAGTTTGAGGAAGAGGTTGAAGCTGCAGATGAAGACGATGATGTAGGCGACGAGGAGGAGGAGGAAGAAGAGCCTCTCATCCCTCTTCGGGTACAAGTGGCACTGAGGAAGCGACCATGCTTCTACACGGGTGCATCATCATCCTCGCAGCCTCCGCCACCATAGCCCTCTCAAGAAGGAGAGGATGTTTTTTCGATGCAAGGAATGTATACCATGCTGCAAGGCATTCAGGAGATGCAACAACGGTATACCACATCCTTCAACGATATCCAGGAGACCACAAATCGGTTGTATGTGAATCAACAAGCCATCTTCGAGAATGAACGTCAGCTGTTCGCAAATGAACAGCAGGTCTACGATGGGTTGGGGAGGAGCGAGCAACAGCAACAACTGTTTTATGATCATTACTGGAGTCAAGGTTACTTTGGGGGCTACCAACAGCCACCACCGATGCCCCCATATGATCCAAACTTTTAGGGTCAATATCCATCTTGGGATCCCACCGCCCCATAGTACCACCACTTGAGTAGTAAAACGGTATCACCGTTCCACCTACTGAGATTGTTTTTTACTATGAGGCCATAGTCGAATTCAAGCTTAGGGGGGGAGATGGAACAATTTTTATCTTTTCTTTTATTTTAGCAATTTTCTTAGTATTTAGGATCCACATGCTATCTAGTGTATTCGTGGATGTCTAATGTTAATGTGTCATCTCAATGTTTTCACATGGGAGTTATGGGTGCCATTATCTGAAATCGGAGCATAATTGAAAATTTTTCAAAAATTTGCAAGTTGAATTTGTTTGAACTTGAGCACTTAACCTATGAAAATAATTGGGTTTGTCAACTTTAAAACATAAGATCATAATCGTACATCTGCATGATTCAAGAAATGTGGATGGACATGGATGTTGAGCCTAAACTGACCAAACGGTAATGGGACTTTAATTGAAAGTGAGAGAGAGAAACCCTTTGATTTATTGTTTCACATGTCAGTAAAGAGGGAAATATAATCTATTCCAATGGTTTTGTACATTAGTCTTGTGATCTATCCATTTCATTTCATTCAATATCCACCATAAGAATTGGAAACACTTATAGTTTTTCATCTTTTGAGTGCATGACATGTAGGTAGGATTTCATTGTAGCTAGATTTTGCATCTCTGCGTTCACACATTCTCAAGTTCATGTCATTATAGTTGCATTTTGCATACTCTAGAGCATATAGGACTTTTTGTGCCTTATTTCTTCTGGAAAATAAGAAAAGCAGGACAATTGTTCTATACCCACTGAAAAGTAATTTGTAAGGCATCAATGATGTTAGCTAAGTGGAAATAAGCCCGAGAGAAAAAAAATATTGTGAATGTTCTTCTATTCAATTGAAAAATGAGGGTTTGAAAAAAAAATTGTAAAAAAAAGAGAGAGAGGGAGAAAGGAACTTGTTTTACCTGCATGTATATATAAAGGAAAGAGGAATAAGCACATAATGTAGTTTTAATAGTCATTCCATCTTATCTTGAGACGGAATGATGGTGCATGCATCATTCTACCTAAAAAAAATTAGGCATTAGGTCATTTTCATATGCATATGCATCATTTAGGCCATTTTGTTGATTTTGCATGATAAAACTATTTGGTGCTTCTCTTTCTTCCACAACCACCCATTCCATCCACCCGTTGCTCAAAATGGTAGGACACCCATGATTATCTCCTCATTAGTGTATACTAGGAGATCTGCTTTCATTTAGATGGTAGTTAAGACTTGAGCAACGTAGATAGGAGATCACAAGATGCACTAAGTCTAAACTGGAGGAATTCATTATATCAACTGCTTTATTTGATAGTGTTTGATGATCTTGGGGTGGACATTTCTTACGGATGATCATTGTCACCTCTAGGGTAGTTATCGTTCTGTGGTCAGTGAGGGCCGGTATGTGCATGACAGGTGGGAGTCATATTGAGTTGTCTTTTATGCTAATATGTTCTTTAGTTGACTCTCACAATTCTATTCTACAGTTTTGTGCTCGAGGACGAGCAATGTTCAAGCTTAGGGGAGTTTGATGCAGGGGTTTTGAGTCATTTTTATAGACTGGTTTTGCATACATTTTATGTGTATTTTGATCATATTTGTGATTAATATTGCATGATTCACTACCTTTAGTCTATAATCTCTTTTTGCATCAAATTTACTTTGTTTCATCTTATTTTGTATAAAAGATCATATTTGTGGGATTTGATTCGTGTTCTTCTCTTCATTTCAGGCAATTCAGATATCTACATCCGCCGATACCATCGACGGATGGTTGATACCATCGACTTGGTCACAGTGTATTGTTAGGGAAGAGCAACTAGAAGTCGATATCATCGATGGGACTGTTGATGGTATCGAGAGAGTGTCAGTGACCCAGATTTCCAGGTGTCGATACTATCGACCCAAAGTCGATACTATCGACCTCGCCTCAGCAAACTCAGCTTCAGCGTCAGATTCTAGAGAAAAGCGACGCCTAAGGTGTCGATACCATCGACACACCGTCGATGGTATCAAGGCAACATTAGAGAGAACCTCAAAGAATCGCACAAGCGCCAGTGCCTTATGCAGGTCAATACCATCGACCTGGTCACAGTGTATTGTCGGAGAAGAGAAACCAGAAATCGATATCATCGATGGGACTGTAGATGGTATCGAGAGAGTGTCAGCGAGCCAGATTTCCAGTTGTCGATACTATCAACCCAAAGTCGATACTATCGACCTCGCCTCAACAAACTCAGCTTCAACGTCAGATTCTAGAGAAAAGCGACACCTAAGGTGTCGATACCATCGACACACCATCGATGGTATCAAGGCAACATTAGAGAGAACCTCAAAGAATCGCGCAAGCACCGGTGCCTTATGCAGGTCGATACCATCGACCCGCGTCGATGGTATCGACGCCATCAGATCAGATTCTGCTAAAGATCACGTTTGCGTGATTCTTTGAGGTTCTCTCTAATGTTGCCTTGATACCATCGATGGTGTGTCGATGGTATCGACACCTTAGGCATCACTTTTCTCTAGAATCTGACGCTGAAGCTGAGTTTGTTGAGGCGAGGTCGATAGTATCGACTTTGGGTCGATAGTATCGACAACTGGAAATCTGGCTCGCTGACACTCTCTCGATACCATCTTGGAGAATAGCAATTTCAGAAGGTCATCACTGGGCATATCTTGCAAGGTGTAAGTCAAATAGTAAAAATGGCATTCAAACCACATGGATGGGTATAGATGCCATATAAATGGTGACACGACAATGTCCACCAAGCATTCTGAATTTGTTTTCATTTACTTGTCCACTCCGAGGCACCCTGGTTGATTGCTAGATAGTATGTGGAATTAAAACTAAACATTAAATTTGCAACAGGAAACAATACATGCCAGGAACAAAATTTGGGCATATTAGTATGTTGGTAATTTTGGCATTGTCATCTGCAAATTGAAAAGATCCATGAACCTGCCCATATGTTATGTTCATTTCTTATTATAAATAATCTCCTGAGCGAAGAGATCCAACAATGGAATAGGTTACATGTTTTATTACACCCCTATTTGACATTCGCCTGAGTGACCCCTATTTTCTACTTCTAAAATATTATCCTTATGATTTGAACCATTTCGTTCATGAGGCCATACACAATTTATGAATGCATTATAAAAATGTAACTCTGTAAGTATTCTTCCAAAAAACTATTCTAAGCTATGTGATGGTGCAAAAAGGTAAGTGAACCCTGAAAAGTAGCGTGTAGGGAGTAGTAAATGTTTGACTAATTCCTTAGAAAGCAGGAGATCAAGTATTGCTACGAATTTGTTGTTCGTCTTATTGGGCCTTTTCTTAATGTGCAGTCCTACACTTGAAGCAGTTCATACACATATTTTATAAACTTAGATGTACAATTATGCAATTAGGATGGTGTGATCTGATCAGTTTTGAAGAATTTATTCAAGTAAGTTTATTGTAGATAGAGAGAGTGTGGGTTATCATTCTTGGATGCTTGTTATAGATCATACACTGATCATCTTCCTTGATGTGCCATACTCCAACCATGCTTTGTTTTCTAGGCTTCCATTACAAGATCTCCACACGAATTCAGAGAGCTTTGACGGTCAAGCTTGCTTCCAGAACTTGGTATTTTGCAGTAGAGAAAACAATACGCTACCTTCATTGTGAAGTAGCCACTTTTGTCAAGCTTCCATGTCATTGTGTCTCTTGGGCATCATTTTTTAGCATAATGCACATAATTTTGCTAGCTTGGGCATTTGTGAAACATGTGTTTATTATATCGTGGTTCCATTCCCAAGGACCCCTATTTTTCAGTTCACAAACTTTCAGCGGTACTCTGGTGGTAAGAGTTTGGTTCCTTCTATCTAATGATCTTAATTATGAATTAGTTAAGCCATACAAATCCTTATTAGTAACACTTGGCATAATGTTATGATCCTTAATTTTGTTTGATTTTGCATATAGTGACAACGAAGTGACCAATAGGTTATGGGAAATCATTTTGATAGTATTGCAACAGGGAAAGGACCATTTGAAACCAAACATTTGCAAGCTTCACCTAGTAAGTATTTCTAATTTATGTACACTATTTTTTTAATACGATAAATTCTTTCTCATGTGTATGATATGTGATTAAAATTTTTATTTGCATTAAATGTATCATTAAATGTAGCTATTTTTTTATCTTTCAGTGTGCTTTGCTCAAAAGATGATATGATACCTTGTATGCTTTGAAGTTGCTGTTGATTCTTTGTGAATGTCAAAGGCTTATAGAGAAACTTCTACAACAAAGTGAGGCAGTCAGAAAAGGATACTACAAGTGGTGGAATAAATATAAAATAAAAATCAAGATACAAGAAGATGTGTATGATCATGTGGCATATAGAGTCTGCACTGCATAGATGGAGTCAGAAGAACATATTGTATACATGTGTCTTTTTCCCAAGGATATTGTAAAACAAGGGCCAGGTTAATGTCCTCCCCATGTGTACTCATTGTTCAAATATAAATAAAAGTATCATTGCTGACATTGTAAGCACAACTCGATCTTGATTAACATTCATCTATTTTCTTGTCAAAAACCCATCTATATTGGCAAGCGACTAACTGGATACATAATGTCTGTCACTACATATGTATGTATAGTACATGGTGTCTTTCACTACACACTAGCTATAATTACATGTGTAGCAAGTGCTAATTTTTGCTATACATGAACTACAAATACAAATTGTAACGAGTATCATCTTTCCCTACATATCATCAGTACAAATTGAAATGTAGTCATACATTTGGCTACAATGGAAACTACATATTTATGTGTAATGACATTTTTACCTACAATTAGGGTTACATATGAATTTGTAGCCAGAGGTATAACTAACTACAACTTAAAAAAATGTGCCTAAACAATTAGCTACACGGGTATTAGCTATATATTATAAATGTAAGGATAAATGTTGCCAATGCTTTTAGCTACAAATTTTGGGGTTTTCGCTACAATTTTTTTTTGTAGTTAAAGACCATGTTTTTCGTAGTGGCGAATACCCAGATTGTGCTACAGGTGTCGATACCATCGACACCCCGTCGATGGTATCGACAGGTTAACAGTGGTGACAATCTCATCTATAAAAGGAGGGGTTGAATTCATTTTCTCTTCACACTTTCAGACCTTCTCCTTTCCTACTTGTGTTTGAGCACTTGTGAGCATCAGGAGGTCATCGCCGAGCATCTAGAAATCAAGAAATCATCACTGAGCTCTTCATCGACATTGGAGATCATCTTCTCCAATCTACTCCAACCTTTACCGCACTCCATTCTTCTGCCGCCTTTCTTTTATCATGGTGAGGATAGCATGAGCTTCTTCCTTGCGGGCAGCTCCCATGGAGATTGAGAGGTTCATTCCACCCCCACCAGGCTCTATTCCTCGTCCGAGGATCGTTCACCCTTCGGCGGAAGTGAGGAATATTTATGAGGATCTATTGAAGCAAAAAATCGAGCCTACCCGATATGTTAATCGGGCTATGATCCGTGACCTCGGGTTTGAGGCCAACCTTGCTTATGTCTTTCAGGGTAAGGGTCAGGCTCAGCATACCCAGATGATGCCTTCCCAAGTCCAGTACCACATTGAGGGCCACCCCTTTTTCGGTGAATGGCTAACTTACATGGAGTTGGTGGCAGAATTCATTGCATCTCTTGACATCTGCGTCGTGCCCAACGACCTAATCGCCATCGATCGGGAGTGGATCAAAGGGAGAGTGTCTTTCTGACTCTTCAACAACAACTATACCATTACCCTCGACTAGTTCAATTCTATCTACAACTGGTATCATTCTCCTAACCAGCACAGGAGGCCAGACAGTCGGGCAAATTATGATGCTATTTTTACTTATCTAGTGACCACTCCAGCAGGAAAGGCGATGATCTATCACAATGCGGCCGTGGCCGACTTCGAGCACCTGTTTGTTTGGGTTCTACATCGCATGTTATGTGTCACCTTCTTTGCTCACAATGATCTGACGCTGAGTAAATTTCAAGAGATGGATCTATTTTTCCTCTACAAACTGCTGACTAAAGAGGAACTCAACTGGGGCACATTTTTCTTAACAGGTGTGTTGGATGTTTGGAGGAGTACTAGATGGGGCCCTATCCACTTTGGGGGGCTTATCACGCCACTAGCTCTCTATCTCGGGCTAGATCTGTCCCAACTCACTCTGCTGGTCAACAAAAATAAAGTCAATCTGGAGCACTTACACCGCTCCAACCTTATTATCGTTGATGGCGGTGTGGCATATGCCCATTGCCACATCAGGAAGGAATATATGTGACTATCACTCCCAGACCCCATCTTCAACATTCAGGCGGGCCAACACTTCTGATGTCCCATCATTCCTATTGCCTAGTTTGAGGAAGAGGTTGAATCTGCAGATGAAGACGATGATGCAGGCGACGAGGAGGAGGAGGAAGAAGAGCCTCTCATCCCTCTTTGGGTACGAGTGGCACTGAGGAAGCGACCATGCTTCTACTCGGGTGCATCATCATCCTCGCAGCCTCCGCCACCATAGCCCTCTCAAGAAGGAGAGGATGTTTTTTCGATGCAAGGAATGTATACCATGCTGCAAGGCATTCAGGGGATGCAACAACGACATACCACATCCTTCAACGATATCCAGGAGACTACAAATCGGTTGTATGTGAATCAACAAGCCATCTTCGAGAATGAACGTCAGCTGTTCGCAAATCAACAGCAGGTCTACGATCGGTTGGGGAGGAGCGAGCAACAACAACAACTATTTTATTATCATTATTGGAGTCAAGGTTACTTTGGGGGCTACCAACAGCCACCACCGATGCCCCCATATGATCCAAACTTTTAGGGTCAATATCCATCTTGGGATCCCACCGCTCCATAGTACCCACCACTTGAGTAGTAAAACGGTATCACCATTCCACCTACTGAGATTGTTTTTTACTATGAGGCCATAGTCGAATTCAAGCTTAGGGGGGGAGATGGAACAATTTTTTTCTTTTCTTTTATTTTAGCAATTTTCTTAGTATTTAGGATCCACATGCTATCTAGTGTATCCGTGGATGTCTAATGTTAATGTGTCATCTCAATGTTTTCACATGGGAGTTATGGGTGCCATTATCTGAAATCGGAGCATAATTGAAATTTTTTCAAAAATTTGCAAGTTGAATTTGTTTGAACTTGAGCACTTAACCTATGAAAATAATTGGGTTTGTCAACTTTAAAACATAAGATCATAATCGTACATATGTATGATTCAAGAAATGTGGACGGACATGGATGTTGAGCCTAAACTGACCAAACAGTAATGGGACTTTAATCGAAAGTGAGAGAGAGAAACCCTTTGATTTATTGTTACACAGGTAAGTAAAGAGGGAAATATAATCTATTCCAATGGTTTTGTACATTAGTCTTGTGATCTATCCATTTCATTTCATTCAATATCCACCATAAGAATTGGAAACACTTATAGTTTTTCATCTTTTGAGTGCATGACATGTAGGTAGGATTTCATTGTAGCTAGATTTTGCATCTCTGCATTCACACATTCTCAAGTTCATGTCATTATAGTTTCATTTTGCATACTCTAGAGCATATAGGACTTTTTGTGCCTTATTTCTTCTGGAAAATAAGAAAAGCAGGACAATTGTTCTATACCCACTAAAAAGTAATTTGTAAGGCATCAATGATGTTAGCTAAGTGGAAATAAGGCCGAGAGAAAAAAAATATTGTGAATGTTCTTCTAGTCAATTGAAAAATGAGGGTTTGAAAAAAAAATTGTAAAAAAGAGAGAGAGAGGGAGAAAGGAACTTGTTTTACCTGCATGTATATATAAAGGAAAGAGGAATAAGCACATAATGTAGTTTTAATTGTCATTCCATCTTATCTTGAGACGGAATGATGGTGCATGCATCATTCTACCTAAAAAAATTTAGGCATTAGGTCATTTTCATATGCATATGCATCATTTAGGCCATTTTGTTGATTTTGCATGATAAAACTATTTGGTGCTTCTCTTTCTTCCACAACCACCCATTCCATCCACCCGTTGCTCAAAATGGTAGGACACCCATGATTATCTCCTCATTAGTGTATACTAGGAGATCTGCTTTCATTTAGATGGTAGTTAAGACTTGAGCAACGTAGATAGGAGATCACAAGATGCACTAAGTCTAAACTAGAGGAATTCATTATATCAACTGCTTTATTTGATAGTGTTTGATGATCTTGGGGTGGACATTTCTTACGGACGATCATTGTCACCTCTAGGGTAGTTATCGTTCTGTGGTCAGTGAGGGCCGGTATGTGCATGACAGGTGGGAGTCATATTGAGTTGTCTTTTATGCTAATATGTTCTTTAGTTGACTCTCACAATTCTATTCTACAGTTTTGTGCTCGAGGACGAGCAATGTTCAAGCTTAGGGGAGTTTGATGCAGGGGTTTTGAGTCATTTTTATAGACTAGTTTTGCATACATTTTATGTGTATTTTGATCATATTTGTGATTAATATTGCATGATTCACTACCTTTAGTCTATAATCTCTTTTTGCATCAAATTTACTTTGTTTCATCTTATTTTGTATAAAAGATCATATTTGTGGGATTTGATTCGTGTTCTTCTCTTCATTTCAGGCAATTCAGATATCTACATCCGTCGATACCATCGACGGATGGTTGATACCATTGACTTGGTCACGATGTATTGTTAGAGAAGAGCAACTAGAAGTCGATATCATCGATGGGACTGTCGATGGTATCGAGAGAGTGTCAGCGACCCAGATTTCCAGGTGTCGATACTATCGACCCAAAGTTGATACTATCGACCTCGCCTCAGCAAACTCAGCTTCAGCGTCAGATTCTAGAGAAAAGCGGCGCCTAAGGTGTCGATACCATCGACACACCGTCGATGGTATCAAGGCAACATTAGAGAGAACCTCAAAGAATCGCACAAGCGCCAGTGCCTTATGCAGGTCAATACCATCGACCTGGTCACAGTGTATTGTCGGAGAAGAGAAACCAGAAATCGATATCATCGATGGGACTGTAGATGGTATTGAGAGAGTGTCAGCGAGCCAGATTTCCAGTTGTCGATACTATCGACCTCGCCTCAACAAACTCAGCTTCAGCGTCAGATTCTAGAGAAAAGCGACGCCTAAGGTGTCGATACCATCGACACACTATCGATGGTATCAAGGCAACATTAGAGAGAACCTCAAAGAATCGCGCAAGCACCGGTGCCTTATGCAGGTCGATACCATCGACCCGCGTCGATGGTATCGACGCCATCATATCAGATTCTGCTAAAGATCACGTCTAATCATACGGTTGTGATTT
This sequence comes from Alisma plantago-aquatica, assembly GCA_963693085.1. Lineage (NCBI taxonomy): Eukaryota > Viridiplantae > Streptophyta > Magnoliopsida > Alismatales > Alismataceae > Alisma > Alisma plantago-aquatica. The sequence continues at coordinate 958,048,454 of OY856413.1, read as the reverse complement.
TTGGGCGACCTAAAGTGGTGCATATACCTAATTAAGGCGACCCTAAGCATTCTATCACGCCATTAGCCACCGGAGAAGTCTCAAGAAGGAGAGGAGAGAAGAACGGAGCCGAGAGCGACGCCTCGATCGTTCTGAGAGCTGCAAAAGACATTTTCCACCGCCGGAAGGCTGTAGAACGTTCACCCCGTGCCAAGGAACGCCCGAATCTCCTCTATTCAGGGGTTTACATCACATCTATTCACGTTTCCCTATGTTTTCCCTTTCTCTCATCATGTTTTTCATTAAGATGAACATGCAGGGCTAATCCCCTTTATCTTTAGGACTGGGAGTAGCCCGGGTAATCGTTGTATGATACTTTTTACATAGTTTATCATAATTTGTCTCTTAAATCCGTGGCATGATGTCGTTTTCTCAATTATATCATTACGATTAATCACCCTAATGATAATCTAATATCTTTAATTACTTTGAAAGAAGAATTAACGGTTGAAAAGAGACGGATATCACATTAACTAATAAATCCCTTGAATAAGGCGACGTACAATTAATAGTGGAAACCCAGAGTGTGATCTTCATGCACCTAATTTAGGGTATAGGATACTACTACCGTGGAACCGACCTAGATTTAGGTAGTGAATTGTATCGCGACAACAAACAAGTCTGACTACAGGCCACTACCCAGAATAGGAGACGAATTAGGATAGTTGTGTAGGAACTAGTACAATGAGAACCTACGGTGAAACCGCAATCCTGAAGATTCCACCTTGAATTGATTAAACCAACCATTTAATCGATAATTTTGCTTTATTTTATTTTTTTTGTCTTTTTCAATCAACTCCAAACCATGTTACTCGGTCTAGCTGATTGCAAACAGTTAGTAGTAGTCTACCGAAAATCCATTCTCTGAGTTCGACTCGGGCCTCACAAAGGCCTATATTACTTTGGCGCGTGCATTTGTGTTATACGCACGGTAAATTCATGTCAATCCGCAAATGTAACATATATACCTATGGACTATGTTGTTGCTATATTTGTTATAGTTTTAGTTATTTATATATAATATAATACTATTTGATATCTCATGGAGTATATTATTAATTATGGATAATGGTTTTTTGTTTTTGCGTTATCATATGTACTTGCTATAATTGTTACACACTTAATTAGTTATATATACTTTATAAAGTATTTGGTATTTCATAAAGTATATAAATAATTATAGATACTAGTTTATGTTTCCTCATTAACCATACAACTATGTACTTGTTATATTTGTTATATATTTAAGCATTTATTTATACATGATATAAAAATATTTGACATTTCATAAAGTATATTATCAATTATAGAACATAAAGTATATTATTAATTATAGAAATCAATTTTTTATTTAATCATTATAAAATTGTTGTAAACTTATAGTTAGCTAATTGACATTAATGTATGCATTTTTGGTGTTGTCATTAATATGTTTAATAAAAAAACATAACTTGTTAATTATGTAACAATGAGATATATTTATAAAAATAAAGAAACGTCATTTATTTTATAAAAAAATTACCCTAGTTTAATGTGTTTATATTTGTAATTCTTACTTAAGATCGTAATGATAATATTGTTATTTATAAAAGAAAGTTTACATAATTTAAAAATAGACTAATAAGCATGTGAAGCACATAAAATATAAAAATAATTACTAACTTTGATACCATGTTACATATACACAACATATATATGTTAAAAAAATTCAAAATTGGATGGGGGCACTTGCCCTGCTTGCCCCCCCCCCCCTCCCGCTGCCACTTCCCTTAGTCGAATTGCTTGGAAGAGCCAGCTAATGATGTAGCTGCACTCTTCCTCGTTAGATTGATCTCTACTGAAGGAGACGTGAAAATCGTTGACGGTGCTGGTAATCATTGCGAGGACCTACTGCCCAAGTTCAGCGAAGGTGGGAAAGTCTTTCACATCTTGGTAAAAGCTAAGGGATGCAATGGAAGTACGTACGGAAGGCTTTGTAGCTCTTCCGTCGGCTTATAACGTTTTAGATGACTTCCGGAGAGGCATGACTAGTTTGGTTCGATGGGCTTTCTTCATCGTCTTCACCAAACGGAAGAAACTCCTCCATGATCTTTAGCTGTTTGGGGCTTGGAAAAGACAGGATAATAGGAATAAGCGCCAAATAATGGGGAATATCTCACTGTAGGCGAGGAGCAGCAGAAAGGGTTAAATTTTTGGCAGAGCATGATGGCAAGTGTAGGGAGAGGTCCGGAAGAGAAAGAGACTAAGGTGGCATAGGAGATAGGTTGTATGCGGATACATATCTCAGTAGACAAGTGGAATCTTGGAATAAAACCGCAGGGGATGAAAGTCAACTTCGATAACTCATCTAAATTTCTCATAGATTTATTCTCGTTTGATTAACAAAATTCAAAACATCCAGGGAACTGCCACATGGAATAAGAATGGGAGATGTGAGTTTTCTCCAAGTAATAATGGATGTTTAATTTTCCCTTCAAGCGTTTATTCCATGGACAAAACAAGCTACTCTATGCTACTTTGATCAAGAAGAAAAGGCCAAACTTTATTCAATGTTCATGCACAATATGTTAATACAAGTTTTTATGTATTTTTAGATTGTAAACTTGACGCATTGAATAATTTATAGGAAGAACTACAATAGTGGACCTAGTTTTTGACCTAAGCAAAAACATCTATAATTTTTGAAACAACAAACAAATGCCTACCATGTGGTATAGTGTATCCGAAAACACATATAATGAAATGTTTTTGGGGTGTATAATGCTCATAATTCCCTAAAATGTATCTTATTCCTTGTACTCCTTCCTATTCATGGATATGACCATGGCAATAGCCATATTTACAGTATCCTCCCGAACTACTTCAACCTCATATTGTCACCTTTTGAATTGCGTTTGTTGACACCCCATTTTTGTCACTACCTGTTGGACAAGAATTTGATGTTCAAATAATCACAAAATCTTCTTGGTGACCTCTCATTCTGTCCTGATCACATTATAACCTTAATCATAATTGTATACATGATTTACACAAGAACCTTCAAATCAATGGATGTATAAACAAGATTTATATAGCACATACAATGATACATTTATGCTCCTAATAAAGTTATATGAATCTGACCCGAGGGTAATTATTTAAAAATCAACAAGAAAATTCATATATTATATTTTTGGTCCTTACTCAATCTTCTGATGGATTATGACTACAATCAGACTTGACAAATGTCACTCACATCCTTTCTAGACTTGATCAATTTAGTTCTATATGTAAATCTTGCCTCCATTATCGTAATCCCATTTTAAACTTGTGGAAGCCTATTACTTGTCATTTGTCAAACATCTAATCCGCTAAAGGACTTGTTTTGACATGCAAACTAAGTCGTCTAATATTAATTCAGTATTTTTAGCTCACCACACCTGATCCTTTGTGATCTATTTAAATATTATGTTAATATTATTTTAAAAGCTCTCATAGACAATTTCTTTATTAATTCTTCATGTTTATCAAAGTGATATTGTTTTTATGTTTTTAATTTATTAAATGAGGACCAATCTATCATTAATAATTTTAAGAATATTAATTAATATTATTGTACCTTCATTAAGTACCATGACCCATCGTGACAATATTATTTTAATATTAAATTTCCTCACCAAATATCTTACCTCATGAAGAGTTTAATATTATTTAATGTTGTTCATAATCTCCTTGCACTCCATTTGTCATTTTCTCTCAGAATATCGTTGTATATATTTTCACAAGAGAACCTCCCCCATGAAAAATGGGTTGAGTCACTCAGGGCTTGATTGTTCAAGACTTGGTCATGATGGTGAGAGACACTCTCTCATGGATAGAGATAATTTAGAATCTTCACATCACTCATATATAAAAGGGAGAATCGGTAAATATTCTTTTAAAAAACATCATAGATAACATTTTCACAAAAGATATCCCCTCATCAAAAAATAAGAGTTGGTCAGTCAGGGACTGACTACCCATGACTTAGTCAGGATAACAGAAAACACTCCCTCATGTGGAGTAAGAGTTGGGAAAATACCTCCACGTCACCCACTCACATAGGAGAGAAGCAACAAAAACTCCCCAGATAACTCAGAAGTTAGGTTATCTCACATAAAACACAGAGACAGTTAGTTAGTCTGGCTGAGCGACAGATAGAGGCACTTAATCAATGAGGTTGAGCAATAGATAGAGTTGATAAATCAGTCAGGCAACAACAAACAAACATAGAGTGCAACTAAGAGAGCAACTCAGAGTCAAGACTGTAGAGAAATTTCACAAGAGAACCTCTCTCGTGAAACTTCATGAGTCTTCTTTGATCTCTTTTGGGAGTCTTCTTAAACCTCCATTCTATGAAAACCAATCCCGTCGTCACACTTCCCCATAAAGAAGGATCCGAGGTGAAGCTGAATGCAAAATCTCATCAAGATGAGAGTATTAAAATGTGTTGTATCACTCCTTTTTTGTATTTATTCCAATCTCGATCATATTCACGATGCCACCCTTCTCTAGTGGCCCTCTCCTTTGATTTTTCTCAAAACCACCGTTGCAACACCATTTTTAATAGGCAGATTGAGGTACCAGCTTCACAACCCTTGTCTGTTCTGTAGTTGAGAATTTCAATCTCAGATCTCCATTGATCGACCTATGTTTTATCCACATAAAAACATGGTGGTGAATCCATATCCATATAAAAACATGGTGGTGAATCCATCAAATCTATTTATTTTTTTAATCCTATTTTTCTAGAAAAAAATAGTGACTTCATTGCGGAATAGTCACACTCAAGTTGCACTATGATTTTGAACTAGATCCTAAGTTTTCAAACACCCTCTTGTGATGTTTTTCTCCAATGGGTCTTAGTTTTCTCACTATGTCATCCTAACAACATACATTCTCTCATGAAAATGATTTTTTTTCTATCTAGTTTCAATTTCACACCAATTCATTCGCACAACAGACCTTCTCTCGTGAGAATGAGCTTTTTATCCTGTTGGATCAAGATTTTCATGCCAAGTCATCCTAATGACAAACCTAATCTCATGAAAAAAATCTTTTGTCAGGTCTTGGTTCCCACTCCAGGTCGGCCTGACCCGTCTCTCATGTGAATGATTTTTTCCCTTTTTTGTCAGGTCTTGGTTTTCAGACCAAGTCGTCCCAACGACAGACCTTCTCTCATGTGAAAGATTTTTTTTCTTTTGCATGGTCATGGTTTTCATGTTAGGTCATCCTAACAACAGACCTTCTCTCATGCTTTTTTCTCAATTGGTTTGTTTTCACACCAGGCCTATCCTGACCACAAACCTCACTACTACAGAAATAGCATTCAATGTCACTTTTCTGGGCGTCGGTTATTAAGAAAAACCGACGCCTTATATGTTAGGCATCGGTTTTTTAAGCAAACCGACGTCTATATTCAAAGACCAGCCAGACACGGGTACCGCTTTGTATTCAGCGTCGGTGGTTTATAACAAACTGACGCTGAAAGTCGGCCGCGAAATCCAAATTTAGATAAAAAAAAAATAGTGTCATTGTCAGCGTCGGTCATGTAGGTATACACCGACGCCTATGTGCGATGAAAATTTGCGCAAAAAGTGTCACTTTCAGCGTCGGTTATCCTTTTATAACCGACGCGGAAGGTTGTTCCCGCCAAACAATTTCATGAAAATATCGTCCAATTGGACGTCGGTTGTTGCAAACAACCGACGCTAAAGATGTTTAGGCGTCGGTGGATGCAAACAACCGACGCTATATGGGAACTAATACTCCGCGATCGCCCGACTCTTCCCCTTTCTTCTGTTTCATTGCGAGCAATTACCCTATTTCTCTGCTGCCGGCGATTTCTCTCCGGTGATTTCTTCTCCAGTGCCATTTCTCCGGCTATTTCTTCTCCGGCGCCCCCTTCTCCGGCGCCCCCTTCTCCACCACCACTCCTCCTTCTCCGCGCCCCCTTCTCCGCCGCCCCTACTGCCCGCCCCTGCTGCCTGCCCCTGCTGCTCCAAGCGCCTGAGGCCGCCGCCACGCCTGACTCTTCGGCGCCGCCTGGTGCTTTTCCACGGTCGTCGCGCCGCCGCAACCACCGCCAGAGCCACCGGAGCTGCTAGCTGTTCCTCCACCGCCGTCGCTGCTAGCTACTTCTCCAGCCAGAGCCACCGGAGCCTCTGCCTTTTTCCCTCTGACAAGGTTGGTCTTCCCGCTGCTAGCTGCTCTGCTTTTTTATGCATCGATCAAATTGTTGTGATAAAAATGCATGTAATGTATTTGATTAGAGTTAATCTAATCTGGATGTTCATAATAATGGTATGTTAAATATGATGATTAGGGATAAATATAATGTCTAGTACACAAATATTAGATGATATTCAAGAAAACCCTAGTTTGATGAGCATGTTGTTAATCATGTTAATTATGATTCTTCTATATATTCTGATGTCATTATATAATTATGTGATCCCAACATATTAAATTGAATTAGAATGATTTCATGAATTATAGGGTTTTAAAGTTGATAAACATGTACATGCAGAAATAGGGTTATTAAACCAATGGTTATAACATAGTATGATCTTAATCTGATCTGGATGTTCATAATAATGTAGTATGTTAAATATGATGATTAGGGATACATATAATGTCTAGTAAAGATTCCTAGACCTTTTGTTTGAAACTATTGATTTCTTGATTTATTATTTAATAATGCTCTATTGATTAGGATTAACCATGTTGCCTGTACTTTATAGACATTTATTATATATAAGAATGACAACACATGTATTTGTTGGCCTAGAAACCCGTCCAAGATTGGCTCATTAGGAGTAAATCTTGGATAGTCCCCGGTTTGGGACTGTTCTTGAACACCTAATCTCACTTAGGATGTAAGTGTATAATGTGTATTGGGTTTTCGAGAAAATTTCAGTAGCATTTCCCCGTTTGTTCTCTAAGTACATATGTACTTAGAGAACAGCGGGGAAATGCTGCCGAAATTTTCTTGAAAACCCAATACACATTATACACTTACTAGTGAGATTAGGTGTTCAAGGATGGGATAGGTGGTACACATTTATTATATATAAGAATGACATGAAATGTGTTTGTTGGCCTAGAATGTGAACAATCATTGTTTTTTATATTACTTGTACATTGATATAAATTAGAATGAACAATCACTAAATTATATACTGTTTGTATGGAGTCCGGCTTCATTGTAGATATCTATTATTGTGTTTGTTGGCCTAGAAACCCGTCCAAGATTGGCTCATTAGGAGTAAATCTTGGATAGTCCCCGGTTTGGGACTGTTCTTGCACACCTAATCTCACTTAGGATGTAAGTGTATAATGTGTATTGGGTTTTCGAGAAAATTTCAGTAGCATTTCCCCGTTTGTTCTCTAAGTACATATGTACTTAGAGAACAGCGGGGAAATGCTGCCGAAATTTTCTTGAAAACCCAATACACATTATACACTTACTAGTGAGATTAGGTGTTCAAGGATGGGATAGGTGGTACACATTTATTATATATAAGAATGACATGAAATGTGTTTGTTGGCCTAGAATGTGAACAATCATTGTTTTTTATATTACTTGTACATTGATATAAATTAGAATGAACAATCACTAAATTATATACTGTTTGTATGGAGTCCGGCTTCATTGTAGATATCTATTATTGTGTTTGTTGGCCTAGAAACCCGTCCAAGATTTACTCATTAGGAGTAAATCTTGGATAGTCCCCGGTTTGGGACTGTTCTTGAACACCTAATCTCACTTAGGATGTAAGTGTATAATGTGTATTGGGTTTTCGAGAAAATTTCAGTAGCATTTCCCCGTTTGTTCTCTAAGTACATATGTACTTAGAGAACAGCGGGGAAATACTGCCGAAATTTTCTTGAAAACCCAATACACATTATACACTTACTAGTGAGATTAGGTGTTCAAGGATGGGATAGGTGGTACACATTTATTATATATAAGAATGACATGAAATGTGTTTGTTGGCCTAGAATGTGAACAATCATTGTTTTTTATATTACTTGTACATTGAAGGATTGCTAATTGATAAAAGATCACAATTTTAGAGACATGTATGTTTATACAAATGCTAAATGTTTTCCTTATTCTAGTTGATACAAATGCTAAATGTTTTCCTTTTTAATGAAATTTTCAGATGGCTCACCATGATGAGAATGATGTCCATGATGAGCATGAAGTCCATGATGAGCATGCTGTCCATGACGAGCATGACGAGGATACCAACGTAAGTTCTAAAAACATATCCCGTATTTCTATAAAATTCATTATCTTCTAGTTATGTCATATATCCTGTATTTCTATATTGGCTTAATTCGGTGTGTTTATTTTTGTCAAATTTTAGGTTGATGATGCACAGCTACCCACTGAAGCAATTGAGCAACTTGATGCGCAGCAACAAAAACTTAACAAGAAAAGGGGTATCACTCTGTTGAAAAAGTTACTTGCGCTGAGTGGCAGTGGATCCAAATTGGTTGTGGAGTTTGATAATGGAGGGAATGCAATTGGAGTGAACCGCAATAATTTTATAAACTATCTTGGGGTTGTCACTCGAAGCCATTGTGGTGTTAAATATGATAATTGGCATAAAGTTCCTCAGGCGAAGAAAGACTTGATATGGAAAGATTTATGCGTGAGTTATTATTATTTGCAATTCTTTTTTGTAGATTACAAATTCTATTATTTGCAATTATATTTTTGGTACTAGTTAATAACATTTCTATTTTACAGAATCTGTTTGCATTGGATGAGATGTTGCATCGTAAAAGTGTGATGCAACGCGCTAGAAAGATGCTTAGGAATTACAGGACAAATCTGAACAGAGAATACATAAGACAGGGTGATAAGAAGAAGAAGTCAGCCCTTGAACAATGGAACTTCTTGGACAAAGAAGATTGGGACAATTTTGTTGCTTCAAGAAAATCTGAAGAATTCAAGGTATTAGGCGTCACTCCCATTTTAATTAATATACATTGTATTCACCTATTCAAGATTAAGATTTAGTGCTACTAACGTAATTATAAATGTGCATACTAACTAGGCCCTCAGTGACGCACAAAAAGCAAGGCGTGCACTGAATGTACATGACCATACTATGGGTCCAAAAGGCTATGCAAGCGTTCGCCAAAGACTACAGGCGGAGTCTGCGGCTACTCAGGAGTCTGCGACTACTCAGGAGTCTGCAGCCACACCCTTCCCTCGCCATGATATCTGGATAGCTGGCAGGAAAAACAAGAAGGGTGAAATAAAGAAGCCCGAAACTGCTGAGGTGGCTGCAAAAATGGTAAAATACAACTCTTAGAGCAATCATTTGAATATTGATTATTTGTGGTGTTAACTTACCAATTTTTGTTTATGGTGATTAGCGGGAGCTGCACGAGCAGAGAAAACAAGGCACGTTCATCCCTCAGGGCACAAGGGATGAATTGACAGTTGCTCTGGGTAACCCAGAGCATCCTGGATGTGTTAGAGGTGCCGGCGCTGGTGTGGGCATCAAAGCATTCTTTGGGCCATCCCAGCGCAAACCCAGAGCGGGACTTTCTCAAGAAGAGGTAACATATATATTCTATTTTTATAATGTTACTGCAAAAGGAAATTCATTAATAAAAAGCTAATATTTGTTTTATCCATGTATAGGAGAATAAGAGAGTCGAGGATATAGTTGCTAAGAAGCTCAACGATGTGGTTGCTGAGAAGGTCAAGGAAGAATTGCTGCGGTGGCAGACATCTCAGGCTTCCAATCAGCCTATGCCGACCCACTCTTCTCCTGGTGCACAGACTGCAAGTAATCCTGGAGACCCATCGCCTAACACGTCTGCTGTAAGTATTGTTTATGACATTGTAGCTAGTCTTTTCAAGATGATATGTTTTCAAGATGATATGTATATATGTATAACATTCTTTACGTAAATTTGTAGGCATTGAAGCCATGCCGCTTAAGAATGGAAAACTATGTTGTTGCAGAGGCGCAAGCTTACCAGTCCCTTCCTGGGGCAACATTTCATGGGAGTCCAATGCCGCAGGGCTACATTCGTGTGAGCCCGATACATGTATTACCCGATTGGAGGGAAGTTGCGTTGCCATATGCCCACCCAGATATTGATACACTTGGTGACACAGAAAGCGGGGTCATATTGTGGCCCAAAGCAGATGTCCTCTACACGACTAAAATTGTAAGATAAATTTACATTGATTTAGACTGTTAATGTGTATATATGATGTCAACTGATCTGAAATTATATATACAGGTTAAAAAGAAGACACCAGGAGCACCTAGGCCTCCACCTCCAATTCCCGCATTACCAACTTGGGTTCCAACTGACCTACAATACCCGTTAGGTCCTGCTTGTAGGGGAATGGCATGTTGGCTACGGGCACATAATATACTTTGCCCTATAATTGTTTCTTTAGATGCAGATTATGCAGGTCAATCATACGACAGCTCTTTATTTATACAAGATATTATTGAGCTGTTTATGTATGAATGGTTGAATACATCAATGATAGAGACATGGATAAGGTGAGATCTTGTTTATACATCCATATACCTTGTGTAAGATCCGGTGATCTAGTTTCTTATATATTAATGCATACGTCTATATGTTTTGCAGCTACTTAATCGAAGATCATTGCAAACAATTTGCATATGATCATGTGGGATTTTTGATTCCATCATTGATTAGTATGGTAGCTAAAGACCCTGATAGTGTTCAACAATACTGTATAGATGCTTTTACAATTTTTGGTCATCAAATGAAGACGATAATAATAGCTCCATTCAATGTCAAGTAAGTTTGCTTTATTTATAATTTGGACTTAAGAAAATTCCATTATTATTTTGCATTTTGAGTTATTAATTGTTAACTTTTTACCTCTAGTGGTAGACATTGGGAGTTACTAGTTATTGTCCCCGGGACGTTCACTGTTTATTATCTAGATCCCGCAGGAAGTACATTAAACACTAAAATTGGACACGTAATGAGAATGGCATTATTCTGGTGAGAAATATTTCATTTTTTATATCCGTTAACATCTTTTATTACATTACTATTTACTTATGCAACTTAGTGTGTTATATTAACATGTAGGGGTTTAGATGCATTCAAAAATGTTGGAGGAAAGGTCCCAAGGAAAAAGAACCAGCCATTGTCTTGGGAGAACGTAAAAGTAAGTTCCCGACTCCCCGACTCCAATGTATATATTATTGATGTGAATTGTGCTTAGTTGTATTAATTTGTATGTTTCAATTTATAGTGCGCTACACAAGACAATGGCTGGGCATGCGCATACTATGTGATGCGATTTATACAGATGATTATCAAACATGCCGCATTGGACATCGATACCATACATGAGGTATTATATATAGTCTCATTAGTTAGTATGAAATATATCAATCTTATTTTTATATTATTACTTATATATATACATCATTCTCTTTGCAGGTGTTTAAAACTGACCACACTATAGGCAAACGCTTAAAAAATGTACATGCTCCATATACGAGGGAATCATTAAATGAAGTAAGAGAAGAATGGGCAATAGCTGTACAAACAGTGGCAACTGTAAGATATAATTGGGATGTTGATAGTGATGATGAATGATACTTTGTAAATGAATGTTTCTGAATGTTAAAACATGTATTTGAATGATTCTATATGTGTGAACGTGACAATTGAATTGATGTCTGAATGTATCTACTTGTGTGAATCTTTTTATGTTAATTTTGCAGGTTTGTGGCCTGTTTGTAGGCTGATATCAATGGATGTCGTAAACCTGCAGTTCAGAAAACTGAACTGCAGGTTCTCATCCTGCTGACCAGCCACAGCAGGCCTGCAAACAGATTTATAAAAAAAAAAATAGATATAGGCGTCGGTTATTTACCGATAACCGTCAGCACAGACTTACAGCGTCGGTGTTTTATAAAACACCGACGCCAAAAGTGTTCGCGCTACAGGAAATGGGAGTCATCTAGGACACTTTTCTGCATCGGTTGTTTAGTATATAACCGACGCAGAAAGCGTCCTAGATGACGCCGTTTTCTGTGGCGGGAACCCTTTTGGCGTCGGTGTTTTATAAAACACCGACGCCTTTATAGTAAATAGGCGTCGGTTTTTTAACCGACGCTGAAGTGTCCACCCTTTTAGCGGCGCCCACATAGGCGTCGTTCAGAAACCGACGCCAAAGGGGGTTAAACAACCGACACTAAAAGGCACTTCTGTAGTAGTGCCTTTTCCTCATGAGATTTTCTCTCTCTTATTTTTCCTTTTAATGTTGTAAGAGTTTGCCTCTTCTCATCATACAACTTCTCTAGTGAGCATTCTCTCTATGTGGGTTATTTAGTCTTACAAGTTTGTTGCAAGTCTTAATTTTTATGAGACACCCTCTCTCATGAAAATCTGATATGATTGAAAACTATCTTTGGAGCAGACATGTATCATTGTGGATCTTGTCTTGTGAGGTTTTTTCTTTTCATATCAGGTCTAGCTTTCTATGCTAGATCTTTCCCACCAAGAGCCTACCTTGTGGGAAATTTATTGTTATTTTTTCTTTCAGATCTAAGTTTGTACTTCAGATCTTTATCACCACAAAGTCTGTCTTGCAAGAATGTTTCTTCATTATTTCTCTTTCGCATTAGGTATGATTTCTACTTCGTATCATTATCACAATGGTGCCTCTCTCATGAAAGATTTTTTTTTCTTTTGTTTTTTTTTGCTTCAGATCTTGGTTTTTATGCCTGTCATCCTAACCACATTCCTTCTCTCATGAGTATTCATTTTTCATAGGTATTCAATCTTACATGTTTGTTGCATGTCCTTTTTTCACGAGACCTCCTCTCTTGTAAACATCAGATGATTGATAATGGATCTAAAGAAGATCTTCTCAGTTTATCCTAGCTTTGTTATGACCATTTGTTGTATATATTCTCTACATGTTCATTTGTAGCTTTTTTAATTATTTGAATATCGATGCTTTGGGGAGGAAATTATTGGTCCCAAATGGGACTTTTTTGTGTCATTTGATGTGTTGTCATCTTCCCCAAGTAGGGATATCCGTAAGGTTGCTAGTCCTTTAGGATATAGCACTTGGTCCCCCCCCACACTCATTTCAAGATTGTCTATGTATGATGAAATAAATGCTTGTATGCTTATCTACTTATGTTGGGCAATGTGAAAAATATATAAAACACTATGCATGCACAAGCACATGTCATGTCATCCTATTTGGTCATGAGTACCATATTGTTAGACTACACACTAACCCTCTTGAAAGGGCATGTGGATAATCTGTATGGGTACCACCACCACAATTGGAAATATGTGCAAAGGTTCAAAACATTTTCCCCTCTCCTAGTATCAAAGACCAACTATGGTCATCATAGTTGTAAAGTATATTGGAACAATACCTATATCCAGAACATCCCAGTTGCAAACTACTTGAGAGTTTCTTTTGATATCCCTAGAGAATGTAAGGTCCATCATTCCTATGCTTATGATTCTCATGTGTGAGGCCGCAAATCATCAAAGTAAAACAAAGCATATTTAGGGGGTTATATTGCATTGTGTTATATTATTTTTTCATGGCATTTCTAAAAGTAGAGTGAATACATCCTAAATGTAATCTTATAATTCACACAAGAGGACTGTCCAAATTTCCATCAAAATGCAACCATTTTCTCACAATATCATTTCTCGTCAGTAGGCTGCCCAAATTTCCTTCAAAATTCAATCATTTTCTTGGAATCACATTTGACGTCGGAAGGTTACCGATTTTCCCTTAAAATTCAACCATGATATCACAATCATAGTTGATGCCATAAAGATGCTCGATTTTCACTCAAAATTCAAGCATTTTCTCACGATCATGTTTGAGTTCAGAAGGCTGACCATTTTTCCTCAAAAAAGCAAACAATCACATTTGATACCGACGGGCTACACAAATTTTGAACTTAAAATTCAACAATTCTAAGGTTACACCCACATTCATTAAAAAAAAGGAAGAAGTCTTCACACCCTTTTCATATCTAAAAGACCACTACATCTTTACTAGCTACTCCATCCATGCAATAAAAGTTGCCCAACTTCCATCAAAACTAGAATTTGTCACACTTCTACATCATTTGACTTACTTTGAATATTCCTTCGTACTTGATGAATCATAGACATAATCCAACCTTTCCATTTAAAAACCATTTCAAATTTCCTTGTTTAATCATGTCTAATTATGTGAGAACTCAGTGCCACACAACGAGATAACTCAAAACTAAAGTGTGGAATTACCAACTAACAAGCACATTTCCACAAAACAAAGAAAATTAAAACTGATCTCAGATAACCATCTTAAGTGGAAACATATTACATCACAATCCTAAAACTATAACATATCACATATCAGGACAGGTATGAACATCGGTATAGTGGCCAACTGCCACACGCCTGTTACAAAGGATAACTTTTGACATACACGAGACTTATATACAACAAAGGCATACATCCTAAACATGTATCAATACAACATCTACAAAACACCCCTTCCAGAACCTGAAAGTACAAGGATGACACATAGGACTCTATTTCTAAATGCTACCAGCATATCCAACCTTCTTCATTTACTGATCTCCTTGCTGCTCCTCCTCAACATCACAATATCTACCACATCATGTATGACCACCTAAATATATGTGGCAAACCATAAGGGTGAGACCCATGTCCTAGTGAGAGATATAACTCTCGCCCAACAACTATTGTAACACATGTTGTACTTAAGCAGGAAATAATCATTACTAACAGGATGAGCAGATCCAGCTAAATGAATAATTTAAAACTGGTTATATAGGCTAAGTACGTTAAGTTGCTACAGCTGATCAGTAGAACAAGTTATGCATTAGAAGGAATATGAAGAACATGTATAACAGTTGATTTCTCTTACCTCAATATAATACAACTGAGCAATACAAGAAATAAGGAAAAGGCATCAACCAATGTGATTCATGTTGAGCCCTAGGCAGATATACTACATGGATGCATTACATCTTCTTTTATGACCTGAGGATTAGAGTCGTACCACCAAATTCCAACTGACCATATCTAAGTTGAAATCAATTCCATACAAGATCTATGAAAGAGCCAGAATCCATGGTATCACCTCCACCTCCCGGTCAGTAAGAGAGAGACCGCAGAGACATAACAGTCAACTACTACCAATAGCATATAGTCAATCTAAAAACACCTAGCTCACCTTAGTACAAGTCATGGCGCTAGAAATTAGGATGTACTCACCTATATCATCGAGGAATTACTGTAGTTGTTCTCAACATTGCCTCACACAATCACATAGCATAATCACCAAGACACACCACATCCATTCTCAAAACAATTGGGTCTGAATGACAAGGATGTTCTCTCCAAGCACCTAACATACTCAACAATATGCGCTCCAAGTTTCCCTTATGAAGACTTGTTTCACCATCTACCAAGTTTTGAAACTAGAATGCATCTATGGTGCATGACAACTACAAGATTAGGGTTTCACTTTATTAGTTAAGCCAATTGCATATATTTTATACTGCATCAATAAAGTTACAATGTACAAACCCTAAACAAATTCTACAAAGATAAAGGTAGATTAAAACATCTGATGATATAAAACATATTAAGCATAAAGTTGATCACATCACTACATGATATTGTTTCACTTCCATACACAAGGTTATCACCATTATCACATCACTATGGGATAACAAATACCTCATCACATCACTAGTGGATATCACCTCCAATTAGGCACTAAGCCTCTTCCAAGGTCATAAGACCCAATCACTTAGTTCATGAATACGTCATTATCTAATCATGCCTCATCAAGGCTCATAATTACCACATATGTGTTGTACAAGAGTAACCACATCAATCATTAGCTATGGTGTTCATTCAACCTACAAATTAGGTTATGACAAGTAGGAGAGAGAAAATACTTCATTACATGCTAATCATTCAAACAAGATAATGATTACGTTAGGGTTAGGGTTCTTCATAGCTAACCAACTAGGGTTGTCATAACGACATTTAATATCATACCCTATAGTACACCACTACCCACATTCTTGGAAGCTATTAGATCAAGTATCGGTATTATAACCAAACGATCATGTAACCAGCAAGGTGTAGCATCCACACTAGGTATAACACCTCTAGCAACCAACAAAACATCAAGGTATAGAGACCGCAACACGTGATAAACAAAGTGACCACATGACCCCTCAAAACATATCTAACATCTTAGCTCAACCAACGTAGTGACTACAACACATGTAGTGACCAACTCACATGCATCGACCATCACCAATAGAAAAGTAGTGACTGCAAGGTAGTGCATCAAGTGTAGCGAGCACAATAGAAACTTCATGCATAGCGACCATAACACATCGCTTCGGCCGTCATAATGCATCAACTATATCGGTCATCACAAAATAGCCATAAAAAAGGGAAAACACCATGACCATCAAGGTCAGGAAAACACAATGAACGTCATGGAATGCATAGCATCCAAGGGTGTTAGGGTTAGGGTTATGGTGATCAAACCAAAACCCAAGCTCAGCACCAATCATGGTTATAGAAATCACATGGAATAAAGGATATATTTTGACTGAAGCAGATGTACAACACCAAGAATCCAAAGCATCACCAAGGTGAAAACTTCATGAAGATGATGAAACCAAAAACCTTAAGACATGATCATCACAAGGCCAACATAAACCCCATGATAAGAGAGAACAAACCAAACATTGAACACATGAATGTGATAATCAAAACCTCAATCTTTAAACAAGATAACTGAATTAGATCCTGGGGAGAAAACCAAATGTTCAAAGAGTGCATATAAGAACCAACAACTCCACTATCCATACCATATTATGTCCAAGAATTAGGGTTTCGGAAAATGAGTTAGTCCATACAAAGACCACCACATAATTATAAATCCTAAATCAAGATATCATCATCAAGAAACTTAGCATCACATTTTAGAGATAAGATTAACTTGCATGTAAGATTATGTGCAAAAATAGTAGAGGGGAAAGTTATATAACTCACCTTGGATTGTAAAGAACAACTCTAGAGCCAAGAAGCTCCAAGAGAGAGAAGAAAGACAAAGCTTGGATCAACTCCACATCTAAGCAAGATAACCTCAAGAGAAGAAAGAAAAACCTAGGTCAAAAGGTGCACAAAGAAGAGGAGGTACAAACCCTAGTCCAAATAGAAAGGGAAAAGAGGAGATCTTCATCTCACTTAGGTACTACCATGTGAAAGCCATGGATTCTAACTCTGTTGGATAGAAGTTACTCAAGAGAACCAGCATGGAGAACCATGGATTGGCCAAGAGAAGAAAAGAGAGGGTAGGATTGTAAGAAAACAAAATCAAGAAGGGTAAACCACTTACCAAGATCAAGGATCACCAAAGGATCAACAAAGAGGGTCCAACCCTAGATCACCACATGCAAGGAGGAAATGATCACCTTCTTCAAGATCAAGAACCTCCAATTGCACCACCAAGAACAAGGTTGTACTCCAAGCAAGAAGAGAGAAGGAAGAGAGAGCTAAAGGGTTCACTTCAATGCAATGAGAGGGGTCAAAATACCCAAGGGTGTAGAGAGATGAGGGAGAAGAGGTGTCAAGACACTAGTGAGACTTGTCCATCCAAAATTCTGACATGAAAGCATTACAGACATGCATACAACAAAGGGTGACAAAACCAAAGCTAGTTAGTGACCACTAGGTCCACTAAACCCATCGGTTGAAGCAAAACCAAAGTGATAATCATGGTAGTGACCACTACACCATGGTGACTAAAAGCAATGGTCACCACAACAACGACACAAGACAAGACACCATCAGTTGCAACAAACTAGACCAAATCATGAAACATTAGTCGCTATAAAGACAATCAAGAAAAGCACATCAGTTGCAACACTTCAAAGGATTAACATCCACCTCAACTCAAGCATCCATGCAACCCATGCAAACCCTAACTTCAACAATCATAATGCCACCTCATCAACCAAGGTCCAACAACGTGCCCCTTAGCATCATTCACTCTTTCATGATGCTAAAACATAGGAATCACATCCAACATGTGAAAAATTGAAAGATAAACCCTAACATGGGTAAATTGTAAGTTGGTCCAAAACAAGCATACATATAACATAACTAGATCAAACATCAAGAAAACTAGATCAAACTAAAAACATAAGCATGTCACATTTTATCAAAGCATATCACATGACTAGATTAAGGTTTTAAGCACCTAACTTATCTAACAAAGCAAGGTTAAGCAAAAGCACTGTTAGGGGTTTTACAAATTTTCCATCATTTTCCATTAAGGATCCTTATATTTAGGGAAGCACAAGGTGTTGTTCTAGCCCCAACCAGCCAGTGGTTAGATAGTGTATCACCTTCTCAATAGAGGACCTATGATCCATGTTTGTTCTTCTTGAGTGACACATACTATATATTCTGATGAGATTCCTTGACCAAAGAAATTGAAACTTACCTCTCTATGCTAGTGATGGTCAGAGGTCAGACAAAACATCATTTCTTGAGGGTATCCTTCTTGATTTATAAGAATTCTCTTATTTTGACGAGTCAAACACTTTTTTTTTCATTTTCTCTCTCTCCTAATTAACATGATATAGTGGTATCACACTTTTAACCATCATACATTGTCTACCATGATGAATAGTGTGAAGATGGTGGAGAAGCGGGGTCTAGATATGGTGTAGTATGAGAAGTGGAAGGATCGACTGTATAATGTTGGCGGTGAGATGGGCTGTCTAAAATCTCGTGAACCACCTGGGAAAAGATGCGTCTGAATCAATTGGTGTTGCAGCAGATGGAGGTATTGGAGGACGGGTTGTTGATCCTAATATAGTTGGAATTTCAATAGTGGTAGAGATGGGGGATCATGGTGGAGTCGTATGTGTAGTTTTTCTACATAAACTCTCTGTTTGGTTCTTCTTTTATGTGTCAGAAATAGGGGGGGCAACATTTTTTGAAGAAGGATGTTTTAGAGGAGGGGATGGAGGTGCCTCAAATTCATCATCCATTGGCTTTTCATGGTTGCTCTCCTCTCTAATGATAGAGGGTGGTTCTGAGAAATTATTTCTATAATGGGAATAGTGTGAGTTATGAAGGAGGAGACATCACATGTACTTCCTATAGTTATAGTAGGAGCACTGAGTTGCACTAGAAGTTGTTTCATTGTATCTTCTGTAAAAAATATTTTTTTGCATCGAGTAAGGTAATGTAAATGTTAGTTTGCATAAAGTAATAATGAATATTCTCATAGTGACGTGAAAGAATACCATCATAGGCTAGGTATATAATGTTGATTTGGTGTTTTCCTGTAGTTTCAGTAAAGCTCTTAAGTGAATCTGGATATTCGTATGCTATGCAGATTAAATTGATAAGTCATCTCATACAATAATCCTTTATGGTTGGAATGCAATGGGAAACCATATGTCAATTAAATGTCTGCCAATATTGACAGTTTTTCCATCCATGATGCAAGATAAGTATATAGTTCTTCATGGTAAATTCTTTGGATTTACAATTAGGTGAAAAGGATATTGGCGATAATCTTATGCATAATTCTCCATACACTAGAGTGCGCATTTGGCGCTTTAGCATATCCATACTAGTATTAGGGTTGGTCTGAGAGTTTATATATATAATCCTTGAAGAGAAGTCATCTTTATCAATTAGGCTAGAGCTTTCTCTTTATGTTGTATGTGTGCTTATTTTGGACCAAGTTGCAATTTAAACCATGTTGAGGGTGTATCTTCCAATTTTTCTCATGTTGAATGTGCCTCTTATGTTATGGCATCATGAAGGAGAGAATGATACATGGGAGAACCTTGTTGGACCTTGAATGATGAGGTGACATGATGTGTGTTGATGCTAGAGTTTTGCATGGTTTGTATGGATGCTTGAGTTGATGATCCTTTTGTGTAGTGCCTGATGTGCTTCATGTCTTTGAAAGTGTTTTGATTGAATTGCTTCTCTCGTTTGAGCTTTTAGTGACCCAAGTGCTTTGCTCTTGATCTTGGTCGTTAGGTTTTGCTTATGTTGATATTTTAGCAACCAATTGCTTTGGGTGACATGGGTGGAAGTCGCTGCCATATTGAACCTTGGTTTTTATGTGACGTTTTGTGTGCTATGGACCTAAGTTGTCACTGCACTACCTAGGTTTTAACGTTCTTTCTTGCATGTATATCTTGAGTACTTGCATGGATGAGATTTTTGGGGGACAAGTGTCATGAGAGGCTCTAGTATCTTGACACCTCATATCCCCTCACCTATCTCCTACCCTTGGGTATTTATACCCCTTCTTTCACATGAAAGTGACCCTTTTATCTCTCTCTTATTTTATCTTCTTTCTTAGAGTCGGCCCTTGTGATTGGTGGTGCATGTGGAGGTTTTTGAACTTGAAGAAGGTGGTTGAACCCTAACTTCTAGTGATCTAGGCTTGGATCGTCCCTCTTTGTTGATATTTTGGTGATCCTTGTGCTTGGTAAGTGACCTAACCTTCTTGATCTCATTTTTCATTAATCCTATCTATATCTTTCCTCTTTTGGCCAAGTTTATGGCTCTCCATTGTGGTTGTCTTGAGGAATTTATCTCCAACATAGGTCGAATCCATGGTTCTTCCATGGTAGTACCTGAGTGAGATGAAGATATCCTCTTTCTCTTTCTTTTTCAACCTAGGGTTTCTACCCTCATTTCTATGGGATTTCTATGACCTTGTTTTTCTCTTCTTCTCTTGGGTGATCATGCTTGTAGTTGGAGTTGATCCAAGCTTGGAATTTCTTCTCTCTGTTGGAGATTCTTGGCTTTTGGAGTTGATCTTCACCTCAAGGAGGGTTATATAGATCTTCCCTCTTCTATTGTTGGACATTATCTTGCATGCATGCTATTTTAACTCTAAAATGTGATTATCAGATGCTTGATGATGTTACCCTATTTTAGGATTTATGAATATGTAGTAATATTGTATAGATCGGATCTCTCTTAAACCCTTATTCTTGAACCTGAGATGTATGGATGTAGGAGTTGATAAGGTTGACATGCAACATCTTGAATGTTTGTTTTATCACTTTGACTTTAGTTTGGTCATCTTAATTGAGGTGGAGGTTTTGGTTCTTGTTTACATGCATTTGACAATTGGTTTTCTTCCCCTTATCATGATTTACCATGTTGATTCTTGTCATGATCATTTTAAGGTTTGGTTGTTCATCTTTTAATAAGGTTTATACCTTGGTGATTCTTCAGTTTCATGGTGTTATACTACTATTCTGATCACTATGCCCCTCATGTTTCAAGTGGTGACTATAATGCATGGTGGGCATTATAGTTTGGGTTTGATTGTTCGCAATAATCCTAACCCTAACCATCTGGGTCACTATGCTTTGTGTTTTTTGTCGATGCTAGGGTTGCTGTTGCGGATGGTTTCTATGTTAGTGATGTTTTTCAATCTCCATATGTTGTGTTGTTACGATCGTTATGTTTTTTTGTTGGTGATGGTCAAAGAGATGAGTGTTAGTTTCTACATCTATGATGCTAAGCATGTGTTGCGATCGCTACCTTTGACAATTCTCGAGGTCTCTACATTTTTGCAACACATGTAGTGGTCGCAACGATGTGGTTGTGAGTTGGTTTCTACACCTTGATCCATGGAGGTCGCTACACTTACTGTGCTTTCTTGAAGTTGCTACATTTCCTGAGTTGTGATGGTCGCTACATATGTTATGTGGGTTGGTCGCTACAGATGACCTAACCCTAGTGGATGCTAGGGAAGTCAATGCCTAGTGGTCTCTAGAGGTGGTTACACCAAGTCCAGTCACTACACCTTGTTGGTTTCCTTGATCGTTTGGTATCATGATGACATTTGGACTATGTGTTCCAAGAATGTGGGAATGGTGTACCATAGGGTGTGATGCTAAGTGTTGCATGAGAAACCCTAACCCTAATCTTGAGTGCACGATGTAATGCTTGTCTTGTTGAATGATTAGCATGTATTGAAGTGTTATCTCTCTCCTACTTGTGTAACCCTAATGTTGTTGGCTGAATGAACATCATAATTTGTAATTTCTATGGTATCTCCTATATTACATAGGGTGATGAATATGAGTAGTATGAGGCATGATGAAAAATGATGTTATGTAGAAACTATATGATTGGGTCTTATGACCTGGGAGAGAATTTGTTCCTAGTTTAAGGTGATATCCTCTAGTGATGTGATCAGAGATGGTTATCCCATGATGATGTGATAATGGGGATGGTCTAGAATAAGGTAGGGAGACTGTATCATGTGATGATGTGAACAACTTTATGATTATACGTTTTATATTTTCTAATGTTGTAATCTACCCCTATCTTTGTAGAATTTGTTTAGGATTTGTATGTTGCAACTTGATTGATGCATTAAAAGATACCCATTTGGAAATAATTAAATAAGTGAATCCCTAATCATGTAGTAGCCCAAGGCCATAGATCCATCTTCAACGTCAATACTTGTTGGATGGTGAAATGAGTAGTTCCTAAGTGAAACTTAGAGCACATATTGTTGAATATGCAGGGGTCCAAGTTGAGGGAATAACCTTGCATCCATAATTACAAGTTAGGGAGGATGAATGTGGTCATACCCTGATAGGAGAATGGATGTTGTCGTATCTCAAGATATATGATGTGATTGAGGACAACTATGATTATACCTAAGATGGTTGGGTTTCTATACCCTGTTATCTAGTATTATGCCTATATACCAAGGTGGACTGGGTTGATTTCAGTTTGACTATATATGTCACTGCAATGAAATCAGACTGACCAAGAGTGTAGGAGATCATAGGAGTCTGGCTCTCCTAGATCTTGTATGGAACTAATTTTGACTTTGCAGTGGTTAGTTGGAGTATGAGTGGTATACCTCGTCTCCACATGGCATAATAAAAGACGTAATGTAACAATGTATTATTTTTGCTTAGGGTCAAACATGATTCACATTGGATGTTTCCCTTTGACTTGTTCTTATATTTCTTAGCTATTATCCTTTTATACATGTTCTTCATAATCCTTCTAAGAATATATGATAATCTTCTGATCAATTATAGCTGCTTAAACTGCTTAATTTGTGTCATAAGTTTTAAAGTATTCATTTAGTTGAATCTGCTCATCTTGATAATAATGTTACCTTCCTACTATATATATATCTATCTGTGTTAGCAATAGATTCTAGAAGAAAGTTATATCTCTTGTTGAACATTGGTCTTAGCCCGTGACTTTTCTACATCTTTTAGGTTGTCGTGCACGATGTGGTAGAAATCATTTGGTTGAGGAAGAGCAGTAGATGTTGAAGGTTGGATGTGCTTCTAGTATATAGTAGAGTCCTATGTGTCTTCCTTGCACTCTTAGGTCCTTGGGGCAGTTTAGTATATGTTGTACATCGATACAAGGTATTTGGGAATAGGACATGGTTGTACATGTAAGGAGTGGGATCCACTCCCTACTAATTTTTTTTTGAAGAATAAAGCATCCATTCCAAACATACTCAAAGGTACGCTAGAATAGGTGTAATATTTTCAAATTTTAATAAATGGTATTCAAAACAACCAAAGTATTATAACATAATTAAATAAATGACAATATTCAATTTTCAGAAAAGATTACAAAAGTACATCATAATCTTCCATAGGGGTTTACATGTTTGATACAACATAAGGATCTAAGAAGAGGGAAGTCTAAACTACTTCTAATCTATATCCAAGAAATATCTCCAAGAGCTAGGTCCATGTTGGAAGCTCTCCTTGATCATGTTGAATACCTGGATCTAAACTTGGGTGGTTGGGGAAACACCCAACAAAAGTGAAAGGAAAACAAAGTATGTGTCAAAAAATGTGAATAGGTTATCAAGGAAAAGAAAACATGTAAATAAAGGCTAGTTTCCATCACAAGATGAAGACTTAAAGAGTATGAGGCTATTTTTAAATAGATGCTTGCCATATCAAGAAAAACAATAAAACATTTGGATGCATGATTAATATTGACTATATTATCTAAGTAGGGTTGAGGCACCTACCAGACCTCAACCTATAGGAGAGAGGAGAATTAATACATTCCCAATAACCTACATATATTTTTATGGGGGAGAATAAGACATTCCCCAGGGAAAAGTAATACATTCCCTATCTATGGGTGGTTGTACATAAGTACCAGTACTATAGCTAAACAATCCATAAAATCAAATTTCTAGAAAAGAAATCATGGCAAGTGAAAGCACCAAATATTTGAAACATGGAAGTTGGGTACAAGACCCAAGAAAAAGAATATTGTTACAGATTTTGAAGCAATTTAACAAAAGAATCATGAATAGAGGAAATAGGGTTCATTAAATCCTCATTAGGGAAATATAGTGTTTGGTTGCAATTATCCCAACATAGGGTGTAAGGAATGCACATACCTCTCTTACTGATATCAATTGCTATCTTTCACCACTTTAATTGAGTCCAAGTTCCACTTTGCCTATTTTCAATGTATCAACATGTATAAGAGTGCATAATGCACATTCATGTATAGAAACTCTAATTTTAGAAGTTTTTAGAAAAAATCAGATTTAGAGTTTGAAAATATCATCAATGAACTTATTAGGTTCTCCTGATCAAGAAAACATATTTTTATATTAATTTTGAGTTATGGTGATTAAGATGTACTTTTTATGGATTTTATGCATTAAATTCATTATCCAAAAATCACCCTTCTTCAAACCTTGAAACAAACCAAGAAAGAATTTCTATTAAATATAGATTAATTTTCTATTTCCAAAACACATTTATTTGTCAAATTTAGATAAGTGGATTAAAAGATACAATTTGTTCAATTTGAACCAATCAAGAAATGACAAGTCAAAAATCTTCGAGAGAGAGGAAGACTGAGAGAGAGGGAAAAACACCATTTGACCCAAGATCAGGGTTGGAGATGTATAGGTAACCAAACTAGATCTTCTAGAGAAGTTAAAATGGAAAGAAACCAAAACCCTAGAAGAACATGGTAAATAGAGATAGAGATCATCAATTTTAAACGTAGAAGCATGAGTTTTAAGCATGTAGTAAGCAATATATGGGAACAGTGTTATAAAACTCACATCTAGGGAAGGTGAATAGGTTCAATCAGAAATATTCTTGAGTTAGAGAGGCTATTTTCTCCAACAAATCTCCTATCTCGAGCAAGAAGCACCTTCTCCACTTTAGAGGTGAAAAACCCTAGCAAAAGAATATGGATGTGGTGTTTAAGGGCTCTAGGTGGGGTTTCACCATGGAAGCTGTAACATAATGAATCTTAGATGTAATCTCCATGTAAACCTTTTTCCCAAGTTTCCCTCTCATATCTATCCTTTATGTCATTTATATTTAATTAGTGGAATTTATAGTGGTTTAGTGAATATTTATTAACTAATTGTACCAATATAAGTGTTTATGCACAAATATCTCAGTGAAAGATTAATTACCATAATTACGTGATATAAACCTTAATATAACTTTTGGATATGATTTGAAAACATAAAATGAGGCTAAGTTTCAAATTTGGTTCGATTTGGATGTTGTTTGTGCAAGTTATGCAATTTTAGGTACATTCTGGACTTTTATGCAATTTACCCAATTAGGAGGTTTTATTTGCAAATTATTAACTGAATTTTAATCCTTAGATATTCCCTTACCATTAACGAGATTTTCAACCATTTTAGAACCTAGTTTCACCTTGGTTTGATGGTATTTCTTTCCAAGGGCATTATAGGGATTACCCTCTTTATAAAGGTGCTTATCTTTAAAAGCTATCAACCAATGAGGTTATTTCTTTCTTGAAAAACGGTGGGGATGGCCTAGAAGGATCTGTGGGCTCTTAGGACCGAATTTTGATATCCAAGAAGAGTCCATGAGTTGTCCTCTTGCATGGCCATCAAGCCCTAGGATAAAGACACATGGAAAGACCCTTAAGACACCTCATGCTTCACCTCTTTCTTTATATAGCCATGTATACCCATTCCCAACTCACAATTTGAAAACTCTTGCTCTCCTTTTCTTTCCTCTATCTTAGATAATAGTTCCTTCTGTATTTGGCCACGAAGTTTCTGTCCGAAGGTAATAGAGGGAGCCTACCTTGGTGAAGAAGGCTCCTAGGGCTTCCAAATTGCTCTATTAGGGTTTCTAAAGCTCCTCCTTGGTAATTTCGACCAAAACTAGTACATTTCCACCCTTCCTTCCCTATTTTTAGACTATTAGTATTCCTTACACCTTGTTCTAGGTTGGAACCATGACCATACATGGTAAAACTCCACCTAAAACCCTAAAAGATCTCATCTCCATGCTCTTTTGCTAGGGTTTGCACCTCTAAAGTGGAGAAGGTGATCTTTGCTCAAAAAAGGAGCTTAGATTGGAGAAACCATACCTTATAATATCGGGATCATTTCTTTTTGGACCTTCTTACATTCCTAGAGGCAATTTTTGTTAACCCCCTTCTCATATATTGCTTAGTACATGCTTAAAACGCATGCTTCTATGTTAATAATCAATGATTTCCATCTCTTTTTACCATGTTCTTCTAAGGATTTGGTTTCTTGCTATTTTATCTTCTCTAGAATATCTAGTTTTCTTATATAAGAAACTTCAAACCTGATTTTGAGTCAAATGGTTTTTTCTCCCTCTCCCTCTCTCTTTAGTTATCTCGATCGGTTTGATGATGTGGCAATTTCCTATTGGTCAATATTGAAAAATTCATATATTCTAAACCGCTTATCCAAATTTGACAAATAAATATGTTTTGGAATTTGAAATTTAATATCTATCTAATAAAATATTTTCAAGTTTGATTTCATGGTTTGATGAAGGGTGATTTTTGTAAAACGAATTTAATGCATAAAATCCATAAAAATTACATCTTAATCATCATAACTCCAAAATTAACATAAAAATATGTTTTCTTGATCAGGAGAACCTAATAAGTTAATTGGTGATATTTTCAAAAGATAAATCCGAATTTTGCTAAAAATTTCTAAAATTAGGGTTTCTATATATTAATGTGCACTATGTACTCTAATACATGTTAATACATTGAAAATAGGCAAATTGGAACTTGGACTCAATTAAAGTGGTGAAAGTTAGTAATTGATATCAATAAGAGAGGTATGTGCATTCCTTACACCATATGTTGGGATAATTCCATCCAAACCCTATATTTCCCTAATGAGGCTTAAATGAACCCTAAATATTCTATTCTTGAATCCTAATGTTGTTCATGCCTCAAATTAGATTATAATTTCTTCTTATTTGGGTCTTATACCCCACAACCATGCTTATTAAATATTATGATTACTTTTGCCATGACTACTTTTCTAGCATATGGATTTATGTTCTATTTAATTTAAAGTAGAGGTACTTATGTACAACCACCCATAGAGGGCATGTAAATCATCACCCTGGGGAATGTCTTATTCTCCCCATAATATTGTAGGTGACTGGGAATGTCTTATTCTCCCCTCACCTAAGGTTAGAGGTCCGCTAAGTGCCTCAACCCTACTTAATTAGGTAGGCATAATTATCTTACATGAAAATACTTTTTGATATAATTGTTAATGGCAAGTTTCTTTTGAATATATCCTCATACTCTTGTTATCTTCATCTTATGATGAACCCTAGCCTGTTCTTATTTGCTTTACTTATCTTGTTATCCTAGATTAGTTTTGTGACACATACCTTGTTTTCTTTCCCCTTTTTCTGGGTGCTTTCCCAACCACCCAGGTGCTGGTGCTGAGCAAGGAGAAGGACAAGTTTGAAGAAATTCATCTCAAGAGTAGATCTCAAGCTATCTGAAAGGATGTCTAGGTTGCTATAGCTAGATCCTTTTCTCTTATCTTTTTCTTTTGAGAACAATCATGTAATGAACAATGAAAGCCATGTAATAGACTTAGTTCTTTTATTTCTGCTGCTATTGACATTTTGTAATGTATATGGTGCATGCTTATTTACTTGGAATGTTATACATGCATCCCTCAATATCTTTTGTCTTTCTAAAAAGATGGATGTTTTGTACTTCCTTTAAATTTTAGTAAGGAGGTGATCTCACCTCTTTATGGAAGGCCATGGTTCTGACCTGGAAGAAGGTGGGAGGAAGATGTACAACATGAAAATAGGGAAGGGAAGGAGGAAACTTACTAGTTTTGGTCAAAATTGTCAAGAAGGAGCTTTAGAAACACTAAATAGAGAAAATTCAGAACCCTAGGAGTTTTCTTCACCAAGGTAGGCACCCTCTTTTATCTTGGGACAATAACTTTGTGGCCAAACTTAGTAGAAATTATTATAAGGCTATAGGAATGATAAGGAGAATAAGATTTTTTCATTTGGGAGGTGAGAAGGGGTAGATATGGCTTTATAAAGAAGGGGGCAAGCACGAGGTGTCTATGGGACTTTCCATGTGTCCTTAGCCTAGGGCTTCCTAGCCATGTAAGAGGACACCTCATAGGGGCTTCTTGAATATAAAATATTGGTTCTAAAATCCCATGTAGATTTCTAGGTCATCCTCACTGACCTCCAATCAAATAAATAACCCCCTTGGTTGATAGCTTTTAAAGATAAGCTCATTTATAAAGAGGGTAAACCCTAAAATGCCCTTGGAGAGAAACACCTTCAAACCAAGGTGCAACTAGGTGCCCCATTGTTCAAAATATAGAGAATGGTAAAGGAATATATAAGGATTATAATTAATGTGATAATTCGAAAAGAAAACCTCCCAATTGGGTAAATTGCATAAAAGTCCAGAATGTACCTAAGATTTGATAACTTGGACAAACGACATACAAATTGGACCAAATTTGAAAGTTAGGCTTACTTTAGGATTTAAAAACACATACCACAAAAAATTTGAGATTTAGAACACCTAATTAAGGTCCTTAAGTAAACTTTCACTGAGGTATTTGTGCATAAACCCTTTTATTCGTACAAATAGTGAATAAATCTTCACCAAACCACTATAAATTCCACTAATTAAACATCAAGGACATAAAGGATAGAAATGAAGGGGAAACTTGGGAAAAAGGATTATATGGAGATTACATTTAAGATTTAGTATGTTACAACACTCCACCCCTTAAAAAGGATTTCATCCCTGAAATCACAAACAAAACGAGAAGGGTGAGTATGCAACATCCCAAGACTAAACTCCCAAGTTGTTTCCATAAAACTTTTACCAAAACTTTCACTAACTCAAACTCCTTGTTTTTCAACTGCTTAACTTGTGAGTTCAGAATCTTCTCAAGAAGCTCCTCATAAGTCAGGTTCTCATGGATCACTAAGGGTTCCACTATTAATATTTCTTTTTATTAGATATAACACAATTAACATTTTAGGCCTATTAATATTATGTTCATTATGATAATATATCATCCTTATTATTATTTTAATTTGTCATGTTATATTTACTTTGTTTCCAAAAGAGTTATATGTTATTATTATACACAAAATCCTATATATTTCTTATTTATCTCATTAAGAGTTTTAGAGCAATTAGGGTTTACTCATTTATCTCAACATACTTGATTATTATCCTTAATAATTTGGATTTAGTCTCTGTTATCAACATATTGTATTGTAACAAATTGGTTTGCATGAAATAAGACATTTTATCCAATTTATAACAATTAATCTAAATAATTTCACATTAATTACTTATATCTATATCAAACATTATCACATTAACTTTTTTACATTGATGTCATCATTACTCATTTTATCATATTTATTCACTTCTTATTATTGATTATGAGCATTTATATGAATCCAATTACTTCTTATCCATATTGAAGTCATTATATGTATTTTAGTGATCAAGGTGGGACATATTACATATTAACAATTTGATTCACATACCAAGTTATGATTAGGTGATTAATTAGGTGTCTATTAGAGAACAAGGTGATATGCATTTCATATTAATGACCCAATTAATCTATGATTAGGTGATTATATATCACTTATGTGTATTAAAGTATGTGTTATGACACGTTATGTCACTAATGTATTAAGAATGTCATTAAGAATGTATAGGTTAAGGTTAGATGATTACAACTTAGGCTTTAGGTCAATATGATCATTATTCTTCATCTATACATTCTTAGTATGCATTAAATACAAGATTAGGTTACACTTATCTTTCTCATCATTTCATTATGGTTTATTGGTCCAAGAAATGTTTCGCCTCATGTGTACCCACTTTTAGTATTATATGTGAGTTACTCATATTATGTGCATTAGATATTCAATAGGGTTTAAAGATGTCAACTATTCACTAGATGACCATTATATGTTCATTACTATATAAATAAGCATGTCGGGTTAAAACTATGACTTATTTGGTCAAAACTAAGGATCTAAGATTACTATCCTCATAATCATGGAGTTAGGGTTTCTAGATTCAATGTAGATAGATTTTGGCATGTTACAAGACTCCATCTCCTTAAAAAGGATTTCATCCTTGAAATCTAACTACCCAAAAATCATCAAACCAGCTACTCTCCACCCCTTAAAAGGTTTTGACCTACCATGACAAACTAATTTAGAGTTAAAATGATGAGTCTAAGTAAGTCATGTACAAGATCCATCACCCTTCCACTGTGCACTCTGATTACTTACTAAACACAAAACTTCAAAGTCTAGGTTATTAGGGACAAACTATCCAAACATGTGGTTCTAGGGGACATACGAGAACAATATTGGGAATCCATCCTAAAAAAAGTAATTATACTTGAAAGACAAAGTCAACATATTAGGTTCTTAAGATTATCCAAATTACGTGCGTAAGGCTACTACTATCTATAGGCATGCTATTTTGAACAGTAAATATTAGCTCAGGCCAAGAAGGTATCATATGGATCTGGGAGTCCTCATAAACTAAGCTAGTGGTGTGGAGGAAAATCTTTCCAGCCCCCGAACCCTGATCCTTTCTAGACACCTTTGCCTTCAACGTATGCCTAATAGCTACATAATAGGCTCATCACATTATGGTTAACTAAAAATCTTTCTAGTGCAAAACTCTTATGATCCTAAATCAATCTTTCATCATCTCATGTGTAGCATAAATCAATTATACGGAAAAACATGTCACTTAAAGAGGAACTATATGAGGCAAGAGTTCTAATTAGGGAGACAAAGTTGAAATAGTTAGATTATGACAACCATGGGCTCTAATACCATGTTGTAAGGAGTGGGATCGACTCCCTACTAAAAAAAATTGAAGAATAAAACATCCATTCCAAAAACACTCAAAGGTACATTGGAATAGGTGTAAAATTTTCAAATTTTAATAAATGGTATTAAAAACAACCAAAGTGTAGTAGCAGCATTAAATAAATGAGTATATTTAATTTTCATAAAAGATTTCAAAAGTACATCATAATCTCCCCATAGGGGTGTACATTCATGATACAACATAAGGGTCTAAGTAGAGGGAAGTCTAAACTACTTCAAATCTGTCTCCAAGCAACATCTCCAAGAGCTAGGTCCATGTTGGAAACTCTCCTTGGTCATGTTCAACACCTCGATCTTAACCTGGGTGGTTGGGAAAACTCCCAGCAAAAGGGAAAGGAAAACAAACTATGTGTCAAAAAATATGAATAGGATATCAAGGAAATGAAAACATGTAAATAAATTCTAGTTTTCATCATTAAATGAAGATTTTAAGAGTATGAGGCTATTTTTAAATAGATGCTTGCCACATCAAGAAAAAAAATAAAAGATTTGCTTACATGATTAATATTGACTACATTAACTAAGTAGGTTTTAGGCACCTACCAGACCACAACCTAAAGGTGACGAGAGAATTAATACATTCCTAGTAACCTACACATATTTTTATGGGGGAGAATAAGACATTCCCTAGGGTGAATTAGTACATGCCCTATCTATTGGTGGTTATACATAAGTACCACTACTATAGCTAAATAGTCCATAAAGCAACATGCTAGAAAAGAAATCATTGAAAGTGAAAGTATCATTTATTTGAAACATGGTAGTGGGGTACAACACCCAAGAAAAAGAATATCGTCACTAAATTTGAGGCAATTTAACAAAAGAATCATGAATAGAGGAAATAGGGTTCATCAAAGCCTCATTAGGGAGATATTGGGTTTGGTTGCAATTATCCCAACATAGGGTGTAAGTAATGCACATACCACTCTTATTTTTATCAATTACTAACTTTCACCACTTAAATTGAGTCTAAGTTCCACTTTGCCTATTTTCAATGTATTTACATGTATTAGAGTACATAATGCACATTAATGTATACAAACCCAAATTTTAGAATTTTTTGGAAAAAAACTTGGATTTATATTCTAAAAATATCATAAATGAACTTATTAGATTCTATTAATCAAGAAAACATATTTTTATGTTAATTTTGGAGTTATGGTGATCAAGATGTACTTTTTATGGATTTTATGCATTAAATTCAATTTCCAAAAATCACCCTTCGTCAAACCTTTAAATCAGACCTAGAAAGCATTTCTATTAGATAGAGATTAATTTTATGATTCCAAAACATATTTATTTGTCAAATTTGGATAAGCGGATTAAAAGATATGCATTTTTCAATTTGAACCAATTAGGAATGACAAGTCAGAAATCTTTGAGAGAAAGGAAGAGTGTGAGAGAGGGAGAAAAAACCATTTGACCCAATATCAGGGTTGGAGATTCATAGGCAACCAAACTAGATCTTCTAGAGAAGGTAAAATAGAAAGAAACCAAAATCCTAGAAGAACATGGTAAATAGAGATGGAGATCATCAATTTTAAACATAGAAGCATGCGTTTTAAGCATGTAGTAAGCAATGTATGAGAAGGGGGTTACAAAACTTGCCTCTAGGGAAGGTGGACAAGTTCAAGTAGAAATATTCTCGATTTCGAGAGGCTGGTTTCTAAAACAAATCTCCTATCTCGAGCAAGAAGCACCTTCTCCACTTTAGAAGTAAAAAACCCAAGCAAAAGAACATGGAGATGAGGTGTTTAAGGACTCTAGGTCGGGTTTCACCATGGAAGGCTATGGTTCTAACCTGGAAGAAGGTGGAAGGCAGACGAACAACATGAAAATAGGGAAGGGAAGGAGGAAACTTACTAGTTTTGGTCGAAATCACCAAGAAGGAGCTTGAGGAACCCTAAATAGAGCAAATTCGGAACCCTAAGAGTTTTCTTCACCAAGGTAGGCACCCGATTTTACCTTGGGATAGTAACTTCATGGCCAAACATAGTAGGAATGATTATAAACATAGAGGAAAGTTAAGGAGAACAAGATTTTTTGAATTGGGAGGCGAGAAGGGGTAGATATGGCTTTATAAAGAAGGGGGCAAGCAAGATGTCTCTATGGGACTTTCCTTGTGTCCTTAGCCTAGGGTTTCATGGCCATGCAAGAGGAAAGCTCATAGGGGCTTATTGAATATCAAATGTCAGTTCTAAAATCCCATGGAGACTTATTGGCGATCCCCACCGACCTCCAATAAAATAAATAACCCCATTGGTTGATAGCTTTTAAAGATAAGCTCATTTATAAAGAGGGTAATCCCTAAAAGTTGTTGAAAACCCCCCATGCGAGCTCCCATCTGCCTCAGTGATGATGACTGTATCTAGGGAATCCTTTCTGTATCCCCATCAGCTAGATGATAGTGGTTTTGTTAAGTCCTTGCTATGTCCAGCGAAGGAGTTCTTTCAGGTACGAGTGAAGAAATGGCGGAAGAAATAGTGAAGAAATGGGGGAGTTTTAGCATTGAAGATGAAGAGGAAGAGATAGTTTTACTATTAGATGAGGAAAGACTTGAAGATAATGGGGGCTTCGGCCTCATTTTGCTGGCCAGAATCCTCTCAAATCGGCCCTACAATCTGAACGCTCTCATCAAAATGATGAGCCAAGTGTGGAATCTATGACTAAAACTCAAAATCAAGTAGATCGAACAAAACATTCTAAAAATATTGTTCAGAAATCGGAGAGATAAAGAAAGAGTCTACAAAGGTGCACCCTGGAGCTTCGACAACTGCCGACTACTCCTAAAAGAAGTTCAGCCAAATGACCAACCTTCGAAGCTTGTTATTAATGAGTCACCGCTCTAGATTAGGCTATATAATCTTTCTTTGGGTACATAATAGAAAAAGTGCTACAACCATTGATACCAGAGTAAAAAAGCTGCTTGGAATGGAAAAAAATCAACTCCAACTGGGAAAGGGAGAAAAGGGTTAGAGTGGACAAAATGCTAAAAAGTAGACAGATAGTCCAAGATTAGCAAGGAAACAAGTTCACAGTGGACCTGAGATATGAATGTTTGCCTATCTTCTACTACGGCTGTGGAAGACTAGGCCACATCCATAAGGAGTGTACTACAACAGAAGAAAAGGAAGAAGAAGAATGAGAAGGGTGGATGAGAGCCTCACCCAGGAAGCCCCATAGGAATCTAGAAAGCCCTTCCTACGAGAACAATAAAATAAGGGAGTTGTTCCCTAGAAGTGGGTTGGACAAAAGAGACAAAATACCAAAAAATTATGAATGAAGTAAGGGAGAAGGAGAGGTGTATGGCAAAATGTCCATCAAAGAAACCAATGCCATAATACAAAATAAAGAGATAACTGAATCAATAAAAGGGAGGGAGGCTCCAGTACCAAACGTCATTGAAGAAATAATATTGATAATGTAGGAGGGGCTGGCACACAATGAAAAAATTGAGAAAGCCCCAGAGGACAGTAGGAGGAGTAATGACGAGAAAACTATTGTCCAGAATACTATTACTGCACCATCCACCAACCAAGAAGACCACATTTCTAGAGGGCACACATGAAGATATAGGGGGGGGGCAAAGATGGATTGAAGAAGAATAAAAAAATCACAAAAGATAGTGGCACCCATGAGCAAACAAAGATAGTCGACAAAGGGGAACCTATCAGAATAAGGAAAGACAAACATGGGACCGGAGGAATCAAAGCCAACAATAGAAGAATAACTAGGAGACTACCCATTGCAACCCGATCAATCACAGGAGAAGAAATGAATAAAATGATTGATGGAAACATAAAATGGGGACTAAAAAGAAGAAATGGTGAAGAGAAAGATGGCTGTATGGAATACTTGGATACAAGAAAGCAAAAACTGATTAGAGAGGAAGGAAACAAAATGGTTTGGGAAGCATACCCCAAACAAGTAGCGGGTACTGACATAGTTCAGGCCCGTGAAACAAGATGAAAACTCTGAGCTGGAACTACCAAGATGTGGGCAACCTTGGCATGTTCCGAACCCTGCGGAGCATCTGGTGGAGGGAGAGTCCGAATATTGTTTTATAATGGAAATAAAAATATAAGCTCATGACTTGGAAATGTTGTTAGGAGAAAATGTGGTTTTGATAATGGTGTATGCCTTAGCAGTAGTGGTAGAGTAGGAGGAATGGGGTTATGGTGGAATGATGAAGAGGTTTCTATTATTAACTATTCTATGCACCACATTGCAGTGAGAATTAAAGGCAGTAGGGGGGAGAAGGATTGGAGATTTGTGGGGGGTCCACAGTTGGTTTGAAACTCATCTGAAACATAAGACATGGATGATGATTAATGATGTTGATCAGCTTTTGACAGTCTTTATGGGCAATTTCAATAAGATATCCAGTCATAATGAAAAAGAAGGTGGGGAGATAAGAGGTGAAAGGTATATCAACAATTTTAACAACTGTATCTCTGATTGCCACTTGGTGAGGGTTCCTTTTAGTGGGAACATCTTCACCTGGGTTAAAGGTATGACTCCGGAGACCATGATCAGGGAAAGATTAGATTGAGTGCTAACCTCACTGAGCTGGCATAATGACCACCCTTGGGCTAAGGTGATTCACCTTCCCAGACTCAACTATGATCATGCCCCTATTCTGTTGAGAAGTGGAAAAGAAGGGAATCAAATCAGTACACAACACATCAACAAAATGGAACATTTTTGGATGGTTGAGGAGCATAGTAAACATATTGTGATAGAGAGTCAGAACAACTGTGCGGGTGATAACATTGCAGCAAGAATATTGAAATGTGGGTCTGATCTATGAAGTTGGGTAAAAGAAAAGTTTGGGGATATTGACAAGATACTTTGCAAAGTATAAAGGATCTGGGACACGAGCAAGGCCTTGAGATGTCAGCTGGAAACATAAAGAGATGCAAAGAGTTATGCAACGAGATTAGTACCCTTCAAAAACAAAAAGAAATGTACTGGTTTTACTAGGGCTAAGCTAAAGGAGATGCAATATGGTGATAAGAACATGTCATATATTCATAACAAAGACTCGCAAAGGAGGAGAAGGAACAATATTAACAACATCAAAGACAAAGATGGAGCTGAACAAACAAAACCAGAAGATATCGAAAGAGTTATACTGGATTACTATGAAGAGCTCTTCACCTTAGAAGGGGTTGTTGATCTAGAAAAGGTAATGATAGGTATTAAATAGACTATCATAAGAGAGATGAATGTTATTCTTGAATTCTACCCTCATGATGAGGAGATCAGAGATGCCATCTTCAGCATGCACCCCAACAAAGCACCAGGGCTTAATGGGTTGCATGCTAGTTTCTTTTAGGTCTTTTGGGGGACATCAACTCCTACATCAAAGGGTGGTGGGGAGGACAACAAAGCATCAATGTTGTCAAAAAAAAATATAGTCCTTATCCCAAAAGTAAAGGAGGCAAAGGATATGAGTGAGTATCACCCTATCAGCCTATGTAACACCATATATAAAATCATATCCAAAATGATGGCAAACAAAATCAAACCTTTCTTGGATGGGATGATCTTGCCAAATCAAAGCACTTTTTTCCCTAGGCGTCTTAAAACTGATAATGTACTGGTGGCATTTCAAAATTTCCTTGTGATGAAAAGAAAAAAAGGAAAGAAAGGGTAGATGGAGATGAAGTTGGACATGAGTAAAGCGTACCATAGAGTTGAGTGGAAGTTCCTGCTGCTTGTGATGAGGAAGATGGGGTTTAGGGAGATCTGGTGTAACAAAACTAAAAATTGTATAGGCATTGTTTCTTTTAACTTCATCATCAATGGTTGTAAAAGAGTGTTAGTTACCCCTAAAAGAGGTCTCTGCCAAGGAGACCCAATTTCCTCTTACCTTTTCTTGTTTTTTGCAGAGGCTCTGTCACCATGTTAATCAAAGGTGGTATTGAAGGAGACATAACGGGTGCTAGGGTCTGTCAAAATGGGCCTCGTACAACACACATCTTCTTTGCAGATGATAGCATCTTGTTCATCAATGCAAATCTCCAAGAAGCTAAAAGAGTAGCTTCTATATTAGGATGCTATCAGAAGGCTTCAGGTCATAAAATCAACCTCAACAAGATGGAGATAACTTTAAGCAGGAATGTGATGAATGATAGTAGAGTACAAATCATTGATGAGCTGAAGGTGAGATAGGTGGAGACTCACAAAAAATACTTGGGCCTTCTGACAATTATCGGTAGATCCAAAAGAGAAATATTTGGAGAACTAAAAGACATGATTAGGAGAAAGATTAGCAAATGGAAAGAAAAGCTATGAGTCAAGCAGGTAAAGAAGTTTTGATAAAAGTTGTAATCCAGTCAATTCCTACTTATATGATGGACATTTTCTATATACCCATCAATATCATAGAGGACATCAAGAGAATGATTAAGAACTTTTGATGGGGAGATAAAGAAGGATAAAGGAAGTTGCATTGGGCCAGTTGGGAGAAGTTGTGTCAAACAAAAAGTATTGGCGGCTTGGGCTTTAGGGACCTAGACATCTTCAATCAGGCCTTACTTGCCAAATAATCATGGAAGTTGTTGCACCATCCAAAGTCTATGGCTGCACAAGTCTTAAAGGCTAGATACTATAACCATAACACTATGAGGCCAGGAGAGGCTTTGATCCAAGCTTCACCTAGAGATCTATTTGGGGAGCTAAAGCTTTGCTACTTGAAGGGATACACATCCAGATCTGTCCTAGATCCACTAGACCTATCAGTTCTGATCTATGGTTATCAAATAAAAAGGGGTCTGGCTCCATTAATTCTCATGATAGGATGACTTCCCTATAGTGATCAAAGATCTTACTGACTCTAGGAATGGATCGTGGAGTAAACATGTGATTTATGATTTCTTCACCAAGGAGGAAAGCAAAGTGACCATGAGCAACCGAATCGCTTTGGGCAACCACGATGAATGGTACTGGTATCTGACCACTGATGGAGCTTTCTCTGTGGGGTCATCCTATTGGATGGAAAAGAATGGACATACAGAAGACTGGAACTGTAATGAGAATTTTCCATGGAAAAAGCTTTGGGTTTTAAACCTTCCACCAAAGCTGAAGTTGTTTCTTTGGAGGTGCTATAGAAACTTCATTCCCACTAACCAAAATATACAATCCAGGCACATCAAAGAGGATGACGATTGCCCCCTCTACCATACAAATGCTGAGTTGACACTCCACGCGATGGTGCATTGCAATGAAGCTGAAGCTTTATGGTACATAGAATTTCTAGATGCAAACCTCCAATCCGGTTTTGACAAAACCATGAAAGACTTCCTAAAGGACAACATCAACAACTATAATGAGACTAATATCACATGCATTGCTACTGATTGTATCGTGGCTTGGCTCAACATGAACCAAATAATCTTTAGCAATGATCACACTCCTCTAAATATAAGAAGATCAGGTCTATGACACTGGGCTCACAACTACCAAATGTATGCTAGAATGGATAAAACTGGTGATAAATCTAGTAGTAGAGAAAATATGCATGACCCCATGCCTGCTGGCTGCTTTAGAGCTTGGACTGACACTGGTCTTGCTGGAGATGGAGCTGCAATGTTGGGATCTATCTTCAAGGAACCAGGGGGTAAGATACTTGCTATGGCAGCCATAAAACTGAATGGCTATTGGGACTCTTTCATAGTTGAAGCTATGGGAGTCAAATTCTGTCTCTAAAACACAAAATCCCTTAATATTGACAATATCTTGGTGACTACAAATGCAAAGGATGTTTGGAAAATATTGGGAAAAGGAACATGCGGCTACAATCCTGTTATGCAGGTCTTCAATGATATTGATACACTTGTGGGAGGCTTTCCTCATTGCTCCTTCATGTTTGAAAGATGAGAAAGAAATGTAGTGGCTCACAACCTTGCCAAATCAGGCTTGGGTGGCCCATATGGAAATGTTTGGCTATCAAAGTTTTTGGTTGAGCCGGAACAATGAAACACATCTGATGAGTTCTAATAGATGAGTTCCATTGACATAAAAAAGAGAGGGTAATCCCTAAAATGCCCTTGGAGAGAACCAAGGTGAAACTAGGTGAACCATGGTTCAAAATCTCGAAAATGGTAAGGGAATATCTAAGGATTATAATACATGAGATAATTTGCAAAGAAAACCTCCCAATTGGGTAAAGTGCATACAAATCTAGAATGCACCTAAAATTTCATAACTTGCACAAACAACATCCAAATTTGACCAAATTTAAAACTTAGGCTCATTTTATGATTTCAAAGCACATACCAAAGTTAGATTGAGCTTTATAACACCTAATTAAGGTCTTAAGTAAACTTTCACTGAGGTATTTGTGCATAGACCATTTTATTGTTACAAACAATGAATAAATGTTCACCAAACCACTATAAATTCTACTAATTAAACATCAAGGAAAAAAAGGATGGAAATGAAAGGGAAACTTGGGAAAAAGGATTATATGGAGATTACATCTAATATTCTGTATGTTACAATACATGTATGGCTTGTGAATATAACAAGTTTGTGGCAGGATGGCAACTATACAATGATGTATATACCTTTATGGTATGATATGTGATACATGTAGCATAGTTTGTGGACATCAATGTAATATGTTCTACTTTTGTGATTATATAATATCAATTTTAATTTACTATGTTTTCTAGTAACCTAGATGTTTATTTTTTAATATCGTGCTTTGTTTTGAGTAATCCCACTTTGGAGTGAATGGTGTGTCATAGTTTGGTTCGTATCAGAGCTCCAGTTTCATTGAGTCTATAAGGACATATGACTAGGGTTGTGTCTATTCTTATGAATGTAGTATATCTAATTGTATCTTCCGGTTATGTAGAAGAAGAAGAATATATGTCTAAAGAACACAAAGAACATGCTGAAAGCAGTGTTGCTGTACTAGGAGGTGGTGTGAGGAGTCAGGCCAGGATAGTGGAGTGCATGAGATGCCTCAGTTTGACCCAACAACTGTGTCCAATCCCACTTTCTAGTCCATGTTTGGACAATTCATGATGACAAATATGGTGGATATCATGTTTGTACCCAAAGCAAGGGCAACTAACCCCAATGCAAAATCTGAGGGTTCTGGGAAGACCCTTGAGAGGTTAATGTGTGTGTATGACCCCTGACCTCGATTTTGGGGTAACCCTTTTTGTTTAGATAAAGTAAGTTTGTTAGAACTTATCTCTAATCTTTTGAGATGTATTTAGTGCTTTTGGAGAGCTTAAGTTTCAAGTTTGAGCTTGTTTGGATGATGTTTATGCTTTATGTGCTAGCTTTGGTGCAAATTGCAATTTACCCAAAGTAGAGGGTTGATGTGCAATTTTTCACCTCTAGAGTGTTATTTCTTTTTCTTGACACCATCTATAGGAAATATAAAGAGGTGAGCACCTTGTTTGAGCCTTGGTTGAGGAGTATCACCCGTAGTGGTGATCTAGGATTGATATGGGTGATGTGTGTCTTGCCCTAGGTCACGACCTCAGGCAGGTTGGGTGGGTGTCATGGTCGAGACACCCCCTCTTGATGTTTAGGTCATAAACAAGGTGGTCTAGGGCCAAGATTGTTGCCCTCTTATAAGATGTCTTGACGTAGGATTCGAGTTTGTCTCTTGTCTCGACCTAGTGATGATGGTTGGTGTGTATGTGGCGACCATGGTTGGTGAACCATGGGATGGTCACAACCGTGACTATGTGAGTGACCAAGGTGGTCTAGACCCAACCTAGAGTGAGTGACAAGGTCCCATAAATCTAGGAGCTAACTTACCCTTTTTCCCAAATCTGAGACCACCTTTCCAAGGAGAGACTTTGAGATACACCTTGTCTCCAACTTGGAATTCTAGAGGTCTACGACGCTTATCAGCATAAGACTTCTATCTATCATGAGCATCTTTCAACTATTGTTTTATTGCTTTAATTTTCTCAGTTGTCTGTTGCACTAGTTCATGACCCAGAAGTTGGTATTCTCCTATTTCATACCAGCATAACATTGATCTACATCGTCTACCATATAATGCTTCATATGGTGCCATATCAATACTAGTATAGTAACTGTTGTTGTAGGAAAACTCTATCAAGCTCAAGTGTATATCCCAACTTCCTACAAACTGAAGAATACATGCTCTAAGAAAGTCTTCCAAAGTCTGTATAGTTCTATCAGATTGCCCATCTGTCTGAGGATGGAAAGTTGTGCTAAAATTCAACTGAGTACCCAAAGCACTTTATGTAGTTATTCCCAAAAATTACTTGTAAACTAGGGACCTCTATTAGATACAATTGTATCTAGAACCCTATGTATTCACACTATCTCATCTATATAGATCTATGCAAATTTCTCAGCAGTATAGGTTGTTTAGATAGGAAGAAAATGTTGTGACTTAGTCAACATATTAAATATCACCCAAATGGAATCATGACCTTTGGGTGTTCTGGGTAAACCAACCACAAAGTCCATGGTCACGTGATCCCATTTACACTGTGGTATAGGTGAAGGTTGTAATGTTCCTATGGGCTTCTGATGTTCAGCTTTAACCTGCTGACACACTGGACATCGCATAACAAACTCAGCTACATCCTTCTTCAAACTAGGCCACCAATAAATATCTTATAAGTTATGATAGATTTTGGTACTCCCTGGATGCATTGCATACATGGACGAATGAGCTTCCTCCATGAATAGCTTCCTTAAGTCATTGACATCAGGTACTACCATCCTACCATGGTAACAAACTACCTCATCCTCTGACTCATGAAAACTGTCCCATTTCACAGTACCATACTCTGACCTAATCTGTTGATTCACAGTATTAGCCTGTTGTACCTCTTTGATCTGTTGTTTTAGAGTAGGCTTCACATGCATCTCAGCTAACAATCCAACTAACAAAGATACTTTAAGTTGTTCATTGTTTTGCCTCAAAGAGACAAGCATGTCTCATTGAAAGCACACTAAAGAGTTCAATTGTGCTTTCTCTGTGGGTGGCGATGATGATTTTCTACTTAGTGCATCTGCTACTACATTAGCCTTTGCTAGATGATAATCAATTGTACAATCATAGTCCTTGATTAATTCCATCCAGCGACGTTGTCTCATATTCAACTCGTGTTGTGAGAAGATATACTTTAGGTTCTTATGGTCTGTGAAAATCTGACATGTTTCTCCATAGAGATAATGTCGCCAGATCTTCAATGCGTGAACCACTATAGCTAATTCTAGATCATGGGTCGGATAAATTTCCTCATGTTTCTTAAGTTGTTGGGAAGTAAAAGAAACTACATGATCGCTCTGCATCAACACACATCCTAGACCATTCTTAGAGACATCACGGAAAACAATGT
Organism: Alisma plantago-aquatica; assembly: GCA_963693085.1. Classification (NCBI taxonomy): domain Eukaryota; kingdom Viridiplantae; phylum Streptophyta; class Magnoliopsida; order Alismatales; family Alismataceae; genus Alisma; species Alisma plantago-aquatica. Next base: position 958,005,676 of record OY856413.1, on the reverse strand, counting down.
ATGCATTTCTCTGCTCAGGTAAAGCTAACACAGGTGCACTGGTCAACCTTACTTTCAATAACTGGAAAGAATGCTGACACTTGTCATTCTAGATAAAAGGAACTTCCTTCCTGGTCAACTTGGTTAGGGGTAAGGCTATAGAACCAAAGTCTTTAATAAACCTCTTGTAGTAACCTACTAGGCCTAAGAAACTGTGAATCTCATATGATTTCTTGGGTTGTTCCCACTCTAACACAGATTCCACTTTCTGTTCATCAACACCAATACCTGAAGCAGATCTACCGTGTCCAAGAAAAGACACTTCTGACAACCAAAACTTGCACTTGCTCAACTTAGCATATAGCTTGTGTTGTCTTAACAATGTCAAGGCTTAACAAAGGTGTTGTTCATATTTTTGACCATCTCTACTGTATATCAAGATGTCATCTATGAAGACCACTACAAACTGATCAAGGAATGGTCAGAAGATTCTATTCAACAGATCCATGAACACATCTGGTGCATTAGTTAGTCTAAATGACATAACTACAAACTCATAATGACCATACCTTGTCCTAAAGGCCGACTTAGGTATATCACTCTCCTTGATATGTAACAGATGATATCCTGACCTTAGATCTATCTTAGAGAATACCGTTGCACCATTAAACTGGTCAAACAGATCATCTATCCTTGGCAGAGGATATTTGTTCTTAATAGTCACCTTGTTAAGATGTCTATAGTCTATACATAATCTCACTACTAAAAAAAGGTCTTTAACTATATAAAAAAATTGTAGCGAAAACCCCATATTTTGTAGTGAAAGGCTTTGACTACATATTTCTTTACACATACAAATTGTAGTATATGCTCGTATAGCTAAAGCCTTTAACTATATTTTTCAAATATGTAGTTAGATAATCCATTCGCTACAAATTCATATGTATCCAGAATTGTAGCTAGATATTGTCCTTACATATTTAAATATAGGTATAATTATTGCTAAATGTATGCCTACAATTGTATATATAGTCAGTATGTAGCAAAAACATGAAGTTAATACAAATTATATGTAGTTAATGTGTAGGGAAAGGCAGCATAAACTGCACACATATATATGTAGTTGGATTATGCACTTGCTACATATGTAGTGCCACATATACATATATGTATATTTTGATTATTCATGTATTGTGTAATTAGTCTAGCTCTTTTAGTAACAAATTTGTAGTAGTTAGACCAAGTTATGCTCTTTATGCCAACAAACTTACTTTCATTTGTACTGAAACATCAAATGTACATGGGGAGGACGTATACCTTGCCCCTATTACATAATGTGTACAAAGAAAAGGATAAACATATACTAATAAATTCGGTGAGGTCTACATGCATCTTGGAAAAAGTGTATGTATCTTTCTTGACCAGTTTTAGAATCGTTGTTGTCTTCTCCTTTTGTTCAATGAGTTGGCGATAGCATGGGTTCTTGTGTTGCACAAAGTTGTGACCTTGTGACATGTTGGCCCTTCATCCAATTTCCTTGAAAAGTGGGTCGATTTTGTTGAATGGAAGAAATCTTGATTTGAAGATTGCAGCATCACCCCTCATAGTGACATCTTTCTATTACAACTTGGACTATCCATAGATGTTCTAGGAATCTTCTTTGTACTCTATTTTGTTGGACTTGATCTAGACCCAAAGATGGATTCTTCTTTAGATATAAGTTGACATTGAGGCCTTTTTTATCCTGTATCATATATGTATCAAAATTGCAGTCATTGAATAGAATAATTATTTCATTCATTTTTAAGCTACACCTTACTCGCAATCTCTGTCATTCCTGCTCTTCCCTAAAAGTAGTACAATATTTAAGCATGGATAGAATATGAAACTGCAATAGTTAATCACATAAAGAAAGGTAGATTACAATCACCCTAAGCATCAATATTAGAAAAACAGACTTCATGTGTCTAAGATGTCCCCTAAAACTGAAATTGAAAGGACAAACCAATTTAAGGAGCTTACTACAAAGAAAGGAGAAAGGAACCTTGAATAACATTCTGATCTTAATTGGTTTTCTCCAAAGGAGAAGATACTAGAGTCTTCATTTTAGAGTATCTTAGCTAGAAAGCATTTCACAAATATGTATTAGAGAGTCAGAAGTCACCTACTGCTAAGCTAGTACTCAACATTCAAATACAATTGTGGGATATTACTAAAGCCTTTACAATGGAGAGATGTGCAATGGAGAATCCCAACATGACAAAAGATGAGACATGTCCCTCTCCTACAGTTAGTGGTGTATGTTTACACAACAATCAACCAATAACATTTCCTACAATGCACTAGCTATATTGTATGTTTTGAAGAACACCTAGAGGAACATTGAAAGCAATCTTGTTTAATTTGACAACATGTAAGGCTCACTAGACTAGAACAAAACATGAATATGTTAAGCACTGAAAACTACAGAGGAACATAGCATTATGATAGTTTTAGCAGTCCATGACCACTATTTGTCGATAGCAACAATTAAGAAACAGTTAGACATGATGCATGTACATGGAAACTACACTTTTAAGTGCCTAGTAATTTTGTATTTTGATGGCCTTCCCACACTAGGACTGTAGGTCTCTAATCAATGTTTGATCCCATGGAAACTAAGATGAAAAGTAAAAAGTACTAGACCTGCTACATATGGTAGATCAATTCTTGTTGTTTGTTGTAGAGGCTGTAACAGCAGAAAAAAAAAATTATGTTATTGACATACAATGGCCTGGTATCTTAAAAAGGTATTTTGAAGGATTGGCTTTGAATCAAGTCCATCACACATGGTGTCAGCTCAATGCTTTGGCTCAAATCAAACAACTAGGCACATGCAGTTGTAGATATTTGGTAGGATTCGTCAAGGGCCTATGCCTTGACAAGTGCATCCTTACTGAGATTGTACCCCTTTTCTAGCTTAGTCTTCACTACATCCTGTGCAGCCATCAACGCTTCACTTGGGGTCGAAACAAAATTGTTATTACAAAAAAGTACTACTTTTTCCTAGAGAAAATATGAGATATTATTTGAAGATAGTCTTTGTTCTTTAGAAATCATTTTACATATAGGCTTGGACGAACCTAAACCAAGCACCAGGAGGCTGTGTTTTAGTTGAAGTCTCTCCAGAATCCTACCTTTTAGTGTTAGTTATCTGACTTGGAACTTTATAGGTCCAAAAAAGTAGTGTCATTAAGTGCCAGAGTCAGTAACAAATGATCTTTCAGTGATCATAGATGGCTAAAAGTGTCTCACATCAATGTACCTCTAATAATCCTGGAAATTGGATAACACATAAAAGAGGGTGATAAAGTCATAGACCAGATGGAGGGGTAACTTGAAGATATATTCATACATAATAACTATGTGGTAGAGTTAAGGGAGGGGCAATGGAGGATTTTCTGACAAAATTTTAGAACGACTTTTCACTCGCAGATGCATATCTTTATGTGAAGAATTCTACACAATTTTTGACAAGACATAGAAACAATATATAGTAATACATTCACACAGTCCATGAGAAACTTATTTACCTTCTCCAATATAGAGCACCACCATCACTAACAATTACCTTGACAAACTTGTTTACCTTCTCGAGGAGTATAATGGTTCTTGGAGAGGAGGCGACTGGAATCATAAGTGCTCTGCAAGGACTGACTATAGATAAAGACTACTAAACCAGTAAGCCTAGAAGTATGGTTGTCTGCTAGGTTGCCCATGACACCCATGTAGTTAGGGGGTTTAGAGAGGCCTAATTGGAAGAGGAAGATCACTAAAGCACTAATCCACTGGCTTGGTTGATGCTCTGCTATCATTTACTGGTACTCCCTGAATACTAGCTTTAAGTCCCCTTGCTACTTGCAGGCTGCAAGAGAAGAGAGGAAAGGAGATCATTTAAAGAGTTTTGGAGAAGTCTCACTGAAGAACCAACATTACCCACAATGACCAGTTGGCATTTCCTAAGGTTCAGTGATTCTATAACAGTTTGGAGAAGAGTTCCTATCTTCATCTACAATAAGATAAGGCCCATAAATAAAGATTTGCTATGATTCAACATTTAAAAACTATTTAGTATCTTCATCAAAAATTCTTCTAGAACTTTCCCATTGCTGGTCTTGTTTTAGAGAAAAACCTTGTTGTTTGATATGTAAATCTAGATATGACAAAATCATATACTGATAAAATAACAAGAGAATTCAATATTCAAAATGAAAATTATATTCATGGCGTTGCTGAACAAATTTTTCCTAGACATCTAGAATTTGAATCTACTTCAGCTGAATGTAAATTCTACTATTGCTTAAAATGAAAATATAATTTAATTTCCTGATCCAGATGAAGAGGTATACGTTCTCATAAGAACCTGCAGTAGCAAGCAATCAAACAAGTGTACTGCCAAACAATGGATGAGGTTAATTAACTGATACCTATATATATGTAATCTAAAAAGGAATGGACACATAAACAAATCATGGGTTGAATGTGTTAGTTCACCTGTTGGGATTCTGAGTGAATCCAATGGTTTGATAAGTCACAGCTAGCCGAACAACCTGAATCCTGGATCAAGATTAGCACCCTCAACAAGGACATTGGAGTGTAAACACCTTGGTAGGATAACCAACATATCTTGATGTTTATAAAACACCAACTGGCAGAATACTACAAAGAATTCTATATTGTATCATAAATAATTACTTTATTTTAGAAATCTAGTATCACCACCTGTTGTTTAATAAAAACTAAGGCTAAACACAGAAGTTGACAAGAATAATATATTGTATTGTACATACTGCTATGATTCATCAGTAGTATTGATAAACCTAATCATGTTTCTACATAAAGTGCTTTCAACATATCAAATGTCTATAGAAAGACCACGAATCGAGTAGACCTGCATAAACTGAGTTCAACTATTAAGTTGTGAATAGCAATGTGTCAATTACATCACTCCTCCTAGATTCTATGAAAAAATATAAGTACAAAGTTCTAATGGTAGAAGTCCACTTTCACCAAGATCTAAAAATTGTTCTTCACCATTGGGTGAATTGTATACATTCGAATGCCCATGTATTATATGTTTGCAACAAGATCAAATTTGAAGCCATTTTCTAATGTAGAAGGGTCATCCAATGAGTTTATGAGCATACTCTTATGTCTAGGTTGATACAAGAAATGGTATCCAAATACAAGTTTATGATCAGGTTTCTACCACTTGCAACAATGACAACATTCAGTAGATATCACAATTGCAGCAAACAAGACCTAAATAAGCACGTCAATTAAGTGATAAGATCACAATGGTTACTCTGTTAATTAACAATACTAATAAGTATTATGTATGGACTTATTAGGGATATGACATAGAGGAATCACCAAAAATATTCCCTCGTACAAAAATCCTCTTCATGCACATCGTGGCTCTCCTACAGCCTTGGTCATTCACCATCATGCTCTAGTCATTGCAAGTAGTTCAACAAAGCAAAACAACAAAGTATTCACTATGCATGGATATCAATTTAGTGTCATTAAAAATTACCCTACTTTCTTGGAGCAGAGATTATGTTCTATTACCAGTCTTTCTTTTCACCCTTAACGGGTGCAATGAGATGTAAATGCCTCTGACCCCATTATTTCTATTTAAGCAGATGAAACATCCCAGGCAAGTTACAGCATATAGCTATGAAGGATGGTACATCCCCAGAGTGATAGACATGTTTATGGTTGTGAAAGGATGCAGATCCAAGGGAGCTTATATCTGTTGTGGTGTGAAGGTATAGACATTGGGTTTCCCATCACAAAGTTGTTGAAGTGTATGGAAATTTGTGTGATTTGTGCATTTTGAACAATGTAATTTGTTTTGTAAATCCCATTCTGAAAGGTTTTGAATATCAGTGCAACATTTCCATCTGAAGAATTACAAGTTACCAATATACAATTAGTGAAGTGTACAAAGGAGTTCCTATGCTTTTTCCTATTGGTGGAATAAATTTTTGTGTACTATTTGATCATTGAGCTAAGGAGGAACAAATTAATGATCCAGATTTTATTGTTTTTATTATATGAATCAATTCCAAAACACTATGTCATTGTTTGGATTTTGTTCATTGTCACTTATTTTGTTCCTTTTAGATTTCAAAATGCTTGGATCAACCTGTCTTAGGAGCAACTGGATGGAAGGATGACTTCTAGATAGAGATGAAGATTTGTCGTCAGATGGTTGGGCTTTATCAGGACAGGGAGCACTTTCTGAGTTGATAAATGTAGGAACCCTAAAATCATCATCATTATCCAAAATCTTCCTGGAACTATTAATATTAGAAAATACCTTGCTTATAGCAGACTAGAACCAAAATCTGAAGCAGCATGTTGTGAATGCTCTGGGCCTACATACGCTGTTTTAGTCACAACTGAAATTTTTTTTCTCTCCGGGCTCATTACAATTGTATTGATACTCTTCTTGCTGAAAGAAGGCATATGAGTCTCATGTGTTGAAGAGAAATTTATGTGGATGTTGATAAGATGAGGTGAATGGTGCCCGTTCACTCAACAGCTCCCTGGAACAACATGCTTAAGCATTTATAATATGAAAAGTAGGACCTTCTCAAGTGAATGGTGCCCGTTCACCCTTAGTTATGCATATGCTTCTTAATAATCAGAATATCATGATACCTATTTATCTTTTTTTTTGGATATTGCAAAATAATTCATCAAAATAAAGTGATGAAGGCATAAGAAAGAATGTACTTACATTTTGCATGTTAAACAAGGTTGCAATATCATACATGTGGAGAAGATAAAAAAAATCTAGAAGTCTTCTTCAAAATAGGTTCAGAAATGTGTAACTCTGAATTTATCTATTATTTGACGATAAGCATCAGTTGGTCTTCTAGGGCCATTATATCAGATGTATGAGAAACCCCAATCAAGTCTTTTAAATGAGGGAGCATATAACTCTTCAACCATTCTATATGCAAACTTTCTTTCTGAGAAGTGGACATATATCTGCAAAAGAAAAGAACACAAGCTTAAGGTGTACAAAGTCGATGGGCTGACAGATAAATAATAATCCTAAGAATTCTTCCATGGAATTTATTAGTCAGAAGAGATGAATTATAGAAGTCTTGACGATTCAAATGGATGCAAGCAGTGCAAAACTAAAATGTACATTATTCATGATCCAACTAATTAACTACCCTCCAACCCACCCACACACATTCCATTTGAAGCTTTGTATGGCCACCCTCGTCCCTCTTTGATTTCTCATGACCCAGGATCTGCTGCTCTTTAGAGTATGGAGTCTATGCTTCAAGATAGGTTGGTTGAAACTTACTATCTGTCGGACTGCATAAAGAAATTTATTCAATAAAGTTTAATTGTTATTCAAATGATACTCACAATATAGAGTGGAAATCAGTAGTAGGCAATATCAAATCCGAAACTCATTTCAATATCTATGAACACATTTTGATTCCTGCATAACCAAACAGCAAGGCAGGTATCAACAAGAAAATTTAGTAAAAGTAACCCACACCTCATCATGTAACTTTATCTTCATTGTTGAACACTCTCGCCCAAGTTGGCCTTGAGTTGTTGTAGTTGGGCAACGTTTCTTGGCAATATCCAAGATGATCTTCTCTATCTGGCTGGAGGAGGTTCTTAACTGTTGCACTGGAGTCAGAAAAAACAAATGTGGATGCATAGATAGATGAATAAGATGAGAAAAAGAGAGGTCAGCCATTACGTGAACAAGATGAGCAAAAGAGAGGTCATCCATTACATGGCAAACATAGGATGACATGTGTTGATTTTACAGAAGTCATCACAGGGCAACTGAAGCACCAAAATAGACCCAGATAACAACATAAAACATCAAATAGAAACACAAGGCAAACACAACTGGCGATTCCTCCGACGTCTTTTGACCCCCTCTCTATCATCTTCAAGCAGACCTCTGTAGCCGATACATTGGTATCAATATCTTCATCTTGGAATAACTTCCTATTACAGATTTTGTTTAACTTCACAACTGTTAAGAAAGCTTGTGTTCATGAAAGTAGTAGTACCATATCACATGAGGACTTCCATCTCCAAAAATATGCTTTCTTGATATAGCAAGTCAGTGGACCCTTTTGTGGCCATGGTAATATGCACGAGTTTGCTCTCTATTCTTTAGTTCAGATCTGAACTATTGGCTCATTGTTCAATACTCTGTCCCTTTGTATTGATCAAGCTAGATCTTTGAGCAACTTATCATACTTAATGGACGTTCAAAAGAAAATGCATTCTCCTAAAAGAGACCTCCCATACACACACAAATTTCAAAACCAGTTCCAAGCAAATATTTCCTAGGTGCAATATTATATTATAAAGCCATCATCTCTGTTTTCCCACATAAATTAACAAGTTTAGATCCAACCGAAGTATTTGTAAGTCAAAGCTTATGGAACATTAGTGATTTTTAAAGGGGAAAGCCTAGAGTATATAGTTGATATTTTGATAATGTTTAGGTTTTATATTAGAACAAATGTGCACGGATATGTAATAAAATTCCATCAGCTTTAAACATGCAGGGTAGAGTGTAGATGCTAGACTCTGTCTAGGATTTAGTCAAAATTTATTTAATGCAAAATAATAATTCCAGGTTCACTAATATACCAAGTGGATTTTTTTATAGAATAAAATGATAACCCATCCCACAAATAGTATAAACAATTACCCATTTTAGGTGTGAAGAAGAGTAGGATTTCACTGCATTTGGTTTTAATTCCGGACATTGATCATGACGCCAACACACACATTTATTATTTACTAAACTAGCGCAGAATATCGGTAGATTTACACACATATTTTCTATAGTTCACATACCTTTGTCGTTTGTTTTTCTGTCAGGCGTACAAATTATAGTGGATATAATCTAGTGAGCCTCAACAAATGCTGCATCAATGTCCCCGCTAAAGTGACTCATGAGTCCAAGAGCATTATAGCTTCTGCAATCCCTCTAGACTCAACACACATCTGTACTCCTACGGAAGGAACAAATTTCATCAATAAGAAAAAGCACGTGGTTAGTTGTAATAATAGATCAGGGCCCTGAATTTATTTTATTCAGACATATGAGCTTCTACAAAAGTATATACAAAAGGACCAATGCTGGAATGTCAGACTGCAGTCACTACACTAAATTCCCATCAGCTTTAAATGGATGAAATTAGCTGAACAAACAACTCCATCTTGTACTCTCTCAAATCTTCCAGTTGTTCCTGTATTTCCTACGTGGATATTAACGCTTTCATAGTATCAAAGGGCAGTATTGTTGCTAAGGTGCCCACAAAGACATCGCCTTAGCCCGCAAGGGAATTTTTGATCTAGGTAATGCAAGATCATTATCATCTTTAGATAATAAGATTGTCAAAATAGATACATACGGATTATCAGAGAACAAGACCTGTTGGACGTTATAACATACTAGGGATTCTTTCTTCAAATTGCATAACATAGAAAAAGCAGGTACAATAAAATTTCAGAATTACCTAATATGTCATGTGTCCATCAACATTTTACTAGAAAACACCTTATAAATATATTATTTTAATATGTAAACCATAGCATTTCATATTCAATTATATTATCTGTTAGACATGAAAAGGAATTGGCATGAAAAATATTCCTACTTGAACAAAAATCTAATGTTAGTAAATGAAAAGGAATTGGCATGACAAATATTCCTACTTGAACAAATACTAGCGGAGAGATAACTGAACCCCCTCAACCCGACAAGCAAAGTGAAGATGGGGCTATGATATACGCCACTGTGGAGGTACCCCCGGTCGCTAGGCCCAGTGGTGGACAAGCCCTGTCATGTAGCGCAGCCGATGCGGGCGGAACCATGAACCAAGGCCATCAAAACTCTGAGGCGGACACGTTCTTTCTCAAGAAGCTCTTCAAAAGTCACCTGGACGAGAAGGCCATCAAATTGACAGAGATAGAAGGCTCATCGGCTATCTTCATCGAACTAGAGGCTGAGGACAAACTCACCCGCCCGTGGATGTACGCAGTTGTCATCAGGCTTCTAGGGGCAAATGTGGGTTTCATGATGATGCGAGATAGGGTGAAACTCCTATGGAACCCAAAGGACCGCTTCAACATGTATGAGTTGGATCTGGGACATTACGTGATCCAAATGTTGTGTAGGGAAGATTATGAGATGGCGATGACCAGAGGGCCATGGAAGATGTTTGGGTGTTGTTTAGCCATCTGGGACTGGTACCCTACGTTCAAGCCTTCTGAAGACATGCCTAGACACATAGTTACATGGGCCAGCATTCTGAACCTTCCCCTACACTTGTATGTGTCCACCCTATTCGAGTACATCGGGCTGGAAATGGGCAGACTTATCAAGGTGGACAGCCACACGACGTTCAGAACCAGGAGTAAGTTTGCATGATTGGCCATCGAGATCGACACCTCCAAAAACCTCCGTCATTCTATTTTCATTAATGGAGTAGAATACGTGGTGGAATATGGGATGGAGCCTCACATTTGTGCCATTTGCGGTCAGGCTGGTCACAAGGAGCAGCACTGCAGATCGAAAAAGACGGGTAACCATGACCAAGGAAACCCAGGTTCTAGTAATGTGTCCCCTGGCAGATGGGGAAGCAACGAAGACAATTGGCAAACCCAGAGGAGCAAGAGTAGCAGGCAAAAACGTTCGAGACCGGCTAAATAGACCAAATAAATGCAGGGTGCCACATCCAATGGCAACAGATTCGCATCACTTGATGATGCAGAAGGGGAGACCCAAACTGAGTCACTGAGTACCAATACCAAACAAGTCAGCACCACTCACCTTACGACAGGCAAGGCCAACGAAAAGACGACCAAAGTATGGCGCCCAAAGCCAACTATCGACACTACGGAGAAGAAGAAGGAAGTTGTGAAGGAACTCACTGATAATGAAGAACCCACAAGCCAAAGCAGAAGCAAGCCAACACCAAGTTCTGAGGGTAACCACAGAGTCGTGAACCCTACTATTGATGAGGTTATACTGATCATGGAGGAGGACACAGGCAAAGCTGAAACTACATAAACAGATACCGTCGCTGGTGAATCAACTGAAGACCCCCATGCCATGTAGGTTAACACTATCGAATTAGAAATAGGAGGGGAACCACTAATGTAGCAACCAGCGTGGAGCAAGAAGGCCAAGCCATAATCAATAGCTCAGAAGAATTTGGGGTGATCGAGACCACGACCATCACGTCCACTACTTCCCCACCCCCTCCCAGAAGGAAAATGAAGGGCAATGCGCCCAGGATGAAAAAGCAACACGCTGCCCCTCCCTATGAGCAACGACGGAAGAGCCCACGCCACCTGACCCCAAACAGTGCAAAGGTTGACACTGTGAGCAGAGATGTAGAGATTGGAGGACAAAGAAAATGTTGTCGGAGAGAAGCAAGCATAAACTCGCCTCTCCCATGATGGTTGACATTCTTTGCTGGAACTCAAGGGGAATAGGTAGTGGCGTGAGGTGTCGTGCTTTGAAGGAGCTTATGTCTATTCACAGGCCTAAGGTCGTGGCCATCCTCGAACCCAGGATCAACGCGGACAGAGCGACCCAAACCATTATATGACTGGGTTTTACTAATTCTTACCACGTGGAAGCGTGAGGCTACTCAGGAGGCATCTGGCTCTGCTGGAACGCCGACCAGTGCACGGTGGAAATAGTTTGTTGCCATAGGATGTTCGTCACTTGCAAAGTTAACAACGTATGTTTTGTATCTGTGATCTAAGCTAGCCCTCAAAGCTCCACTAGAAGGCTCCTATGGAAACACATCATCGACATGGGGAAACGATTCAAATCGGCTTGGCTAGTTCTTAGAGACTTCAAAGCTATCCTGAGCCCGAGCGAGAGAAGCGGTACTGGCCACTTCAACAACTAAGAGGCTACTACCTTCCACAACATGCTCATGGAGGCTGACCTTACCGATCATGGTTTCTCGGGCATGAAGTTCACATACCGCCATGGGTTATTGCAGAAGAGACTCAATAGAGCGGCAACCAACACTGCTTTCATCTCTGACTTCCCCAACACCTCGGTCGAACACCTTCCTAGAATGGGGTCCGATCATTGCCCGATCCTGGTGCGCAACCAGGCGAAGGAACAGAACCAATACATGTTCATTACTAGAGCCTCCTGGCAGCATACGACCTGTTTCGTGGACACCTTGAGAACGGCCTGGAACGGGCAACTAGAGTTTCACAAGGCCCTCTCTGCTGCACATGATGATATCAAGGGCTGGGACATCCGATCACACAAGGAGAAGAGGAAGAGGAAAGACTGTCTGCTTAGAAACATCAACCGCCTTCAGGTCGATCTAGCCGAACATTTCAACCCAATCTCCGACACCCTTTGCAATGACTTTCAGGCTGAACTTGGTAGTAGAACTAATGTTGTTGGTATCAATGTTTAAGGTGGCTTCTTTGCATACTTTTTAGTTTATAATAAAAGACATTGCATTTCTTGACCTCTCTTTTCAATTTAGAGCAATATATATACATCCACATATTGAAAGAATCATGGCTATCAGTGTATTTTGAATAAACTACAACAACCAAGAATGCAAGGGTATTCCTATTAGAGTGTGTGAGAAGCTTATAAAGTCAAATGAGAGATTGTGCTTGTCAATTTCATGGAAAACCTACATTAGGGATGTCTCCTCCTCCCTTCAACTGTCCTCTGTTACCACACTCAAAGCATCTAAGTCTAGCTACATGATTATCTAATACAAGAAAAAATAAAGACCATTTCAGCTACAAGCATTGTAATTGAAAAATATTCCCTCAAGGTAAGAATCAAGGATTGTTAGCATGATCTTTAATGAACATACAAGGAAGTATATGATGAACTAAAATATAGAAAAGTAACCTTTCTATCAGAAAAAAACACACCATGTTCCCGTTCAGACTGCTCCATTGTGGTCTGAAGTTTAAACATTCCAAACTCCAGTCCCTACTAGCAACATTTTGAAAAAAGTGAAAAACTAAAACCAAAACCACGGTGAAGACATTTTGAAAACATGAACTAATCCATATCTTGTCAACTAAATATGATATTAAATTCTATTTAGGGTAACATGGTACACATAAAGATATAACTAGAATGTTTTTAATACTCAAAAGTGTTTCAAAGGTCAAAACTAATAAGCAATTTGCAATAGGATGCCCAAGAGAAGTGTGGTCTGTGAAACATGTTGCATCAGGGCATTGAAGTAGCATGTTTATAAACATAGGACGAAATATGTGAACTTGGTCATTGAAATAATTAATATAGATGTGTATCTAAAACATGTATACATACTTTCAAAATATCATAATACTATTAGTTCATGGCTGTAAGTATAGATGGATGACAGTCATTTCGAGCATGAAAGGGGACATTTAAGTATCATTAACCAGTTGTTTTCCTCCAATTCAACATTGACCAAAACTTACCCCGTAAAATACCCCATACACATGCTACAACAAGAATGGCAATATGAAAGGTTTGTAGTATCTGCAACACTCATATTCTCCAGTGTGAGTTAACTACTATTGTGTAAAATGAAATTCAGATGATAAAAATGTGCACGTTTCATCTTCTTCCCATCTTCCTAAGCAAACTGACAGATGATGACCATACAATGTCTAACAACTTAGGGCCTCTGGAGTATCTCAAACTGTAAGGCTAGACTAGAAATCCACGAGTGAACTTCAAAAGTAAGTATCAAGCAGCCCTATTGTAGAAGGAATAAAAAATTAAACAGAGAAAAATAATACGGAAACATGACGCAAGGAAATTGAGGATTTCAACACTAATAAGTAGAAGAATCTAAACTATTGATGTTAACCTCGTGTGTGACAGTGTCACAATCTAGTATCCCACAGTACAAGAGTAGAGATACTAGAATTACAAGTTAAGAATAAATAAATGAAAGAAACAGAGATGAAATAGTAAAATGATTGCAAACATAAGGATTTTGACCGGAAGAATCAAATGGTGTACTTCCTGAACATAAATGTAGACAAACAAATTGATGTCTATGGAATTTAGGTGAATCATCAATTAATATATTATATAGTCATTGGAAGAAGCGCAAAGGAAAAAAAATTAAAAACAAAATAACAAAGTGCACCATGGGCAATTGTTTCTTAACCTTTATGGGCAAACCCATGTTTCTCCCCCATGTGTGTTCATTGTAAATGCTTGGATTACTCTATTGCAGTTTTAAAAACTTGATCTCCTGTCACAGCTGCTCTTCTTGCAAACCTAACACTTAGTCACATTTGGTCTCCTTCAACATAGCCACTTCCTTAGCTAGGATTTCCACAAAAATAGGGAACCATAGAGGAGGACAAAGTGCCGCAGGTCAAGGGGATTGCACACGTTGAGAAAGTGGGGGAAGTAAAGATAGGGGAGAAGAAAATGTCGGAGATTTTTATGTATGAACAGAGGAAGAGATGAGATCCTTGGTTGAGCATGAAGGTTGTTATGGAGGAGAAGCCAGTGAGGGTGGGAAAGGTAGATAGAGACCATGCATCTTGGTGGGGGGTTGTGGGAACAAAATTGGAGGGAGATTTGGGTGTGTAAAGTAGGATGGAAAAATATCGAGTGAGATGAACAACTACATTTTTTATACAGTTATTATAATGTGTAAAGAAGAGTTGTTTCTAATGACATCCAATGGAAATGTAGTTAAGTTATACTTAGCGAGTTCCTATTTTTCTAGTAGTGGTGAACTGTGTCATAGACGATATCTGGTCATATACACCTATTAAACCCCATCGCCCCATTCATTCCAATCATTATTAGTTCATGAATTCAGGAGAGAGAGTAGTCAAGGCAGTATTGGTCAAGATATATTCATCTTACAGTATTAGTTCACACAAGTATACTTAACAGTTTACTGCTAGTGTTTATAGAAAATTAATCAAAATTACTTCCTAAAAATAGAAGGGCCACTATTATTTAAGTTGAAAAAGCAACTAGTCATTATTTTCCAGCTTGTCAACTCTCAAAGTGGCTTAGTTCAGATTATATACTTGCATTTGGATAGACCTACCCTCCTATAGTTGTCTTCACCAATCTTCAGTTTCATTTTGGATCTGCTAAGACAACTTCTCCATGTATATATTCATTGATGGGAATAGTAGCTTCTACTTGCTAAGTGTTCACCTGATATGTTTAAGTTAGAGCAGGGCTAGATTGCACATCTCTCTCTCTCAATTGAATACTCACAACCCTCTCCTAGATCTCAAAGGAGTCCACTCTTTAGACTTGCAATAGCTGAGGATAGTTCTCACCTTTTTGCCCCTGGTTGCCCTGGTCCTAAAAGGCTATTGTTGGTCATTGACAGTTTCTTAGAAAGAGGTATGTGGTTAATTTGTCATGTAGTGTGAAGGGTATGCAAGATAAAGATATGTATCCATTTTAAATGCAAGCATTGCAAAGCATGAATGATTTGGAATGGGGTTTGTTGGAGGACAAAAGTGGTAGATGTCTAGAAAAAAAAGGAAAAGAAGAGAAACCAGAGGCATCAGTCAATGATATGCAGGATGATCTTGCTGATATTGAAGCTACCCTAATGGGGATTAATTAAGAATGAAAAAAAATGCCATGTATGAACTTCTAAAGGGCTATGACTAATATAAAAGTAACTACCTGGTGCTTTTTTTGTTGTCCATCGGCAAATCACAAAGCAGTAGCTCAAAGCTTAAGTAGAAATTCTTTACCAAAGACTGAAACACGGTCAAAATAATTATAGAGAAACTACATATCTCATCAGCTTCAAAGAACACCAAGTATAGATCATTTCTAAGGCATAAGCATTTCAGTTAGAAGTTAGTCAAGGATAACCAAATGGATAGTCAAGCTAAATCTAATATAGGGCATATCAAACTATCTCAAGACAGGGAAATAAGTTGATTATTGCGTACAATATGCATATATAAGGTGTTTAAGAACTGTCAAATATGTGACATCATGTGCTCATGTTTAATAAGTGTTGTAGAGTTTTCAAAAGAGATAGAATGGGGGCTTACTCATGGTGTAAGATTGTCTTTGGTGACTTTCAATCTCCCACCCCAGGCACTCTAGGAAATCTCATTTTCTTGAGTATCTTAACTACGTCAAAGTTCCTGCAAAGTTCATCACCCTCTTTCTAGCCAGACATTAAGTGGCAACAAACAAAGAAAAATGTTGTTTGGTGGAATGCAATACTGATAGAAATAGAGCTTGACACAAAAAAAATGTATTTTAGTTTGGTTCTTCACATTAAAGTTCTTTGGTAAAATGAAAAGAGGATAATAGAAGTAATTAAGGACTATTATTCATTATATATTGTTAAAGAACTTTAAAGTAGATGCTAAACAAGTCAAAAAGAAAGGACTCAATTATACATGCTTGGACATATGACTAATATTACACGTCTACTAATAATTACAGTGATAATCCAAGAATTACTATAAAACAACACTACCTTTTATCATTAAATGCATGAAATGATTACAAAAGAAAGAATCTTCAAAGACATACATTGAGTGTTTTTATGGCTTCATCATAGGCATGCAATTCCTTCATTGTAGAGATTGGAAAACTCTGAATTGAATATAGGCTAGCACATATATAAGACAATCATACCATGAACATATCCAGAGCTGATAAAAAATAGAGCCAGAGCTGATAAATAATGTGATATTGATGGCCATCACCATAGCCATTGTACTTGGACAATCAACACAGAGAAATGCTATCAAAATCTAACAAAACGTTACTATGTGAGTCTGACTATAAATAATGTATATGCCTAGATCATCTTTAGTGCATTATGTACCTAGATCATCTATAGTGCATTTACGCACAATCTGGCCTTCAACATGCATCAAGTGGTTACTAGTAGGTGGATCCTTTACTTCCTTCTATGGTTCTATCTAAGGTTGTACACCACTGGATCACCAATCAAGGAAGAAAAAAAAACACTCTGTCATGTTAAATGGACCAGATGGTCTAGATCTGTTCCTTGATATGGCAAAGACTATGAGATTTTTGTAAATGGGCACCGCATGGTCCATTTAACACGATAGAGTGTGTATTTTATTATCCTTGATTGGTGATTCCATGATATGGAAAAACTATTATATCATTGTCCACAAAGAAACTATGCACACCACTGGATATAACCACAACCTTGATTTGACCCTATTTGCAGATGGAGCCAGAGAAGACCTTGTAACCTAGATTCTTTGTAATAGGGATGTAATCACCAGTGAGTGCAGATTGATCAATGTTTAGTGGGTCACCCTGTAGAAGATCAGCATCAGTAGGGATGATGTCACCTAACTTTATGTTGATGATATCTCCAGGGACAAGGATTGTTACCTCCTCACTTCATCGACCATCTATGAGAACCCTGGTCTTTGGTACAAGATCAGGCATGGATGCATCGTCTGCATTTCATAGGTTTTTTAACTAATATAACTTACAGTGGATTTGATGACCCACAAGACAATGATACTAAAAAAGTCCTTGCAATATAGAGCCCTTCCATCTCCCTTGGCCAAGGTAAAAACCATGATAGCAGCCTTTCAAATGGATAGCAAGCTCCTCCAAGAATAATTTTTTCTACATCTTCGTCTTCATCAACCTTTTTCTTTGAAGTTTCATCTTCATAAACATGATCAGCTGAACATACAACAAAACATTAATTATAACTTATGGTTTCATCTGAATATTGTAGTCTGAATGAGCAATTCACAACTGACAAGAATCAACCAAAATTTCTAGAGGAGAAACTATGACAAATGACTTGATTATTTATCACGTGTGACATTTGAATCACTATGAATTGATTCAACTGGTGCTTTATCATGCATGAAAGTCGAGAAATAAAGTTTGATGATTATTTAGAATCTAAATATGATTTTATGGAGTAATTCTTACTTCTTCTATTGATATCAATTTGTTATTATAAATTTATGACTTGTGGCATGTGGGGTATGTTTTGGCCGTGGGTCTAATCTTGATCTGTGGTCTTGCTGCTTGATCAGTGATGTTAACAAAGTAGTAGCATTTTTTGAGTCTGATTCTTTGGGAGTTGCATGGCTAACATGCTTTCAAACAATATATACCAAAAGATACTGTCAGTTCCTTACATCCTAGAGATTAAGAAATGAGGACCTTTTTCACTGATATATACTGTCAAATTTTTATATATTGTCGGTTGTCCAGTTTGTTATAAGATCATATAGCATAGCACCTTACAACCCGTAAAGGACACTGAATGTGCATCTGTAAACCTTGCAACCACTCAGTCTGTTGGTCTCCTCGCCAACAAAATAATATACTAGCATTTGTATGGATGGAGTGCTTCTAGGTTACATCACAAAGTATGTAATGGGCAATATCTAACCACCAAAAATTCAGATCTTACAGGTTTGCATTAAGAAATTTTAATGAAAGAAAGTAGATCCCAACCTAGAATCATATAATTTCAACTGACTGCCATGCTTCAAATGACTTACACCATGATATAATAATAAAGTTGTAGATGCATATGTTTATTGTTTCCAAAGAACAAGCATTATGAATAGAACTTATTATACCTACACACAAAAACCCAACCCATGTCTTATTAGGCCGCACAATACCATGGATGGAACTGTCTGGTTTTCCAGCCATTGTCCTACTATTTCTCATGTGGGTTTGGAAGATCCGTGGGAACAAATGGTAATGATATGTAATGCTAAGCTCTACAATTAACAACTAGATTAACATTATTTGTATCAACATAATATTGTTGGTAGATTCACATGGGTACATGCTATGTCAACACATTTTAACTTTATCAAATGAGCATCCACTGCAATGTGAAGTAAGTTGTATCAATATTCAGTTTCTTAGCAAAATCATAATATGTATTTTTTTATGGGAAGAAAACATACAAGTTTCTCACTTAGCTCTGTCATCTACTTGAATATATGCAGGGCCTAAACCCGATCATATTGTCTTTTCACCGATTCTTACTGAACTTGTTCAACCAACAGCTCACAAGGGACAATAGTTCGCAAATGGCATATGAAGTTTATTACATATCAAGTCAGAAAATTGAATAAATTGGAAACGAAAGACAAAATAACAATAGCTTAGCCTCACCACTAAAAGGCATTAGTGTTATTGGTCACATTAAGCTCAGCCCTACAATTATCACTGCATCAAGAAATTTGCAGGTTGCCTGCAAATGTGATAAGAAATGAAATACTTATGATGTAAGTAGAGGGGTATTTGAAAGAAAATAAAGAATCTAATTTATATTACGAATGTACTAGTAATAAGAAATATTTTCCACCAGCACCTACCAGTTACATATGATTGTTGCATATATGGTCGGGGAACAAATTTTACTTCCCGATCTTGATGTGGCAGTTATGAGGTCATACATAATAGAGCAGAGCATGTAGTGTGTGTGTGTTGTTTTGCTTTGAAAGAGCCTTGCGAATGGTGACTATTTCTTTACGACATTGTTAGCATAAAAGTGCAAAGACGAATTGAATAATATTGATATAGAATCTACATGATTTAGATGTCGTGAAACTGAAGGAAGATTAGTAGTATAATATTTAGCTATTTGCTGTAGCGGAAACTTTGTTATGAACAAAGAAGCAAACTTTAAGGTAGGGCGAGAGGTCTAACAGATAAACAAGGATAGTATTAAGCCCCACTTTCATCTCGCCACCACCATGGATAAACCTGCTTGTTTATATTTTCCTCACCCAGCTCACCATGGATTGTTGTCCTCTCCATTACGGAAGTAACTCCTAAAGATTCCGCCACAAGTAATTGGGGAACTGAAGCGACGAATGGACGGAGTGGAGAAGGCATTTCAGGGGCAATGAGGTTGCACATGCAGATGAGGTAAGGGAATAGGGTGATCAGAGTGAAGAGAATGCCAGAGTGAATGGTTTGTATGGGCAGAGGGTGGTGAAAAGCTTCTTCCGTGAGTGTGGCACTTGTGACAGAGGAGAAGGGAGGCGGGGGCTAGGAAAGAAGCCAGGCATGTGGGGCAGGTACGAATTTGTGCAAATGAAAATCTGAGCGGGATTGGGTGTATGGTTTGCACTTTCGCGGGATGGTAAAAATTTGGACGGGAATCCAAACTATGGCTACATTATTTCTGGATACATTTTCAATAAATTGTAAACAAATATCATAATTAACTACATATACAACAAATGTATAGAAATTATGTGTAGTTAATTTATGTTTTTCTCGTAGTGTCTCATAAACCCATCCATATTTTTAACAAAAAGAGTTGGAGCACCCCACAAGGAAGTACTCAGTCATATCAAACCTTTCTCAAGAAAATCTTGTAACTATTTCTTAAGTTCTGCCATCTTAGCTGGTGCCATCCTTTAAGGTGTTTGAGCTATAGGTTGCATCTCTAGAATTAGATTAATCTCAAAATCAATCTCATGAGGTGGAGGGATGTCTAGAAACTCTTTAGGAAACACATCCTCTAATTCCTTGACAACATGAACTTAAAAAAGACTAGGACTCTCTGCTCAGGTATCTACCACATGTGCCAAGAATGCTTCACATCCTTGTCGCATCAACTTCTCAACTATCATTACTAATACTAGACAGGTTGGAAGAATCTTTCTATCCCCCTGAAAGACCCATGTCTCACCATTATTTGTGAACATAGCTTGCTTGGAACCACAATCGAAGACAACCTTATACTTTTCTAGGGTGTCCATCCCAAGAATTATGTCAAACCCATACATCTCAAGTGGTATAAGATCCACCTGAATGTTGTGTTCTGAAAAGGAAAGAAAACAGGGAGAACAAACTTCCAACAACACCGTAGATCTGACTAATGGAGTTTCTAATAACAAATTATCTTCTCTACGACTGACAGTCATATTGCAATCATGTATAACTTCTTAAGTGATAAAGGAATGTGTAGCACTTGAATCAATCAAAATAGATACAAAGCAGGATGAAGACATATCAGAATGAAATAATTCCATCTAACCTATCATGATTTGTGGGTTGACCACTACTTCCAACTGATTCATAGCATAGAATCTCGCCATTACTGATTTCCGACTACGCATCCTGTTGTTGGGTGCAGATGAACCAGCTTGGAACGCCTGTCCACATCCCTGTGTGCCACTGCTAAACTGTTACTTCTAAGAGCCTTGTTGACTCTACCTCGGTGGTTGGGTTATATTCTTGTCTCGAAATGGACAATCCCTCATCAGATGTCATGGCTTCCCACACTGGTAACAACTTAGGTTTTCCCATTTCCACCTAGATGGTCCTGTTACTAACATTGATGTCGAACTATGGGCTCTGCCTGGCGGTAGAACAACCTCTACCCTTGCTGGATCTCCATTGTGTCTGAGCATTGAACCTCTGTGGTGATATTGGTGTAGAAAACATCAGTTTCTTAAAACTTTCAGACTTCTATCCATAGAACTGTGTAGGCACTTTCCTACTATTGGCTTCACGTTTCTTAGTCACAGACCTTTCTATCCGCCTAACTGACTCCACAAAGGTGACAAACCTCTCTCTATTATCTAGAGTGGATACAGGTGTAGTTAAATTAGCGTTCAAACCCTTCTCAAAATGCCGAATTCTCTCCTCATCTGTAGTATCCATGTGTGGGCAAAACCATAGAAGTTGCATGAACTTAGCTTCATACTCACTAATGTTCATTGGTCCCTGCCTAAGTCGCTCGAACTGTGAGATTTTCTCATCCAGATAAGTCTTGGGAAAGTATCTACTAACAAACTCACATCATAACTCTCTCCATTCGGCCTCAACACCTGGTCATTTCTCCTCCTCAATGGCCCACCAGTGGCCAGCACTTCCATTTAACAGGTACATAGCATGACTAACTTTCTCAGTTTCTGGAATGTTGAGGATTCTAAAGGTTTTTTCCAACTCAGCGAGCCATGAATATGCATCTGTTGGGTCAGTTGTACTGCCATATTCGGTGGCTCCTACCTAGCGTAACTTCTCAAAGGTCTTACCATATCCATGCCCCTCATTAGGAGCTGGTTCCCTAGGTGTAGGTGTTGACATCCGATCTTCCATATGTATCATTGTGTTCATGAACTATCCAAACAGAGCATGAAAAGCTGGGATTTCAAATGTAGCTTGGTCAAGCTAAGGATTCTTAGGTACTAATTCCTCTCTAGCCAAATCCCTTACACCTCCTCTTGGTGCAGCAACACTGCTTTCAGCAACATGTTCTTCATGTGATCCAACCATCTTTATGCTTTACTTCTTCTCCTATATGAGTAGAAATCACTATCAGATAAACTGGAGAACACTAGAACATACTCAACAACCTTAATCCTATGTCTCTGTAGACTCAGTGAACCTTAGACTCTGATACCAAAACTTTGTGATGATTTGACAGCAAATCAAACAGTCACCAGTAAATAATTGCAGAATAACCATATGCAGCAGATTAACAAAAATCACTAAAAATTAAAATCATTTTGCAAAGAATCCACTTCCAGGAAGCTCTTAAGAAGAGAACCAAAGTACTACATACATCATAGTTCACATTGTACATATCGTGTTCCATCTCATCTCGAGGATCACATATAACAGTTGCTTTGCCAAAACTATACATAAGAAACATAAAACCTCGAGGCATACAAGCCAAAATCTCAGATCATTCATAAAACTATTACGTACTGACTCCAAGGACCTGAGAGTACAGAGACGACATATATGACTTATATATACAAGACATGACATACAATACACTCAATCTGAAATGCTACTACTTCCCCTGATGCTGTTGTCCTTCCTCTGATGTATGGTCCCTATCTCCTCGTACGCGTCCATCTAAAAATGTTGGTGACCAATGGGGTGAGACACATGTCCCAGCGAGAGATATAACTCTCCACCAATAATATTATCATTGCAGATAAATAGTAATGAACTGATCAGAGGATTATTTTATATTAATAACTAGGATTTAATCACTGTTTGAGCAGAATAGAGCAATATCATCTTATGAAACTTTGCATCTATATAAAGCAGTAATTCATCTATTCATTTTATAAGGAATATGAAGAACATGTATAACATCTATCTATTTAAGATGTATAAAAGATATGTAACATCAACCAATGATTTCTGTATTCCATCCTTGAGAAAATATGCTACATGGCTGATTACATTTTACAATCACACTTATGCCCTGAGTAGATGAGGTATACTTCTCATACTCCAACTGACCACTGTGAAGTCAAAATCGGTACCATACAAGGTCAATGGAAGATCCGGATGCCATGACCTCACTTGTCTCGGTCAGTGCGAGACCAAAAGCAGGACATCTCATGTCAACTGCTAAATAGCTTTCCATGGTATACTGGCAGCTTCTCTATAGAGCTACAGCCGCAGCATGCACTCTATTCAGGATTGAAAGATTTTAGTTATCTACAAATCAATACCAGCATTCATCATCATCCCGAGATTCATGATAAATCCATCCTGTCATTTATAATGAAGGAGATCTCACATCAATCCCTCATTAGGTTGTCTGGATATTGGCACCCATCGCCCCCACATATTCAAAAATATGTGGTCCAGGAGATCCCGTGGGAAAACCGGTTTCACCATTCAATAGCTACTGACGCTGATCGATCTATGGTCAGGGCACTACATGATGCAACTCCACTTGATTAATTAGGTGCATTACAATGTCTTTTACCATCAACCAAGTTTCAAACATGAATTATTATAATAGATTCTACAAAGAAAAGTGTAATACATTTATCAAGTACTTTTCAAATCTATAGAACACATATGACATTTAGGATTTCAATCCCTTATATCGTTACTGGGAATTCTCATCCCACAACATTATTATCATCATGATTACTAGATCTGGGTATTCAAACCCTTAGTTCGTCACGGAACACTGTTACCACATATCAGGTAACTATTACCTCTAGGTCCTCAGACCAAGGTATACATGACACTTGATACACAAGCATCTCACATGGCTCACAAGGCCCATTTAAATCTATATCACATAAAACACCATAGCTCATACCTGGATATGCTCATCATCTCATGATACCTGCATGGTTAGTATACATGATAACAGTCATATCAAATACATATTAACACCATGCAATACAAGGTTAATACTACTATTCCATCATTAGGGTTAGGGTTTCCCTTTCTTATCAATTAGGGTTTCACATACATATCATCACCCTTCATTAGGGTTAGGGTTTCCCTTTATTAACCATTTAGGGTTTCTCATACATATCATCACCCTATATTAGGGTTAGGGTTTCCCATTATTAATCATTTAGGGTTTCAAGATCATATTATCAAGGATCAAAACCTAATTCATACTCTACACTTATTAGGAGTATTAATGTATGCTTACATGATTATAACAGAAGTATGAGTTTCTCTCTCATCCACACTAGGATGTTGATTACTTCATACTTTATTAAGTTGGCTCAACCTTTCCATCAAGGTACATTAGCCTACTTAATCAATATTCATAAAACTCCATACCTCTTAATGTATGACTTGATATAAGACACTTCATGTGTTACTCCATCAAGTACATTGCATTTAAGGTGCTTTCCTTCGTATGGGTTTTGAGGTACTTCCACCATATCGGGTATGAGGTGTGTGCTTGCTACCCATATCACTTTAGAGGTGTATGTGTGCTTACCATCTCAGCTTTGAGGTGTATGTATGCTTACCATATTGGGTTTGAGGTGTATATAGCTTTGCTTACCATATCACTCTTGAGGTGTATGTATGCTTACCAAATCGTGTATGAGGTGTATGTGTGCTTCCATATCACTTTTGAGGTGTGTGTGTGCTTCACACCATATTGGGGAAAGAGTTGTGTGTGTGCTTCACACCATATCAGGCAAAGAGGTGTGTGTGTTCTTCACACCATATCAGGTAAAGAGGTGTGTGTGTGTGCTTCACACCATATTGGGTTAGACCCTTATGCTCATGCCTCTTCAAACCTTTATGGCTTCAACCTACCCTTAACCATGGGTTAAGTGATAGGCTATACAACTGGTTGAACCTTTTTCAACCCATTGTACAAACTGATAGGGGTGTGGGGTTCCAAGGTATATCAGTTTTCATGTCATATAGGGTTTCATCACCATATCGAGTTGGAGGTGTGTGCTTCAACCCGATATCACTTTACCCTTGATGATGTCATCACCATCAACCTTTAGAATCCTGTTATTACTGTTCTAAGTCATGGAAAACAGTCCCATGACGATTTTAGAACTCAAAGGATCAAAAATTATTCAAGAGAAATCGAAATTGCAAGTAGATCAACAAGTATGACAAAATTGAAAGTGCATAATAATATAATTGGGTTCAAGTTATATAACCCACCTCAATAACAACTTCAAAGCTCCAAGCTCCAAAGCTTCACGTTACTAAGGTTGAATATGAACTTCACAACTCATCTATATGCAAAGAATCACCATGGATAAGCAATTGGTGAAGAAGAAAAGAAAGGAAGATCATAACCCTAGATTCATGATTCAATCCAAGGTTGAAGATGATCATGGCCTCACCTTAGGGTTAAGTATTGAGCTCATTCTTGCTCCTTAACACCTTTGCACGATACCTCACTACTCATGCACGATATTCCATCACTTGTGGCCGATATCCCCCTCACTTGTGGTCAAAACACTCAACCATGGCCGATATCACCTTACTAGGCCGATATCACCTTGCTAGACCGATATCAACTTGCTATGGATGATACCCAAGGCCCTATGCATGATACCACTTCACTCTTGCACTACACAAGTATCCTATGCACGATACCTTAGAGAAATAGGGTGGTAATGTTCGAAAAATTTCACTAGTGGGTGAAAAGAGGGGTATATATACTTGAGGTTCATGAAAGAGTGTGTAAATGAGGTGTCATAAATTTGAGCTACTAGGTGCCACGTGTCTATGCATGGTTGACACGTGTAAATGCATGAATTTACATTTATCTTGACATGAAAAACATTTGAGGATAATATAGAGATGAAATTTTGTCCATTACTTATCTCTTTGAATAAGATATATCAACTAATCACCACTTTATTCACAACTCGATACAACTTTTCTAAGGAAGTTGTAAACTGATACACTTCACCTCTTGAGGTTATTTTCACGTCATGGCCTTTGCCAAGAGTCCAAAAACCGATAGGAGACTCCCCCTATGGCTCCTTGGCCGATAGGCTTTCATATATAAGCTTTTCAACTTGATACAACTCAAGTTAGGGTTTCACATTCAACCCCTTTCTTGGTCATCTCATCACCAAGCGTATCATCATTTATAATTCATTCAAACATGGTGTCTCCTTCTTTTTCTCTCCTCCAAATGATACTAGGAGGGAGTAGGGACACTCTAGAGGTGGTAATTTGCATATCAACCCTGCATTTTGGGTAAATTAGAATTTGTACCAAAATTGGTGCATAATGCACTAACATTATTCAAACAAGTTGCAACTTAAAATTTAGGCTTTCCACAAGCCATCCTTTAGCATAATTCTCTTTATTATGATTCTAAAACACATGAGGTACATTAAAAATGTGACATTTTGCAATATAACCCCTCATCTTGGGTAAATTTCACTTTATTCCCAAACTATCATATAATGCACAAACAGTTTGCAAATAAGCTCAAACTTGAAAATTAAACTCTACAAGAGTCTTAATTACTTTTTAAAAGATTAAAATAATTTATGAACAACTTACTTAAGCAAAACTTCTAATTTTATGCCATAACCCAGGTTAGGAATGTTACATTCTTCAACCCTTGGATCGTGTGCTTGGGGCTCTTGATCTTGGAGCATGAAATCTTAGTGGTGATCTTCTTAAGGTGAGTTATATAACTCTTTGCCCTCTCTATTATTGGAACTCTTTTATACATACAATATACTATGTTGTCTCTATAAAACATTTCCCCTAACAAATTAGATGGTGGTGATAATCTCTAGAACTTGTTTGGTGGTGTTTATTTTTCTTGGTTTGGATGAACTCTGAAACCCTAATTTTATATAACCGATTTTGGTGATTGTGGTATTATGGTGATATCTCTTTAACTTTGACCTTGTATCTACTCTTATGCATGATTTTTGAGTACCTAGACATTGAAGAGAGTTTATGTTCAGTTTTAGATACCTTAATATGGTTTCCTCTCACTTGGATTAGATCCTTTCATGTGGTTTCATGATGCATGACCTAGGGTTTATGGTGATCATTTTGCATGAGACTTTTCTATCATGATGATCATGGTTTCCCCTTGTCCTTTTTTTCTATTTTGAGACCAAGATATCATTCCTTAGGATGGTCGATATACCTACCCTATGTTGGTCATGACCATGGTTAGTCATGGTCAAGATGCTTCCCTTTGGATGAGTTGGACCTAGTGTCGATAGAGGTTGCGACACTTGGTCCATATTATGATATAGTTATTGCTCTACCTTGTAGGTCTTGGTCATGGCCTAGAGAGTGGTCATGACATGTGGTCTTGAGTCATGACATGTTGCTAAGTTGGAGGTCAAGACAAACATGTCTCTTGAGGTCAAAACATCAATGCTCATTAAGATTGCGACATGAGCCTTTGGTAGCTGGAACCCTAACCCTAGATGAGTCAAGATGCCATAGGTGTCATAGTTGTGTCATGGTCTAGGTGGTTTAGTCATGACCTAGTGGTGTATAGTGGTTGAGGAATATGTGATAATAGTGGTCGATACATATGATCGATGATGTAAGTGGTCGAGACACGTGTTAATGGTAGTGGTTGAGAGGTATGCTTGGATAACTAATGATACTTTTACATCTGTAATGTATAAGCCATGTCTAGTGCTAGTTGGAATAATGTCAAATCAACCCTAATGATGTTCCATAACCCTCATACACTCCAAGATGGTGGGAGATGATGAACCTAGGATTGGTGATTGAACTTAGCCTGAAAACCTTAGAGCTTTAAAACCCTAATCAGCTATGGATGGAAAACCCTAACCCTAATGATGGGTGACACGACATGTTTGCTTCTCTTTCTTGGAACAACTATTATGTTTTGATGATTTTTTCTCTCTTGTTGTGAACCTCTAACCATGTAGGTTGAATGCATGACATTTCTTGGGTATGCTATGGTGATGATTCTAAATATTTGAGGCATGTGGATGTAATGATGTGACACATGTATTTTGGATGTTTGTTGTCTCTTGTTAATCAATCTCTAACCATATAGGTGGTATGAACTTGAATATCATAGCTATTGCATGTTATTATGAATATGATGTGATACTGGTTGAATGAGCCTTTATGAGGCATGTTGAAATACTTGTGATACATGAATGATGTGAATGGGTTCTATGACCTAGTGGTGGCTTGATGCCTATTGTGATGTTATATCCTCTAGTTCTATGATTAAGGGATTATTATCCCCACTGTGGTCATCATGTTGATTCACCTGAGGTGGCAGTGTCAACAAGTGGTGATGTGATAGCCTTGTTTAAGGAAATAAGATAGTGATGCCTTGAGATGATGTGACAAATTCACACCTTATGCATTTTATATCTTCTGAAGTTGCAATATAGTTATGATTGGCAGATTGAATTGGGGTTTTGTATGACCACTTGTATGATGAAGCCTTAATTCACCCAATTGGCATAACTAGTACAGTAAAACCTTAATCATGTAGTTTTTCCCTATTCCATAGATTCATCTCGGTCTCAATACTTGTTGGATGGTGAAATCAGCTTTCCCTAGTGAAATCTTGGAGTCATATACTATTAAGTGCATTCACATGATTGGATGCGGTCCATACCCTAGTAGGAGTAAAGTTGCGGGTTGTAGCTTAGTGATTTGATGCTTACGATGTTTCACAAGATTGATTGGTTGCATGCCATACCTTGGAAGGAGTGTGGATGCAGGCTGTAGCTCAGTGATTTGATGCTTATGAGGTTTCACAGGATTGGCTATGGGCCATACCCTGGCAGGAGTGTGGCTACGGGTCGTAGCTCATTTCCACTAGTGTCGTGATCTATACCAAGGCAGGCTATAATATTTTACATCTTGAATATATGTCACTTTTTGTAGTTGTCTAATATGTGTCTGCTATGCACTCATGTACTAACCATGTGGTATGGTGAGTTTGTGGATTCTGGATCTTCCATAGACCTTGTTTGGCACCAATTTTGATTTAGTAGTGGTCGGTTGGATTTGGGTGGTACAAATCAAATCCTCAGGGCATAATAAAAGATGTAAAACAATTGTGTAGTGTATTTATGTAGGATCAAATATGATAACATTGGTTGAAGCCTTTCCTTGCTTTTGTATAGTTCTATGATTAGAGAATATACATGTTCTTCATATTCCTTTTTATAATATTAATTGCTCTGCTTATATCTTTTAGCTGAACATGCTTATCTGCTAATAGTATAATCTCTGGTGTTAGCTTTCTAAGCTTTTAATAGATGTTTGCAGAGAGTTATATCTCTAATTGATACATTTGGTCTAACCATGTGGGCTTCCACATCTTTTAGGTGGACATGCATGCTGAGATAGGCATCCTGAGGTGTTGTAGCTGTTGGATCATGGATATGAAACTAGTGTTTAGTAATAGAGTACTATGTGTCGTCCTTGTACACTCGGGTCCTTGGGGGTGTTTTATAGACATTGTACATCAGTTTGAGTTTTTGGACATATACGATGACAGTTTCGATGTGATTTGTGTCAATGAACATGTTATCATATGTAATAGGTTGTGGCTAGATAGTAAGTGAACTATGTCATGTAACAAATTTTTGATGTGAATGATATACAATGGCTCCAGTTAATGGATTCAGACATGATGAGTTAAGCTTGATGCATGGTTATGAAATTAGATTTAATTTTCAATGTTTTTCAATAATCCGCTTGCTTAGTGTTGATTTTGTGTTTTTTTTGAGTAATCTCACTTTGTGTGGCACAGGGCATCACAGTGTGTGAAAGAGATAGAGTACACCGCTATGGCAGACCCGAATGACACAAATATGTGGTTGACAAAGTTGGAGAAGGCCTTTAAGATCCACAATATCTCAAAATAGGATAAGGTGAAGCATGCAGTGCACCTACTAAATGGTAGTACTGGCCATTGGTAGGCCATCAAGGAGGAGAAGATACCCAAAATGGTGATCATTTGGGTGGAATTTCAATGAGAGTTTGTGAGCTGATACTTGCCGGGCACATATATGGATGAGAAGATCTCTTAGTTCAAGAAGATTCGGTAGAATTCTATGATGATCAATGAGTATGAGGCCAAGTTTATGGAATTTGTGAGGTTTTGTCCTCATATGGTGGAGATAGATAAGGACAGGATCTGACATTTTGAGAAGGGTTTGAGCTCGAAGTAGATGATGATGGTGTTAGCTTTGGATAATAGAGAATGGTTTGCAATGTTTGTGGAGTTCATGAGGTGGATTGAGCGGTTAACAATTGAGAAGCGTGAAGCTAATGCCAAGAAGCGACATGCACAATTTCTGTGATAGTCTTCTAGAGGCATCGAGAAACCTAGGTTTTTAGCACCCCAGTCACAACAGAGGCCAGTGGTTCAATTTTAGTGGCCTCTAAGAAAATGTAGAGGTCATAGTTTTCCACTAGTTGGAGCTCATAGCCCATCATCTGTATCAGTGATCAGGCTGTCTAGGCCAAAGTTTGACACATGGACCTGTTATAGGTGTGAAATCAAGGGCATTTGAGGTCATTTTGCCCAATGAAGGATGAGGAGGTGACACAACAGTTGAGATAGAGTCAGCAAGGGTCACACCAATGACAGTTCAACAATGGTGGTGGCATAGGACGCGATTAGACATCACATGTTGGATTGTCTAGGCATGCCAACAAAGGATGGGGGAGACAATAGAAAACCAACTTGATTCTATACTATGAGTCCGCCAAAAGGAGTAGTCAACCCACGGGTCCTGATAGGTTAGATGGAGTTATTTCATTCTAATTTATCTTCTTCTTGATTTATATATGTTTTATTTGACCCGATGCAACACACTCTTTTATCATTAGAGAAGTGATAGCTAGTTGTTCTTTGCTTGTTATCCCTAGATCTGATAGTCTTCAACTAGAAACCCCTTTGGTTGGTTTCACCGAGTTGAGGGAGGTGTATCCATCCTGCACTCTTTCTTTCTCAATACACAACATTCAAGTGGACCTTATACCACTTGACATGTATGGATTCTATGTTATCCTTGGAATGGATAATTTGGAGAAGTATCTGGTGGTCTTCGACTGTAGTTCTAAGGTGGCAACGTTATTTAACAGTGATGTTTTGTGGGAATTCCAAGGACACATGAAGATTCTTCTGTAACACCCCTGACCTGGGTTATGATTTAACCCTAGATGTTTTGTTTAAGAAAGATAATTATATGCTTTCTCTTATTTTTTTGAAAAGTAATTAAGGCTCAAGAGGAACTTATGTTTCAATTTTTAGTCCCTTTTAAATAATGTTGAAAACAATGTTTTGCTTGTTCTGGACCAAAGTGCAAATTGCCCAAGTTGAGGGGTTAACTTGCAAATATTACATGATAAAATGTTCCTCAAGTGTTGATGCATCATAAGAATGAAAATGATGCATAGGTATGGCTTGTGGTAGCCTGAGCACCAAGAAAGAGCTTATTAAGCAATGTTTGTGCATTAAAACCTAGTTTTGGTGTAATGTGTAATTTACCCAAAACCTAGGGTTCAGTATGCAAAATACCACTTCTAGAGAGTCCCTAATTTTTCTTGGTATCAATTAGTAACAATATAATCAGAGGGGCATCTCATTTGAATCTCTTTGGAGGAGAGAGAATCTTGATATTAAAATAATCAAGATTTAAGCATAATTGAAACCCTAATTCAATTTAATACGAAAATAAATATATTAATTGAAGTTCCCATCAACCAAAAAGTCTTTGGTTGAAATACTATAGTGCAAGGACTTCCAAATGCCTTGAGTTGCACCGAAATATCCTAAGTGGGTGAAGAAATCCACTTGCATTTGTTAATTAAAAAGAATTGTCCACTAAAAATAGATAATAGTATTATAATGGTTAAGGTGCTTAAAGTGGTTGCTTTTAATTCAAGGATAAACGAGAGGTTTTTTAAGGCAAGGATGATGGCTTCGTATGCAAGGAAGTGAGGGGGATAAGTGGCACCAATTTTGGGAGTTGAAGGAATTTTCTATTGCTTTCTCTCTCTTAAAAATTCCCTTACATATATCCCATTTTCCACCCACATGAAAGACTCTTTTTCGAATCCACTTTCTTTCTTTGCTTGAGCCAAAGACTAAGGAGCTTAGGAGCAAGAGGAGATCGTGCCCCAACCTGTAGGTAAGCTCCATAGTCATCTTCAACCTTGAATTCATGGTGGAAATCAAAATTCAATGCTTATTTTCTTCTTTTCTCCATTCAATACTCAACCTTGATCATCCTTTGCATCCAAAGAGTTGAGAACGGACCTTTGAAAGTTGAGGAAGCTTCATTCACCATTAAAGACGTGAAGCTTGAATCTTGGAAACAACTTTGAAGGCGGGTTATATAACTTGAACCCTTAAATGTTATTATTGATTCCATTTCTTCATCATATGTTGATTCCTTTTTCATTCACGATTTTCCTTTTGATTAATAGTTGAAATCACCACAAAGATCATAGAAAATTTCAAAGGTTTGTATTTTGAAGATGATGATGTCATCTTAGCACACACCTCAACAAATATCATGAGCAAACAGTTTGCAATGTTGATGACTAAATGGTCTCAAGCGTTTGGTGATCAAACAGTCTCAAGACCGTTTGAGGACAAACAGTCTCAAGACCGTTTGAGGTCAAACGGTCTCAAGACCATTTGGGGTCAATTGCTGATGTGGATGAATGAAGAACTAATGGTTCAAATTGATCTAATCACAATGGTTATAGTGATGGATGACTCATTGATTTGCAAACCCTAATCGATTGATTGAAGAAACCCTAATTGAATTGGATCAATTTCATGGTTGATGATCCAAACGGTCTCCAGACCGTTTGGAGTTCATGGGTTGTGATGGATGGTTGGAGATCCAGGGGTGGTAATTTGATGTACTCTCAATAGTTCAATTGATGATTGATTCAATGAAGCAAACCCTAGATCAATTGAAGTTAAAACCCTAATTTAGGTTTGAACAGTTTCAAGCTAAAATGACCAAATGGTCTTAGATTGTTTCAGGACCATTCAATCTCAAACCGTTTGAGGATCAAATGGTCTCAAACTGTTTGGGGTTTAATAATATTTAAATTGAACTGTTTCAAAACCGATTGAAGGAATTAGGGCAAGACCGTTTGAAGAATTCAGATCAAGACCGTTTAAGGTCTAACGGTCTCAAGACCGTTTAGAGATTTTGAGATCAAGAATATTTGGAGGTCAAACACCTCAAGACCGTTTAGAGGTCAAGCACCTCAAGACCGTTTGGAGATTTAATTGAACCAAGACTGTTTAAGGTCTAACGGTCTTCAAGACCGTTTGAAGGTCGAGTGACCTCAAGACCATTTGAAGGGTCAATTGGTCCAAGACCGTTTGAAGGGTCAATCGGTCCAA
The DNA here is from genome assembly GCA_963693085.1 of Alisma plantago-aquatica. Taxonomy (NCBI): domain Eukaryota; kingdom Viridiplantae; phylum Streptophyta; class Magnoliopsida; order Alismatales; family Alismataceae; genus Alisma; species Alisma plantago-aquatica. The sequence continues at coordinate 957,971,993 of OY856413.1, read as the reverse complement.
GATCATTTGAAGGGTTGATTGGTTCAAGACCGTTTGAAGGTTTAATTGATTCAATCCATGTAAGTACTAATAACCCTATAAATGGTTGAAGAATATATCAAGGATGACTTCAATGGGAATACTTCTAAAGTATCTAGGTGATTAGTATAATTGGAGTGATTATCAATTGATGCTTATGAAAGTCATTAATTTAATGAAGTATGATAAGCATAGGTGCATGAACTTGGTAAAAGGTTAAGTCAATTGAATGATGTATAATGGTGATATGTGTTCGTAGTACATGGAATAATGATAAGTGGGATTTAATACATAGATAATGCTATGTGCTCCAAGATATATGGAAGAACTGATTTAGAGTTTGGATTCGTGAGGTTATCATAAATCCCTAATCATGAGTAATGGGTTGACAAACCCCAATTGATATGAAATAGAAGACTCTAATTCTAATTTTGGATAATGGAATTAAGAAACCCTAATCTAGGGTAATGTTGTAACCCTAATCTAGGGTGATGTTGTAACCCTAATCTAGGGTAATGTTGCTACCCTAATCTAGGGTAATGGTGTAACCCTAATTTAGGGTGTCGATATGAGAAATCCCAATTCAGGGTAATGTAATGAAAAACACTAATTTAAGAGGATGCTTCATGAAACCCTAATTTCATGAAAAGCTACATGAAACCCTAATTTGGGAAAAGTTATAAGAAACCTTAATTCAAGGTAATGATGTTATGTGAAACCCTAACATAGGATGATGCCATGTGAAATGCTAATGTAGGGTGAAGTTATGTGAAACCCTAACATAGGATGATTCCATGTGAAATCCTATTTTAGGGTGAAGTTATGTGAAACCCTAACATAAGATGATGCCATGCGAAATCCTAATGTAGGGTGAAGTTGCGTGAAACCCTAACATAGGATGATGCCATGTGAAATCCTAATGTAGGGTGAAGTTATGTGAAACCCTAACATAGGATGATGCCATGTGAAATCCTAATGTAGGGTGATGTTATGTGAAACCCTAATACATGGTGATGTTATATAAAACCCTAATTGATAAAGATAGGAAACCCTATTCCTAATAATGGAATAGTGAATAATATATTGGTAGGTGAAACACCTAAATTGGTTGATAATGGATAACCTTATATCAATAATGCCTTAACCTGAGATGAATCCATATTATTGATAATGGTTGAATAATTCAAATAAGTGACTTATGACCAATACATTACATGATAAATGTGATGAACTGGTGCATAAAGTATTAGGATGGGAAATGCCCTAATATAAGAAAAGTTGAAGAACTTAAGTAAGATAAAAGTGAGGAGGAAAGTGATACATCAAGACATGATAGATATCACATTCAACACTTCAAGGTTAATATCCCTTAATGTACCTTAAATCAAATATACTTGGATTAGTAATACATGAAGTGTGCCATGTCAATTGTTACATTGAGAAGTAATGCACTTTGATAAGTGTAGTCTAACAAACCTTAAGAAAAGCTTAAACCAATTTAATAAGGCATGATGTAATCATATTTTAGTAAAGAGGAGATAGGAACTCACATCTTCTATTGATGATTAATTTAATGATAAATGATGAGAATAAATAAGTATGATTGAATACTTATGTTATCAACGTTGGCTCCTAGCTGTGTGGAGCAATGAGTTAGGGTTTGATCATTAATAACATGATCTGGAGAACCTAAATGGTTAATAATGGAAAACCCTAAACCTAATGAAGGGTAATGATATGTAAGAGAAACCATAATTGATAAGGAAGTGAAACCCTAACCCTAATGATGGGAGGGTTGTAATTCTTTTGTTGTATAAGCCTTGTTAGGAATGTTAAATATTTGAATAAAAAGTATAATGATCAATGGCCTTGTGAGCTATGTGAATATGTTGTTGCCTAGTGAGAGGTGACAAGATGTGCAATGGCCTTGTGAGCCATGTGAATAAGTTATTACCTAGTAAGAGATGACAAGATGTAATGGGCCTTGTGAGCCATGTGATAATTTGTTGCCTAGTGAGAGGTGACAAGATACTTAATGGGCCTTATGAGCTATGTGAGATGCTTAAGTAGCAAGTATCATGTTTACCTTGGTCAGATGACCTGAAGGTAATAGTTACCTGATAAGTGGTAACCATGTTCAGTGATAAACTAAGGGTTTGAATACCCAGATCCAGTAAACATGATGATGATGTTGAGGGATGTGAATTCCCAAAAATGAGATGAGGGATTGAGATCCCAGTGTTTTATAAAGCTTTGAAAAGTACTTAATAGAAGTATTACTGATAGAAGTATTACACATTTTGTAGCATTTGTTATAATAATTTATGTTTGAAAACCTGACTGATGCTAAAAGAATATGGTAATACACTTAATTAATTAAGTGGAATCTTATCATGTAGTGCCCTGGCCATATAACCATCAGTGTCAAAATGTGATGCATGGTGAAATGGGTTGCTCTGTGGCATAACCCGGAATGCATATTTTTGAATTTGCGGGGGTGATGAGAGAAAATATCCTTATGGGTTGCTCTGTGGCATAACCCGGAATGCATATTTTTGAATTTGCGGGGGTGATGAGAGAAAATATCCTTACGCCCTAATGGAGGAATTTATGTGAGATAAACATTAAATCTATCAATCCTTCATTATATATGTCAGGGTGTATGTATCACTAATCCCCCGATGTTGGGATGGATGTATCATGAATCTCCAAATAATATTAATGCTGGATCGATGTGAGATAAACATGAAATATCTCGATTGCAAAGAGAGTGCAGCCACCGCTGTAACTCTATAGAGAAGTTGCTAGTATACCCTAGAAAGCTATTTAGTAGAGACACAAGATGTCCTGCATGGAATCTCGTACTGACTGAGATAAGGGAGGTCATGGCAGTTGACTCTTCCATTGACCATTTATGGCACCGATTTCGACTTCGCAATGGTCGATTGGAGTATGAGAGGTATACCTCATCCCCTCAGGGTTTAAATATGATTGTAAAATGTAATCAACCGTGTAGCGTATTTGCTTAAGGTTGAAATACGAGAATCATTGGTTGATGTTACCTTGCTCAGCATATCTTATATAGATAAATGTTATACATGTTCTTCATTTCCTTACTAGATAAGTGACATGTTTCTTTATCAAGTTATAGTTGAAATGCTTTGAATAAGAATATTGGTCTAATCTATTTGGACATTGATTTATCTTCTGTTGAATATATATGATTCCTCTATTCATTTTTATGTGAAACCCTAACATAGGATGATGCCATGTGAAATCCTAATGTAGGGTGAAGTTATGTGAAACCCTAGCATAGGATGATGCCATGTAAAATCCTAATGTAGGGTGAATTTGCGTGAAACCCTAACATAGGATGATGCCATGTGAAATTCTAATGTAGGGTGAAGTTATGTGAAACCCTAACATAGGATTATGCCATGTGAAATTCTAATGTAGGGTGATGTTATGTGAAACCCTAATATAGGGTGATGTTATGTAAAACCCTAATTGATAAAGACAGGAAGCTCTATTCCTAATAATGGAATAGTGAATAATATATTGGTAGGTGAAACACCTAAAGTGGTTGATAATGGATAACCTTATATCAATAATGCCTTAACCCAAGATGAATCCATATTATTGATAATGGTTGAATAATTCAAATAAGTGACTTATGACCAATACATTACATGATAAATGTGATGAACTGGTTCATAAAGTATTAGGATGGGAAATGCCCTAATACAAGATAAGTTGAAGAACTTAAGTAAGATAAAAGTGATGAGGAAAGTGATACATCAAGACATGATAGATATCACATTCAACACCTCAAGGTTAATATACCTTAATGTACCTTAAATCCAATATTCTTGGATTAGTAATACATGAAGTGTGTCATGTCAATTGTTACATTGAGAAGTAATGCAATTTGATAAGTGTAGTCTAACAAACCTTAAGAAAAGGTTAAACCAATTTAATAAGGCATGATGTAATAATATTTTGGTAAAGAGGAGAGAGGAACTCACATCTTGTGTTGATGATTCATTTAATGATAAATGATGAGAATAAATAAGTGTGATTGAATACTTATGTTATCAATGTTGGCTCCTAGCTGTGTGGAGCAATGAGTTAGGGCTTGATCATTAATAACATGATCTTGAGAACCTTAATAATGGAAAACCCTAAACCTAATGAATGGTAATGATATGTAATACAAACCCTAATTGATAAGGAAGTGAAACCCTAACCCTAATGATGGGAGGGTTGTAATTCTTTTGTTGTATAAGCCTTGTTAGGAATGTTAAATATTTGAATAAAAAGTATAATGATCAATGGATTTGTGAGCCATGTGAATAGGTTGTTTCCTAGTGAGAGGTGATAAGATGTGAAATGTCCTTGTGAGCCATGTGAATAAGTTGTTACCTAGTAAGAGATGACAAGATGTGATGGGCCTTGTGAGCCATGTGATAATTTGTTGCCTAGGGAAAGGTGACAAGATACTTAATGGGCCTTATGAGCCATGTGAGATGCTTAAATAGAAAGTATCATGTTTACCTTGGTCAGATGACCTGAAGGTAATAGTAAACTGATAAGTGGTAACCATGTTCAGTGATAAACTAATGGTTTGAATACCCAGATCTAGTAAACATGATGATTATGTTGAGGGATGTGAATTCCTAGAAATGAGATGAGGGATTTAGATCCCAATGTTTTATAAAGCTTTGAAAAGTACTTAATAGAAGTATTACTGATAGAAGTATTACACATTTTTGTAGCATTTGTTATAATAATTTAGTTTGAAAAACTGACCGATGCTAAAAGAATATGGTAATACACTTAATTAATTAGGTGCAATCTTATCATGTAGTGCCCTGGCCATATAACCATCAGCGTCAAAATTTGATGGATGGTGAAATGGGTTGCTCCGCAGCATAACCCGGAATGCATATTTTTTAATATGCGGGGGTGATGAGCGAAAAAATCCTTACGCCCTAATGGAGGAATTGATGTGAGATAAACATTAAATCTCTCAATCCTTCATTATATATGTCGGGGTGGATGTATCACTAATCCCCCGATGTCGGGATGGATGTATCACAAATCTTCCAATAATACTAATACCGGATCGATGTGAGATAAACATGAAATATCTCGATTGCGAAGAGAGTGCAGACGCCGCTGTAACTCTATAGCAGAGTTGCTAGTATACCCTAGAAAGCTATTTAGCAGAGACACAAGATGTCCTGCATGGAATCTCGTACTGACCGAGATAAGGGAGGTCATGGCAGCCGACTCTTCCATTGACCTTGTATTGCACCGATTTCGACTTCACAATGGTCAGTTGGAGTATGAGCGATATACCTCATCTCCCTAGGGCTTAAATATGATTGTAAAATGTAATCAGCGATGTAGCGTATTTGCTTAAGGTTGAAATACGAGAATCATTGGTTGATCTTACCTTTCTCAGCATATCTAAGACGGATGAATGTTATACATGTTCTTCAATTCCTTACTAGACAAGTGACATGCTTCTTTATCAAGTTATAGCTGAAATGCTTTGAATAAGAATATTGCTCTAATCTATTTGGACATTGATTTATCTTCTATTGAATATATATGATTCCTCTGCTCAGTTTTACTTTATTAAACTGGAATAATAATATTTCTGGCAGAGAGTTATATCTCTCGCTGGGACAATTTCAATTGTCTCACCCCATGGGATCCAACCTTTTTAGGTGGATGCAGAAGAAGAGGCAGAAACCCTATAGTAGGGATAAAGCAGTAGCAGCAACACATACATCAATGATAATACAGGTGGTGGAGGCACTGGCTGTCATATTTTGTATAGAGAGTCCTATGTGTCGTCTCTATACTCTTAGGTCCTCGGAGTCAGTAGATAGTGCTTTTTTGATCGATCTGAGATTTTGGCCTGAACACCTTGAGGTTTTATGTTGCTTATGTATAGTTTGGCAAATCAACTGTTGTATGTAATCCTCGAGAAGAGATGGTACATGGTATGTACTTGTGGACCATAATGTATATGTAATACTTTGGTTCTTGTTATAAGTGTTTTCTGGAATTGGATCTCTTTGCAAATGGTTTAAATTTTTAGTATTTTTGTTAATCTGTTGTTAATGATCGCTTCTGCTTAGTTAATGACGGTTTGTTCGGACGCTGCGTAACACTTTCGATGTGCTTGGTGTCAACAATGACAATGGAGAGGATGATGAGGTAGGTTGTGAGGCTTTTCTGGCACATGTGGTGGATACTAAGGTGAGGAGTCCTAGTATTCAAGAGGTGCATGTTGTTCATGAGTTTGAGGACATGTTTCTTGATGAGTTTCTCAGTATTCCCCCACCTAAAGAGATTCATCTTGAGATGAACCTAGTTCCTGGTGCATAACCTATAGCACAGTCGCCATAAAGGATGACACCAGTTGAGATGTAGGATTTGAAGAAGTAGTTGTAGAAGTTGCTAGAGAAGGGCTTTATCAGACCAAGCACTTCCCCTTAGGGTGCTCCTGTGTTGTTCATTAAGAAGAACGACAAATCTATGAGGTTGTGCATCAAATACCGATAATTGAACAAGGTGAGTATCAAGAACAAGTACCCTTTTCCGCAGATAGATAATCTGTTTGATCAGTTGTGAGGTGCCATAGTGCTCTCAAAGATAGATCTGAGGTCAAGATACCATCAATTGTGGATCAAGGTGAATGGTATATCCAAGTCGACTTTCGGGACTAGATATGGTCACTATGAGTTTGTGGTTATGACATTTGGGCTAAACCGATGCACCAACAACGTTCATTCACCTAATGAATCGGGTGTTTGTAATGCCCGGGCCCACTGCCCAAGGCTCTAGTAGAGTTTCAGGAATGACGACTGGCCCCACAGACCACCACTAGACTTAACTACGTGCTTTGTCCTCACTCACACACATGCCAAAATCAACTTCCTGACAGGTCACCCATCCCAGTACTACTCCAAGCTAAGCACACTTAACTATGGAGTTCTTAGTGATGGGCTCCTAGAAAAGGAGGTGCACCTTGGTGATATGGGTAGCCTTATCTTGACTAGATCGTGGTTGTGTTACTTGACAACATCATGATCTACTCTAGAGAGAGATAGCAACATGAGCAACACCTACGACAAACATTGATGTTGTTAATACAACAGTTGTACGCTAGGTTCAACAAGTGTGAGTTTTGAGTAAAGGAGGTATCACTACAACAAACTTTCACATTAGTGGCCTTTTAGAAATGCCACTGAAAAAAAATAAATGCCACTAAACATGTTTAGTGGCATTTGTTGACACTTAAAAAATGCCTCTAGTACCAATGCCACTAGAAAGATAGTGGCATAAGTTGTAAACACCAATAAACGTTTGTATTTAGTGGCATCCAATAAATGCCAAATAAAGGCCACTAAAGCATCATTTGGCATTTATAAAAAAGCCACTATCCATCAATTGGCTTTTATACAAATGCCACTATTTTGTATTATGTTGGTGTATGAAAATGTTCTTATTGAGTTTAATGGCGTATAAAAAAAGCCACTAATGACTACTAGTTTTGTATTACTACATTTTGATGGCTTTTAGTCATTTAGTTTTCAATTTATTATCATGATTTCTAAATGAATGTCAATTGTAGATGAACTCACTTGTTTGAAAGTATGAATATTTTTTATTTATAAAGAATTGAGAATTACATGGGGAGGACATTTTACCTTGCCCCTAATATTGAATACAACACCAATGATATACTTTCATACAACATTTTACCCTGCCCCTTATATTGAATTACATGGGGAGGACATTTTACCTTGTCCCTTATATTGAATACAACACCAATGTTTACTGTTGCATTTTATGGTTTGCAAAATCTTCTTGCGGAACAACATGGCATACATGATGTCTTCAACATTGCTAGAGTTGGCTCAGCAACTGCTACTGTATCTGGTCTCATATTGCCTGGTTCCTTGAGATGGTGAGTGCGGAATATGCTCCTTGGTTCTGTACTTGGTGCTGCATTTTACTTTCCACTCGGTTGGGCCCATCTGAAACTTGTAGAGAAGGTAGCTGAGCGGAGTGTAGTTCCGTTGGCGTCTGATTCTGGTGAAAGTGATGTAGGAAGCAGGGTGGGTGCGGCAATTGAAAGGCTTGAAAGTAGCCTAAGAAAATATTTCCTGTACGTCATTGGCATCAAGTCTGGAAACAGTTAAAAAGTGACTTATCTTTTATTTGTATCATGCCAGCAAAACACAAGTTGAATTCATCTTTCTTTTTTATCATTTACCTCCACCTGCTGCAAGGGTTTTGATTGGTTATGTGCTTGTAGTTACCAGTTTCATGTATCTAGCAATGCATAAGGTAGCATCTCAGCCATGAAAAGTGTGTGAATTATAGCGTGAAATGGATAGACGCTGGAGATCTTTGTGAATAATAAGCTGATCCTTTTTCCATTATAAAAAAACATTATCAAGTTGAACAATTAAGGCAAAACAAAATCCAAATTACCAATGATTGTCCCTTATTGATTAAGAATAAGAGGGAAATATGATCATGGTAAAATAGAGAAGAAAGAAAACAAGTAAGAAGGCATTATACCTTCCAGTTGTTGGCTCCATATTCAAATCACTATCACTGCAGTGCAGTTGAGCTCCAGATCTCCATTTTGGTCTTCCTAGCTCTTGATCTCCATCATTGTAGGTTCCAAATCTTTGCATCAATCATTCTATGTCTTCTATGTGGTGCATTACAATGCACAACAGTCTTGACACAATCAAGGTATAAGGAAGGGTGTTCACTTGGTTCCCTACAAACAACATGATTTATAACCAAAGAAGCAACTCTTTAATACTGAGAGAACAATTTTAGAATCATATAAAATATATATTGACAAACTTTGATAGTCCCAATAGTTTTCACACCTAACACATTTCATGAAGGAACTAATGCCAAGATCATATCCAAATTATTGGTAATGAATTAATAAGCTTGTATTTAAACAAAACTCTTTTTCAAATTCAAGAAGTCAAATGCTACCTAGAAAAAATATGTATAAAACTATTCATTGACAACCAGAACACTAAGGAACCTTATACTACAAATCAGATATTCATACACCATATATGGACAATCAAATCTACAAAAAGATATCTCACAAGCATGGGTACAAGATGAAGAGACAACAAATCAGTCCACCATATTCAAATAGATTAGTAGTTTAAACCAAGATAAGACGCTCTATGAGATTCTGATGAGAAGGCTAGAATAACCTTAAACAAATCACATGGGTTGCATACCTTCCTGGGATTGGTTTAGTATGATAATACTTTGTAGTAACCAGAGTGTAAGACCCACACAAGGAATGTGCCATATCCAGAACATGAGTCATCTTTCCAAGCAATATATTGACAGTTATTGCCTCTAAGTGTCCTATTTCCATCGAGAATATCATCCCAACTGTCAAATTTCAGGTTTCCCTTTGTGCTGGTGTCTATATAGAGTTGTTTACCATTATCCGTCAATATTGAAATTGATCGTGTAACATGATTATGTGTTCTGCATACAAACAAAGTTTCAGTTACAAGACTAATATGTGAGAGGCATGTGTCAATTGTGTGAGAAATGTGTTCATCACTAACAAGACTAATAACATCAAAAATTTATATTCAGATGGGATACAAACTTGAATGCGAGCCTATAATAGAGTTCAGAATATGTGATCTTCATATTTAGGGGTGACTGGTTCCTTAGATCTGTAAGATTGCTCAGGAGGAGGATAGTTGGCATGTTAATTTCTATTATTTAAGAAGGTCATATCTTTTTGGAATTCAGAGTAATCATATTACTAATGGTTCTTGGATGACAAGGTAGAACTCCTATGCTAACAACTTCCTTCCAGATCTCAGAGGCTAACAAACATTCAAAGGATAGATGCCGAATGAATTCACTATTATCCCTACATAGAAAGTAGTAAAAGGTGATCATCATGCCCCTTTTACGAAGGTACTCTGTTGTAGTAAGGCATTCAGTACAGTTTGGTCTAAGAAATAATTCTATATCTCTTAGGCATTTGATGAGTCCAAAGCCACCGACCCCACTTGATTTCTTGGTTCTTTACTCTAATAAGGTTTTTGGCATATTTTAAAACTTCAAGTTAATAAATTCAACCCCATACAAAGCAATATCATAATCTTCTATAGAAGAGGTACCAACATAATTTAAGAAAATAGTCAGGTTTCATTCTCCTTGTATCATTAGTATTCCACTTAACTTTGAGAATAACAAAGCTATGAGTAGTCAACTTTCCTCCCCTCGAATTTAAGCAAAGAGAAGGATCAACCTTGTCATAAGCAAAATATATGTTCCTCAAGCCAATGATCTCTCCACATGAGCACTTTATTCCCATTTTCCAAATCTAAAACTGGTTTTTCACATAATAACTTCATAAGTTGATTCCACATATGTGAGTAAGTGGGGGTATGCTTACCCTGCTAAATAGAGTCACCTCCTAGGTATATACCATGAAGCAAGTTGATGCACATAGAATCCTTCTTCTTTCCGAATGCTTGAAATTGTTGATAAGCCCATCTTTGAAAAAAAATCCATAAAAAGTCCTATATTTAAGCCCATTAGAAAGTGATCAGAAAAATTAAATACATACCTGATTTTTGCCTTATTATGTTTATCATGTTCCCATTAGTATACTACCTAAAGCTGCTTTAACTTAAATATTCATGCCACATTCTAAGGTATCATTTTATTTGCTTAATTGGTTGAGTCCAAACTTTTTCCATAAAGATCTGTCTAATGAATGGCATCTCCATTCTCCACAATGCCTTGTAATGTGTCATATTTATTTTATAAAACATATGATTTGAAGTTTATACCTAAAGATCAATGAGTAATGGACAGAAATAGGTCTCTAAGGTACCCTAGACACAGCTACAAAACAGACACTATCAAGTTTGTGGGACAGATTCCTCATAGGTTAAAACAAGAAGCAATGCTTCTGAAAGAACAACAGGGAAAAATACAAATGTACTTCAGTTGTTTTTTAGCAATCATTTATTAGCTGGCCTCCAATACTTGATAACAATATGAGAAAACTAAATCTACATAGCTTTTTAGTAGACAACCCATACTAGCAGAAAAATTATAAGTCACAAGACAAATCTTGTTCAATCCAAATGCAATTAGTGTTTTTGCAACAACTTTTGCAGTATCAATATACATGTATAGAAAATAAAAAGGCATATATAATTACCGTACCATAACCTCAACAAAAGATCTATAAAATGAGATAAATCTTAATCAATTAACCAATTCTAGATTCAAACTAACCTCAATATTAGGAGCAACTGGTTGAACAACCTACAACAGAAATCATGAAAGGCCTTCTACTTCACATGTACATAAGTTGTACGGTCATTACTTACAACAAGAAAATTTAAGAAATTGATTATCATCTTGTAGGGTTTTCTATACAAGGGTGAGTAGGGCTGCAACAAATAGGAAGCACCTTGTAACATCCCTGACCTGGGTTATGAACTAACCCTAGGTGTTTTGCTTAGATATGTAATTAGATGCTTGTGATTATCTTTTGATATGTAATTAAAGCTTTTGATGAACTTATATTTCCATTTCAGTCCTTTTTAAACAATGTTGTAACTTGGTTTTGTTAATTTTGGACTAAAGTGCAAATTGCCCAAGTTGAGGGGTTAACTTGCAAATTGCACATGTTTAGATGTTCCTCTGATGATAATAAATCATAAAATGCATATGATATGGTGGAATGGATTCTCCAAGCTTGAGCACCAAGATGTAGCTTGTAGAGCAATCCTTGTGCTTTAAAACCTAGTTTTGGTGTAAAGTGCAATTTACCCAAAACAGGGTGCAACATGTAAAATGTATGCTCTAGAGTATCTTTCATGACTCTTGGAATCAAGTAGTGTAAATAAAATGAGGAGGGCGCCTCATTTGAATGATTAAGTAAGAAAGATAGCCTTAATATTTAAATAACCAAGTTTTAAGCAAAATGGCCTTTCATATATATAGCTTATTAAGATATATGGCTCCTTTTCCTTTAACCTTGAATAAGAGAGAGGTTTTGGATGTGGAAAGGAGGAAGAAACTTGGCCAAGGGTGGTGTGAGTATGAGTGGATGGGTTTCAGAAATAAAAGAAATAACTATCTTTTCTTTGCCTTGATAATACCCAAAAATATATATAAGCACCCTTTTTCTACAGAGCAAGGAAACATTTTCCTTAGTTTCTTTTCTCATCTTCTTGCTTTGGCCGACTAAGGAGAAGCTATGGAACATACGAGGACGACCAAGATGGTTTGGGTAAGCTTTGATCATCATCTAGCTCGAATTCTTTGAGGAAACCCTAATACAAGGTTGGTTTGCTAGTTTTCCTTACACAACTCTTCTTTCTAACCATCTTCTCCATCCAAATCTTGAAGAACGAACCTTGGAAAACCTTTGGTGCTCAAGCGACCATTAAATCTATGAAGCTTGGAGCTCTGGATCAGTACTATAGGTGGGTTTTATAACTCTAACCCTTAAGTTTTGTTAATGCTTCTTCTTCTCCTAGAATCGTTGCTTGTTCTTCTTCCTTTAGACACTTTTAAGTGTTCTTGCTAGCAATTCCGTGAAGAACAGCCCTTGTTCTTAAGGTAGAAGATTATGAAGTTATTTACAATGTGTATCCTAAATCTTTCTTTAGCAAACGGTCTTCCACCTCTTGCACAAACGGTTTCCCAAACCGTTTGGGAGCAAACGGTTTCAAACCATTTGACAGCAAACAGTTTCAACCAAGAACGCATGGAAGCAAACGGTCCAAGACCGTTTGGAGGCGTTGACCAGGCATTGACCATTTGGATATATGTTGTAACCATTATGGAATAATCACCCACCAAAAATCATTAAGTAATTCCAAGCGAATCACCAATTGAAGGCACATTAGTCACCTAAACCCTAATCGGGTTAGTTGCTGATTTCAATAAAACAATCATGTTGAAGTTTGGGTTGAGTGGCCCAAACGGTTTCAAAACCATTTGGGAATCACCCAAACGGTCTCAAGACCATTTGATTATCACCCAAGACCGTTTGGAGGTCTAGGGTTAAGTGGGGTTGACCAACTGAGGGTCCAATGATATCAAATTGTTAAACAATTAAGTGATGATTGTTTGACCAAATGTAGGGCTCAACCCTTAGGAGAATGACTTGGTTTTTGATGAAATAATGGGAAAACGGTCTCAAGACCATTTGGAGGATGTCCAAATGATCCCAAGACCATTTGGGGGTCACCTAAGACCATTTGGAGGTCTAGGGTTGACAATGGTTAAGTGGTTGAAGATTGAAAGGCAACGAGTTGGAGTATAATCAATTAGTGACCTAATGATCAAATCTATGAGTCAAACCTTAATAGGTTCAGTTAGTTTTTGATGTTGACTTGAGAAAACGGTCTCAAGACCGTTTGGAGGTCATTCAAATGATCCCAAGACCATTTGGGGTCAGGTCATGACCAAATTGAATGATGGTTCAATGGTTTCAATGTCAATTAGAATCATGTTGATACATGTTGAAGGGTGATTGATTCCAAACCCTAATTCAATTGATCCAAGCACTAATTGGTGATCAATTGAGGGTTAATTGAGGGTCAAATCTATTGAGGGTTGAACTAATTGACTCAATTGATAAGTGGCTAACAAGTACATGAACGATTGAGGGGTTCAACATTGGAAACCCTAACTCAATTGGAAAGGTTGAGACACTTTTGGTCCATGCGGTTTTGAGATGGTTTGGACCAAACTGTCTCAAGACCATTTGGGACTAAACGATCCCAAACCGTTTGGTTCTTATGCGGTTTCAAGAACGGTTGTGTTCAAACGGTTTCAAAGTCAACTTGGCCAAATGGTCTTCATGACCAAATGGTCTTCATGACCAAACGGTTTTGAGTGTGTACTTTACCAAACGATTTCAAAAGTCAAAGGGACCAAACGGTCAACACCACCAAACGGTTTCAAGGTTTGTTCAAAACCGTTTGGGGGTTTAGTGTGCAAGACCATTTGAGGTGTAAAAAGGTCAAGATCGTTTGATGCCTTAGGGGTCAAGATGGTTTAGTAGTTGATTAACCTAAACCTTATAGATACCTAAAGTGATTAAGGGATCAAGTAATTAGTTAATTAATGCATGTTATGATTAATGGTGAACATTACAAAAGTACCCTTGATGGGATAGAGTAACCTATACCCTTTGATCAAGTGAATCTTAATGACCACAATAGTAATGACACAACCCATGATGTCAGTATTGATTTGACTTAACCTAATCAAGAATGATGTAAACATCATCCAATAGTAAGAGGAGAGAGAACTCTCCTAATATGAATGAGAATCAAGTAATAAGTTCCCTATATGTATGAATACATCTAATTAGGGTATGATATTTCATAGTGAGATCATGGAAACCCTAATTATGATGATTAATGAATCTTAACTCTAATCTAGGGTAATGTGATGTAATGTGAATAGTAAACCCTAATATAGGGTAATGTGATGTAATGTGAATAGTAAACCCTAATCTAGGGTAATGTGATGTAATATGAATAGTAAACCCTAATCTAGGGTAATGTGATGTAATGTGAATAGTAAACCCTAATTTAGGGTAATGTGATGTATTGTGAATAGTAAACCCTAATCTAGAGTAATGTGATGTATTGTGAATAGTAAGGGTTATGATGTCATATTCACTAAAAGAACTTTATGAGTTTTGAAAGTAATTACATGCTATGTTGCCTAGTAAGAGGTAACATATGAGATTAATAGGCTATATGAGCCATGAGAAATGTCTATATTGCCATCAAGTCATCAATATGTTACTTAATAGTAAGTGTTCTGATGATCTAGGGGTTTGAACACCCATGTTCCTGAATCATAATGATGAGATGGTTATGGATTGAAATCCCAATGATAACTGAATGTGAAATGAACTTGATACAATTAGTACTCCTTCTTTACAACAATTGTCTTATTGGTTTATGTTTGAAAACATGCCTGATGCTAAAACAATGCCTCAATGTACTTAATTAATCAAGTATAATTATATCATGTAGAGCCTTGACCATAGATCCATTATTGTCAGAAGTTAAATGATGGTGAAACATGTTTTCCTAAGGGAACTCCTGGAGAGCATACTTTTGAGTATGTGGGGGTTATGGACGTGAATATCCTTACGTCCTAATGTGGGATTTGATGTGAGATGTACCTATAATCTCTCAATCCTTCATTATATGTTTATGCTGGGATGATGTATGACTAATATCCCGATGATGTTGTTAATGCTGCATCGATGTGATATAAACAAGAAATCCCTCGATGGTGAAGAGAGTACAGAATGCCACTGTAACTCTTATAGCGAAGTTGCCAGAATACCCTGGAAAGCTATTATAGCAGAGACACAAGATGTCCTGCATGTTATTCCTCATACTAACTGAGGAAGATGAGGTCATAGGAATCCATCTCTTCTGGTGACCTATGTATGGTACCGATTGCGATTTCATAATGGTCAGTTGGAGTATGAGAGGTGTAACTCATCTCCTCAGGGCATAAATATGTTTGAAAAATGTAATCAGCTGTATAGCATAATTTCTTAGGTTGCACTACGAGAAACAATGATTGATGTTACATTGTTTATAATGTTCTAGTTGAATAACTAGTATACATGTTATTCATATTCCTTAATGTTATATGTCTTGTCATTCAATTAAGTTATAATTGAAATGATTGCTTAACAGAATGTTGCTTCACTTAGTTTACACAATGTTACACATGTTGTTAAGTGTTTATAGTTCTACTGCTTAATGTTATTCCATTATTGCAATAACAATGCCTCTGGCGGAGAGTTATAACTCTCACTGGGACAATTATTCAAATTGTCTCACCCCCGTGGGATTCAACTTTTTTAGGTAGACGTCGAGGACAAAGGAACCCATCAGTGGGTGAGCAACAACAACAACAGCAGCAGCAGCAACATCAGGGATAGCAGTGATTCTCAGGTGGAGACACTGTCTATCAAGTCTTGTAGATAGAATGTCCTATGTGTCATCTCTATACTCTCAGGTCCTAGGAGTCAATAGATGTTTAAAGATAGATCTGAGATTTTTGGCTTAATGCCTCGAGATTTTTGTATCATGCCTTGTACAGTTAACAAGGTAGTTGATGTTTGTAATACTCGAGATGTGATATTACAGAGATGTAAGGATGGATCAGTCTGTAAACAACTTATCATCTTTCTTTATGAAAAAGTTTTATCGGTTATAGATCTCTTTATGAAAAGTTTTAAATTTTTATTGATTTTTAATAATTTCGCTGCTAGTTAATCGCTTCCGCATTCGTTGATCATGTTTTCGCGATTCGATCATCACAATTTAGTGTTATCAGAGCTCTAGGTTCGTTGAGTCTACAGAGACATAGGACTTAGGATGTTGAGTCTGTTCTAGTGTCTTTCAGTATGTCTAATAGTGTGTTCTTCTCATTTAGGAGGAGAAGACAAAACTAAGGATGTATGGACCACACGAAGAACATGAGGAACACATTGCAGTAAGTAGTGTTGCTGCACCCAGAAGAGGTGCAAGAGACCCAGATAGAGAAGAACCTGTTCCTGAACCACCCCAGTTCAATCCAACTGACATGGGGAACCCAGCTATTCAAGCCATGTTTGGGTAGTTCATGACTGCCATGACACACATGACTGATAGGATGCCTATACCTGCACCTAGGGCACCTACCCATCCTGATGGACAAGGAATCGGCAAGACATTTGAACGAATTCACCGAGTTGGAGCCACAGAGTATACTGGAACAACTGACCCAGCAGATGCTGACTTGTGGTTAACTGAACTAGAGAAGGCCTTTAGAATCCTAAACATCCCAGAAGCTGAGAAGGTTAGACATGCTATATATCTTCTCAAGGGGAGTGTTGGTCACTGGTGGACCATGGAAGAACAGAAGAGGCCAGGTGTAGAGATTGCATGGGAAGTTTTTCGACGGGAATTTATCAACAAATATTTCCCTAAGACGTTTCTGGATGAGAAAATCTCTCAGTTTGAGAGGTTAAGGCAAGGCCCAATGAACATTAGAGAGTACGAGGCTAAGTTCATGGAGATTTTGTGGTTCTGTCCATACATGGCAACCACAGATGAAGAAAGGATTAGGCATTTTGAGAAAGGGTTAAACGCTGAGTTGACTACTCCTGTGTCTGCCCTATAGAACAGAGAAAGGTTTTCTACCTTTGTAGAGTCTGTCACAAGGGTAGAAAGGTATGTGGTAGAGAAGAGACAAACCCAAAACAAGAGGATGTATCCCTAGTTCCAAGGATCTTCATCTAAAGGTTTCAAGAAACCTAGGTTTTCTGCGCCTACACCACCACCTAGATTCAGTACCCAGATGCAGTGGACGTCGAATAGGGGTAGAGGACGAAGCCTACCACTAGAAGGAAATCGTAGTTAAGCATCTATGTCGGTTACAGGACCACCCATACCACAACAACTGAACAAAAGTTGTTACATATGTGGAAAGATGGGACATCTGATGAAAGACTGCAGAGCTAGAGAAGTGAGTGTGACACAACCTTAGAGGCAAAGTCAGCAAGTATACCAAAGGAGACAGTTTCTAGGAGGAGCTAGAGGATGTGGACAAGCGTCCCAAGCTGGATCATCGACACCTAGTCAACGAGCAGTGAATCAACCACAGGAAACAACAAGATTCTATGTGATGAATCCACATGATGCAGTGATCAACCCTCGGGTTGTGGCAGGTCAGATGGAATTCTTATATTCTGATATGTTTACATCTTGCGTTGTATCTGTTTTAATTGATTTGGGTGCTATGCACTCCTTTATCACTCGAAGAGTGATTCTTGATTGCAACTTGACTACAAGTCATAGAGTAGATAGTTTGTTGCTAGAAACTTCATTGATGGAATCTGCTATGTTGTAGGAGGTATGTTCTCCCTGCATCCTATTCTTTTCTAAGCATCACACTCAAGTGGATCTTATACCACTTAAGATGCATGGATTTGATATAATCCTTGGAATGGATACCTTAGAAAGGTATAATGTTGTCTTGGATTGTGAGTTCAAGCAAGCTGTGTTTGCTGATGATAGTGACACATGGATCTTTCAAGGAGAGAGAAAGATTCTACCCACCTGTCTTATGTCAGCTATGGTTGCTGAGAAGCTGATGAGACAAGGATGTTATGCATTATTGGCCCATGTGGTAGATACTACCATGGAGAGTCCTAACCCTGCCAAAGTTCCGATAGTCAAGGAGTTTGAAGATGTATTTCCTAAAGAACTTCCAGGTGTGCCACCACCTCGGGAAATTGATTTTGAGATCAATTTAATCCCTTACACGAAACCAATAGCACAAACACCATATAAGATGGCGCTTGCTGAAATGGAAGAACTCAAGAAACAACTGCAAGAGTTGCTTGAGAAGGGTTTCATCTGACCGAGTACTTCACCCTGGGGTGCTCCGGTCCTCTTTGTTAAAAATAAAGATGGTTCAATGCGGTTGTGCATTGATTATAGACAGTTAAATAAAGTAACAATAAAGAATAAGTATCCTCTGCCAAGGATTGATGATCTCTTTGATCAGTTGCGTGGTGCATCTATCTTCTCAAAAATAGATTTGAGATCGGGGTATCACCAGCTGTGTATTAAGGATAGTGATCTACCGAAGTCTGCCTTTAGGATGAGGTATGGTCACTATGAGTTCACAGTTATGTCGTTTGGACTAACTAATGCACCGACTGCATTTATGGAACTCATGAATAGAATCTTCTGACCTTACCTCAATCAGTGTGTTGTTGTCTTTATAGATGACATCCTAATCTATAGTAGAGATGCTCAGCAGCATGATCAACATCTTCTTCAGGCTCTAACTTTGCTAAGAGAACACAAGTTATATGCTAAATTTAGCAAGTGTGAGTTCTGGTTACCGGAAGTATCTTTCCTTGGACATGTGATATCTGCTTCAGGTATACGTGTTGACCCTAAAAAGGTATAATCTGTCATGCAATGGGAGTAGCCGAAGACACCGACAGAGATTTGTAGTTTCTTAGGGTTAGCGGGCTATTATCGGAGGTTCATTAAGAACATCAGTTCTATAGCCTTACCCTTGACTAAGTTGACCAGGAAGGATGTTCCTTTTGTTTGGACTAATAAGTGTCAACAATCTTTTCAACTGTTGAAGGAGAGGTTGACAAGTGCACATGTACTTGTGTTACCTGAGTAAGGGAAAGGATATATAGTTTTCTGTGATGCCTCTAAGAATGGACTTGGATGTGTGCTGATGCATGATAAACAAGTGATTTCTTTTGCTTCCCGACAGCTTAAGAAACACGAGGAGAATTATCCGACACACGATCTAGAGCTTTCTGTTGTAGTCCATGCCTTGAAGATCTGGAGACATTACCTTTATGGAGAAACATTCCAGATTTTCACAGACCATAAGAACCTTAAGTATATCTTTTCTCAGCATGATCTTAATATGAGGCAACGCCGCTCGATGGAGTTAATCAAGGACTACGACTGTACAATTAATTACCATCCAGGGAAGGCCAATGTGGTTGATGATGCTTTAAGTAGGAAATCAGCAACACCAGCCCTAGATAGAGCACAACTGAATTCTTTAGTGTGCTCAAGGAGAAATATACTTATCTCCTTAAGGCAAGACAATGTACAGTTGAAAGTATCATTGTTAGCCGGGTTGTTAGCTGAGATGCATATAAAACCTACTCTGAGACAACAGATTAAGGAGGCACAACAAGTTGATGCTGCAGTGCAACTGATTAGATCAGAGTATGGTAGCGAGAAACGAGATGGTTTCCACGACTCAGATGATCAAGTATCATGTTATCATGATAGGACGATAGTGCCTAATGTGGATAACTTGAGAAAGTTAGTCCTGGAAGAAGCTCATTCTTCGATGTATGCCATGCATCTAGGAAGCACCAAGATGTATCGAAACTTAAAAGATATGTATTGGTGACCTGGTTTGAAGAAGGACGTTGCTGAGTTTGTCATGCGGTGTCCTACATGTCAGCAAGTTAAAGATGAACACCAAAAGCCTGTAGGAACAATGCAACCTTTACCCATACCACAATGGAAGTGGGATCCTGTAACCATGGACTTTGTTATTGGCCTACCCAGGACAGCCAAAGGACATGATTCCATCTGGGTAATAGTTGATAGGTTGACAAAGACAGTACATTTCTTGCCTGTCAAAACAAACTATTCTACTGAGAAACTGGCACAGTTATATGTTGATGAGATAGTATGATTGCATGGAGTCCCAATTACCATTGTTTCTGATAGAGGTCCCCAGTTTACGAGTCATTTTTGGGAGTGACTTCATAAAGCCTTAGGCACACAGTTAAGGTTTAGTACAACCTTTCATCCTGAGACTGATGGACAGTCAGAAAGGACTATACAGACCTTGGAAGACTTGCTTAGAGCATGTGTTCTTCAGTTCACAGGGAGTTGGGATCTGCACCTAAGCTTGATAGAGTTTGCTTATAACAATAGCTATCAACATAGAATTGACATGGCACCTTATGAAGCTTTGTATGGTAGACGTTGTAGATCAACCTTATGTTGGTATGAAACCAGTGAACATCAACTTTTAGGTCCTGATCTTGTGCAGCAGACCACCGAGAAGATTAAGGTAATACAACAACAGTTGAAGACTGCACAAGATAGGCAGAAATCTTATGCTGATAAGCGTCGTAGACCTTTAGAATTCCAAGTTGGAGGCAGAGTGTACCTCAAAGTCTCACCTTGGAAAGGAGTTCTGAGATTTGGAAAGAAAGGAAAGTTAGCTCCCAGGTTTATGGGGCCTTATCCAATCATTGAACGGATTGGAAGAGTAGCTTATAAGTTAGAGTTACCACCAGAGCTATAAAAGTTACACCCTGTGTTCCACATTTACATGCTTAGGAAATGTCATCCTGATACAGAATCAGTTATGCAACCTATGGAAGTAGAATTCAATGATGATGTGTCTTATGAGGAAGGACCTGTGTCGATCCTTGATAAAGAACTAAAAAGCTGAAAAAGAAAGACATAAGTCTTGTGAAAGTCCTATGGAATCATCGTGGTGTTGAAGAAGCCACATGGGAACTAGAGGAAGAGATGAGAAGGAAATACCCTGCTCTTTTCTCTTAATATGTTTTGTTGATATTGGGGACAAAATCCTTGTAAGGGGTGGATAATTTGTAACATCCCTGACCTGGGTTATGAACTAATCCTAGGTGTTTTTCTTAGATATGTAATTAGATGCTTGTGATTATCTTTTGATATGTGATTAAAGCTTTTGAGGAACTTATATTTCCATTTCAGTCCTTTTTAAACAATGTTGTAACTTAGTTTTGTTAATTTTGGACTAAAGTGCAAATTTCCCAAGTTGAGGGGTTAACTTGCAAATTTCACATGTTTAGTTGTTTCTATAATGATAAGACATCATAAAAATGCATATGATATGGTGGAATGGATTCTCCAAGCTTGAGCACCAAGATGCAGCTTGTAGAGCAATCCTTGTGCTTTAAAACCTAGTTTTGGTGTAAAGTGCAAATTACCCAAAACAGGGTGGAACATGTAAAATGTATGCTCTAGAGTATCTTTCATGACTCTTGGCATGAAGTAGGGTAAAGAATATGAGGAGGGCGCCTCATTTGAATGATTAAGTAAGAAAGATAGCCTTAATATTTAAATAACCAAGTTTTAAGCAAAATGGCCTTTCATATATATAGCTTATTAAGATATATGGCTCCTTTTCCTTTAACCTTGAATAAGAGAGAGGTTTTTCATGTGGAAAGGAGGAAGAAAAGTGGCCAAGGGTGGAGTGATCATGAGTGGATGGGTTTAAGAAATAAAAGAAATAACTATCTTTTCTTTGCCTTGATAATACCCAAAAATATATATAAGCACCCTTTTTCTACAGAGCAAGGAAACGTTTTCCTTAGTTTCTTTTCTCATCTTCTAGCTTTGGCCGACTACGGAGAAGCTATGGAATAGAGGAGGATGACCAAGCTGGTTTGGGTAAGCTTTGATCATCACCTAGCTCGAATTCTTGGAGGAAACCCTAATACAAGGTTGGATTTCTAGTTTTCCTTACACAACTCTTCTTTCTAGCCATCTTCTCCATCCAAATCTTGAAGAACGGACCTTGGAAAACCATTGGAGCTCAAGCTACCATTAAAGCTACGAAGCTTGGAGCTCTAGATCAGTCCTAGAGGCGGGTTTTATAACTCTAACCCTTAAGTTTTGTTAATGCATCTTCTTCTCCTAGAATCATTGCTTGTTCTTCTTCCTTTAGACACTTTTAAGTGTTCTTGCTAGCAATTCTGTGAAGAACAGCCCCGGTTCTTAAGGTATAAGATGATGACGTTATTTCCAATTTGTATCCTAAATCTTGCTTTAGCAAACGGTCTTCCACCTCTTGCACAAACGGTTTCCCAAACCGTTTGGGAGCAAACGGTTTCAAACCGTTTGACCGCAAACAGTTTCAACCAAGAATGCATGGAAGCAAACGGTCCAAGACCGTTTGGAGGCATTGACCAGACGTTGACCATTTGGAGATATGTTGTAAACATTATGGACTAATCACCCACCAAAAATCATTAAGTAATTCCAATAGAATCACCAATTGAAGGCACATTACACACCTAAACCCCAATTGGGTTAGTTGTTGATTTCAATAAAACAATCATGTAGAAGTTTGGGTTGAGTGGCCCAAACAGTTTCAAAACCATTTGGGAATCACCCAAACGGTCTCAAGACCATTTGGTGATCACCCAAGACCATTTGGAGGTCTAGGGTTAAGTGGGGTTGACCAACTGAGGGTCCAATGATATCAAATTGTTAAACAATTAAGTGCTGATTTTGTGACCAAATCTAGGGCTCAACCCTTAGGAGAATGACTTGGTTTTTGATGAAATAATGGGAAAACGGTCTCCATATTGTTTGGAGGATGTCCAAACGATCCCAAGACCATTTGGGTGTCACCCAAGACCGTTTGGAGGTCTAGGGTTGACCATGGTTAAGTGGTTGAAGATTGAATGGCAACAAGTTGGAGTATAATCAATTAGTGACCTAATGATCAAATCTATGAGTCAAACCTTAATAGGTTGAGTTAGTTTTTGATGTTGACTTGATAAAACGGTCTCAAGACTGTTTGGAGGTCATCCAAATGATCTCAAGACCGTTTGGGGTCAGGGCATGACCAAATTGAATGATGGTTCAATGGTTTCAATGTCAATTAGACTCATGTTGATACATGTTGAAGGGTGATCGATTCGAAACCCTAACTCAATTGATCCAAGCCCTAATTGGTGATCAATTGAGGGTCAAATCAGTTTAGGGTTGACCTAATTGACTCAATTGATAAGTGGCTAACAAGTACATGAACGATTGAGGGGTTCAACATTGGAAACCCTAACTCAATTGGAAAGGTTGAGACACTTTTTGGTCCATGCAGTTTTGAGATGGTTTGGACCAAACGGTCTCAAGACCGTTTGGGTCCAAACGGTCTCAAGACCATTTGGGACCAAACAATCCCAAACTGTTTGGTGCTTATGCGGTTTTAAGAATGGTTGTGTTCAAACGGTTTCAAAGTCAACTTGGCCAAACAGTCTTCATGACCAAACAGTCTTCATGACCAAACGGTTTTGAGTGTGTACTTTACCAAATAGTTTCAAAAGTCAAAGGGACCAAACAGTCAACACCACCAAATAGTTTCAATGTTTGTTCAAAACCGTTTGGGGGTTTAGTGTGCAAGACCATTTGAGGTCTAAAAAGGTCAAGATCATTTGATGCCTTAGGGGTCAAGATGGTTTAGTAGTTGATTAACCTAAACCTTATAGATACCTAAAGTGATTAAGGGATCAAGTAATTAGTTAATTAATGCATGTTATGATCAATGGTGAACATTACAAAAGTACCCTTGATGGGATAGAGTAACCTATACCCTTTGATCAAGTGAATCTTAATGACCACAATAGTAATGACACAACCCATGATGTCAGTATTGATTTGAATTAACCTAATCAAGAATGATGTAAACATCATCCAATAGTAAGAGGAGAGAGAAGACTCCTAATATGAATGAGAATCAAGTTACAAGTTCCCGATATGTATGAATACATCTAATTCGGGTATGATCTTTCATAGTGAGATCATGGAAACACTAATTATGTTGATTAATGAATCTTAACCCTAATCTAGGGTAATGTCATGTAATGTGAATCGTAAACCCTAATCTAGGGTAATGTGATGTAATGTGAATAGTAAACCCTAATCTAGGGTAATGTGATGTAATGTGAATAGTAAACCCTAATCTAGGGTAATGTGATGTAATGTGAATAGTAAACCCTAATCTAGGGTAATGTGATGTAATGTGAATAGTAAACCCTAATCTAGGGTAATGTGATGTATTGTGAATAGTAAACCCTAATATAGAGTAATGTGATGATATGAACAGTAAACCCTAATTCTGGGTTATGCTTTTAAGCATGAAACTCTATGATTGAATTAGGAAATAATTTGTACTGTGCTTTTAAGCATGTTTTTATACAGAAGTGATCATAGTCAGGTAAGGGTTATGATGTCATATTCACTAAAAGCACTTTATGAGTTTTGAAAGTAATGACATGATATGTTGCCTAGTAAGAGGTAACATATGAGATTAATAGGCTATATGAGCAATGAGAAATGTCTATATTGCCATCAAGTCATCAATATGTTACTTAATAGTAAGTGTTTTGATGATCTAAGGGTTTGAACACCCATGTTCCTGAATCATAATGATGAGATGGTTAGGGATTGATATCCCAATGATAACTGGATGTGAAATGAACTTGATACAATTAGTACTCCTTCTTTACAACAATTGTCTTATTGGTTTATGTTTGAAAACATGCCTGATGCTAAAACAATGCCTCAATGTACTTTATTAATCAAGTATAATGATATCATGTAGAGCCCTGACCATAGATCCATCATTGTCATAAGTTAAATGATGGTGAAACAGGTTTTCCTAAGGGAACTCCTGGAGAGAATACTTTTGAGTATGTGGGGGTTATGGACGTGAATATCCTTACATCCTAATGTGGTATTTGATGTGAGATATACCTGTAATCTCTCAATCCTTCATTATATGTTTATGCCGGGATGATGTATCACTAATCTGCCGATGATGTTGTTAATGCCGCATCGATGTGAGATAAACAAGAAATCCCTCGATGGCGAAGAGAGTACAGAACGCCACTGTAACTCTAATAGTTAAGTTGCTAGAATACTCTGGAAAGCTATTTTAGTAGAGACACAAGATGTCCTCCATGTTATTCCTCATACTGACTGAGGAAGATGAGGTCATAGGAATCCGACTCTTCTGATGACCTATGTATGGTACCGATTGCGATTTCGTAATGGTCGGTTGGAGTATGAGAGGTGTAACTCATCTCCTCAGGGCATAAATATGTTTGAAAAATGTAATCAGCCGTATAGCATAATTCCTTAGGTTGAACTACGAGAAACAATGATTGATGTTATATTGTTTATAATGTTCTAGTTGAATAACTAGTATGCATGTTCTTCATATTCCTTAATGTTATATGTCTTGTCATTCAATTAAGTTATAATTGAAATGATTGCTTAACAGAATGTTGCTTCACTTAGTTTACACAATGTTACACCTACTGTTAAGTGTTTATAGTTCTACTGCTTAATGTTATTCTATTATTGCAATAACAATGCTTCTGGCGGAGAGTTATAACTCTCGCTGGGACAATTATTCAAATTGTCTCACCCCCATGGGATTCAATTTTTTTAGGTAGACACCGAGGACGAAGGAACCCATCAGTGGGTGAGCAACAACAATAACAGAAGTAGTAGCAACATCAGGGACAACAGTGATTCTCAGGTGGAGACACTGTCTGTCAAATATTGTAGATAGAATGTCCTATGTGTCATCTCTATACTCTCAGGTCCTATGAGTCAGTAGATGTTTAAAGATAGATCTGAAATTTTTGGCTTAATGCCTCGAGATTTTTGTATCATGCCTTGTACAGTTAACAAGGTAGTTGATGTTTGTAATACTCGAGATGTGATATTACAGAGATGTAATGATGGATCAGTCTGTAAACAACTTATCGTGTTTCTTTATGAAAGAGTTTTATCGATTATACATCTCTTTACGAAAAGTTTTAAATTTTTAGTGATTTTTAATAATTTCACTGCTAGTTAATCGCTTCTGCATTCGTTGATCTTGTTTTCGCAATTCGATCCATGCACTTGTAGTCTACCCATATCCGTGATTCATAGTGTGTATGTTATCAAGTATGTCATTCTAAAACCACATGTCTAAGCAAGAACCAATGCAATCAAATGATATGAAACAGAGAGAACAACAAAAGCAATATATGTAATCATTTTGTCTGGTTCAGAGAAATGCCTAAATATATTATGCATAAAAAAGTTAACCTTGATAGAAAACATAACAACTGTGATTATTACTGGAATGGGGTATGTAGCAGTCTTTTAGTGGTTGACAATGTGGTATGTGCTATCTTATTTTTTATCAATTGAAACAACAGAATACTAACATGAGCTATGTTAAAAACCACATTTTTGCAGTCTGGAAGGATGCTAATTGACCATCCAGGTAATTGGTAAGAATTACCATTGAAAGATATTATCTTTTCTTGAGTATTAATATTGGCAAGAAAAGTTGCACAAGCCCCAGAGGATGCTTTATATACATGGGCCTAAAAAAAACAAGTTTTATGTCAGTTAACTAATCATGGGTCCACAGTATAGTTTAATCCGTACAAAAGATAGTGAAATGGATTATCATAAGGAACTATGTTTCTACGAGATTACAATAATGTTCCACAAGGACAAGAACTTTCGTAATTGTTGTCACCTAAGTGTCCACACAATCGATAAGTATTGCATTATAAGCTACACTGATAGAGTGCACAAAACCTCTATCAGAAGGGGAACTATAGGAAAGTCTCTCTGCATAGATAAGCATGCAATTGAAGAGCTACCACAAATGGACAAGATCTTTGCATGAGCTATTTATGTTTGAATACAGGGATGGCTACTATTGAGGAAATGATAATAAGCTTATTCAAGGTATTAATCATCTTTCAAGCTCGTCAATTCATCAACAATGAAAACTGTCTGCTTACAATTAAAACATTCATAACTACACAGGTTAACTGTAAGATCATGATATATGGCAGACATATGCGCTTCATATGTTATATGTAGCAGTACATGTGAAATTGTTACCTCATTATAAAGATTTCTTAATGGAATTCCTTATTCATCGCAGAGGTCACGCGACCCAGCTTAAGTATTTTAATTGCAACCTCCTGACCGAAGTGTGTACCTTTGAAGCTGAAAATAAATTATTTGTAAAAGTGAGATCTTATATTGAAGGTGTAAAGAAAAATTGGAAGGTAACTAACAGATCTCCATAAGCACCAGACGCTAGGGGTTTCTCAAATATTAGATTCTTGTAATCAGTATGAAGGGAGTATTTGGAAGTCACCTCTTCTAGGATCGTTAAAATCAGCATGCACAACAATAGCCCTTCCAATCACTGAGTTTGGCCTGGTAAGACGAATATACAGCCATAAATTAAAAATACAACCTGACGTGACAATTATTGCGAATAGTACATGACAACAAAATTAGAGAGAGGACTTACCAGCCTGTCGACCCTCTTAAAGGTAATAGTACCTAACAACAAACATAAATACCATCAACAATCGTTTTGTAAAGATTTTTCGTAGATTGCAAATAGAATCATGTATGGGCATCTAGTTCTGCTTTCTTCTTTTAGATTTCTAGAACAAAGAAGAAACAACAACGCATGCCCCATTGTCACTAATCGGTATCAGTTTTTGTGTTAATGTTTATAGAAAAATATTAGCAATTCTATATGGTATGTCCTCACAGGGAAATGCCTGTAATGGATTTTGAGACCACATCTTCCCATATATTGGTACAGAGAACCACTGGTTGATCTGTCCTAGCTTTCCTCTCTATACTCTCACATTAGCAACCCAGTCCAGAAAGAGGTATTGGTGTTTTCCATTCTATTTTAAAGCAGATGTATAAAATAAACAAGAACGTCTAACATCAAAAGTTACCATCGTCTGCGGCAGTGACATTCCCAGTAAGACA
The DNA here is from genome assembly GCA_963693085.1 of Alisma plantago-aquatica. Taxonomy (NCBI): domain Eukaryota; kingdom Viridiplantae; phylum Streptophyta; class Magnoliopsida; order Alismatales; family Alismataceae; genus Alisma; species Alisma plantago-aquatica. The sequence continues at coordinate 957,943,707 of OY856413.1, read as the reverse complement.
GTAGATGTTGGCGACGGCTGCCAGGGACGCGAAAGACTGGGACTAGCCTTGAAAATGCTGGGACATGCCTCTCCTGAACGACGATGGTAAGGGAAATGTTAGACACAACGACGTGATAAATTGAAAAAAATGAAAATTAAGTTGAATGCTGAAAATAAATCATGGTGTGCTTACTTGATGGGCAAATCGGCCATCAGTGTGGCCATCTCGTACAGAGGGCTCGGCCGACTAGACAGTGATGTGGCATCATCCATCAAGTCTGACGACGAAGACAAGTAGGATGAGGAGGCGGACACGGTCTCACAGAAGCTGTTGTTTGATCCCAGAGAAGAAGACAAAGTAGGAGTAATTGAAGAACAAGGTCCATTGCAGGTGGTGCCGTAGCCACTCCGAATCCTAAAGATGTTGCTACCATCATGACCTATCATGTCGTCCACTACTGCAGAGCAGGGACTCACACAGTTAATATTTAGCAAGTGATCCACTTTTAATTTGGCAATTTTAGATTGCCACTAATTAGATATATAAATGCCTTTAATATTTACTCTTTTTTAGAAACTCTATAATAGGTGGTTTACCGGCATTTTAATTAGAAATGCTTGTAAATTGGATAGACAGTGGCCTTTTTTCATAAAAGCCACTAGAATAAATGCCACTAATGGGCATTTTTGATGTAGTGTATCGTTTCTTGGGCACGTGATATCTGCTGAAGGTGTGCATGTGGATCCCAAGAAGGTTCATCCTATGTTAGAATGGACGCAGCCGAAGACATCGATAGAGATTCATAATTTTCTTGTCTTGGCAGGATATTATAGGAGGTTCATCAAGAAATTCAGTGATATAGCGTTACCCCTAACGAAGCTGATGAGGAAAGGTGTGCCTTTTGTCTAGCACAACAAGTGTCAACGTTCTTTTCAACTTTTGAAGGAGAAGTTGGCCACTGCACCAGTGTTAGTTCTGCCTGAGCAAGGGAAAGGTTATATTATCTCTTGTGATGCATCAAAGAATGGTTTGGGGTGTGTGCTGATGCAAGACAAGAATGTGATTTCTTTCGCTTTGTGGCAGCTTTGGAAACACAAGGAGAGCTACCCGACGCACAATTTAGAGCTTGCTACCATGGTCCATGCTTTGATGATTTAGAGACACTACCTTTATGGTGAGAAGTGTCAAATCTTCACCGACCACAAGAACCTTTAGTACGTCTTTTTAAAGCAGGAGCTGAACACGCAGTAGAGACACTGGATGGAGTTAATCAAATACTATGGTCACACCATAGATTACCATCCAAGAAAGGTGAACGTAGTGGTAGATTATTTGAGTAGGAAGTCATCTTCGTCATCATCTACTGGTAAGGTGCAGTTGTGTTCTTTGATGTCCCATAAGCGAGACATGATAGTGTCTTCGTGTCAGATGAATGTTCAGTTGGAGGTATCTCTGTTAGCTGCCTTGTTAGTGCAGTTGCAGGTCAAGCCTACGTTGAGGCAACAAATTAGAGATGCGTAGCGTGATGACACCATGATACAGTAGATCCCAGTAGAGTTTGACAGCGAAAAGCGTGATGGTTTTTATGAGTCTTAAGGACATGACAATGTGTTTTCATGACAGGGCATTGGTGCATGATGTCGATGATATGAGGAAGTTGGTTCTTGAATAGGCTCACTTACTACAACAAAAATATCAATTTGTGGCATTTAAATTATTGGAACTTCTTAAAAACACCACCATACATTCAATTTTACATGCATTTATAATTTAAAAGCCACTAAACACCATACTTAAAGTGTCATAGAAAATATTGAATACTAGTGGCTTGTAAATATTTAACAGTGGCATTTTGTAAATGCCCATAATTTTTTTGTACGTGTATACCCTTCAAACCTCCAGCGCGCTCTATATTTATTTCTTTTCCAACCACAAAACAAGCTTGGCGCCGAAAATAGTTTTACGGTTTAGGCATTTTTCTAATTGCAAGCAAGGGTTTGCTACCCCCATTCTCAGCGATTGCAGCACCAATGTGAGATGCACTGATATGCGAATGGGATGCCCATCAGTGAAGCCAATCAAGGAGATCCAACTTTCGGGTGAGGAGGTCATCTCATGGGCACCTACTATCAGGTTTGTGAAGCTACACAAGCAAAACATTTTGTAGAGTCTTCTTGAATACTTGCCGCCCTAAGGAGAAGAAGAAAAAATGAAGCCAGGTGGGAACTTTTAAAATGATACGGCGTCTAACCTGGATGCTCGCTCAAGAGTCTTCCAAAAGAGGGTTCACCGTGGCAAGTTTTGCTCAATATCGGTCATAGCCCCTTGCGCTCATGGTTGGCCACCTCCAGATCCATAAACATAGCCATGCCGGTAAAGTTGATCCCAAAGCTGTCATCGTTATCATCAGTGCCACTGACCTACCAGACGGAACCAAGGTCTACGAGGTTGGCGCTATCGTCTGCAGTCAACACAATATTGCGTGCATGACTGCAGTTTGTAGTTGGTGAATACACAGGCGTGAAGGTGGAAGAGGCACATTAGTTTTAATTTGATTCATATCTGGTACTCCTGAAGGCCTTTCCCATTCTTAGCAGATTACATATAGAACGAGCGCGATTTTCAGAATCCAATCTGAAAAACAAAAGTACAGTTGTGTAAAGAAATCTAAATAATATGTCCAACAGCCAAATTTGAGCATGTAGAGGCTGAAAATACGTAAGCGTTAATTCTCATCACCAAGTAGAAGATAATGTCTATTGAAAACATCTAATCCCTCAAAAGTGTAGATAACTATTTTCCAATAACATAGCCGAATCCTTTCTGTATTTATCATATGCTATATTCACTATGTTGAAACTCTAACCTACTTTTAAGTATGAGTAATGATATCCAGTACTCCATATATACTAGGATTCACACCTCAATCTCGAGACTATGTCACAAGCAGCAGTCCACACATTCGTCTTTTATTTTCACGTATTACCAATGCTTTGTCCGCACTGTGTCAGTTTCAAAGTATAACAATGCTAGAAGATGAATAGACGTTGTGATAAATGCAAGTGATTGGGTGGTTGAATGATATTATTGTGTTTGTTGTTGTAGTTACGTACATGCAACCATGCAACGTGCATTAGTAGATTTTTTACCTTGACGATTGTGCCACATTGTGCTATACATTTTTTAGTATATTGTCATTGTATATTTAGTGTTGCAATAAGTACATTTAAGTATTGATTTTTGACTTATAGAAAAATGTATAGAATGTGATTTTGGTCGCGTGTCAACATTATGTGCAGGCCTGAAGCGGAACAAAAATATTTTCCCACTTCTTAAACATTATGTTCTTCTGATTACATAATTCTCCTTATTGTAAGCACTATTTTAATAAATTTTTGGTACTTATTCAGAATAATTTTTGGTAGTGTGATGACGATCAATCAATATTGTAATATATTTGTAGCAAAATGTGACTATGTCACAATAAGTGGAGGAAAAATGAAAAAAAAAATTTGAATTTAAATACAAGTGGGGAAAAATTAAAAAAAAAAATTGAATTGCATGTGGCAAGGGAATAAATGCAAGTGGTTGGATGGTAGGTAGCTGGATATCATTATTATCTTTATTGTAACAGTTGCATGTATGCAACCATGCATGGGGTAGGCGCACTAACCTATTTATCACTTAAACAGTTGTATCGCACAGTGCTAAAAATGGATATACGCTACTTCCATAGGTGTGGGTGTGGATGTTGACGAAGGTGGTGTGCTCCTAATAATTTTCCTTCAAGTATTATCACTTACAGTTCCAGCATGGAGTAGCCACAATCACGAATACAGTGGGACCAAACACGCTTCTTCTGATGCAAGAGTGTGCTTCACACGTGAACTTGAAAGTGAAGTTGCTTCTTTCCTAATCCCTTTTTCTCACTACTGTAAGATTGTTTACAGTTGATTCATTGTGACGATTATGCAGTGGCAACATATGTTTGTAAGTCTGATCTGGGATTTATAGTATGGGTCTAGCGTTTTCATTATTGCACATAAGTTCTTCTATCTCCATTGCTCAATGCTTTTCACAAATCGGGTGAATCTTTTCCTGCATTTATATTTCACTCTGCAATTATTTGACATAAGAAAATTATCAGATACATATATAATTATAAAATAACGTATTAACTTTATCCTGAGATTGGAACCAGTTATCACTATCAAAAAACATAGTATAAGTGACAGTCATGTAAAAAGTGATGCACTTTAGGTGACATGTTTGTACATGACTTATAATTTGTGCAGGCCTACGTAAAATAGATGACATATATTTTTGTATATTTAAAAGGATGACATACTTTAGGTGATATGCATGTATGTCACCTATAGTATGTGTAACATATGTGACAGATATTTTATCATACTTGAAAGGGTGACACACTATAGGTGACATACATTTGAATCACCTATGTTCTAATGGAGGTTTATCACATGTATATGAGTCAAGTGTATACAAGGAGACATAACATTTAGGTGACATGTATGTGTGTCGCTAAAGTTATAGATGACATAAATTCATGTCACCTAACCTTAGAATTTTTACAGAATTACTATGAGAGGACATTGTCTTGATATGGGCCTTAAACTCTCGCAAATGCATTACGGGGGACTTACTATTAGAGGAAATTCTCGTGATATGGGCCCCAACCCTCACATATGCATTTTTAGAGAATTGTTGTGAGTGGACATTGTCACTATATGGGCCCCAGTTCCTAAGAAATGTATTGAAAGAGACTTTTTGTGAGAAGAAATGTGTCATGGCTCCTCCCGAGTGTATTTTTGTTGGAATATATCAACACTTATTTGGTCATCGCGCATTGGATGACGTCGCGATGCGAGGGCGTTGAGCCACTGCACGTGACGTGGGCACCAATGACAATTCTATTTATCTCCCACCTACCTCTGATTAATTATTGCACCTACCCTGGTGTCACTGATGGCGGGGGTTCTCTGCTCGTCTCGTTGCCCCACACCATAGTATCCAGATCTGGCTTCCATAATGTCTCTCGAACACGAATGGAAGGCGACCAGAAAGGTTCGGTTGTAACTTCAAGTCTGATTCAACTTATCGACTTTTTTTGGACTTGTCCAGACCGGCGGTGGCTGCCCTTTTTTCGACAGCCACGCCCATAGCATCAAGGGATTAGGGCACGAGCGCGCTCATAGCATACATGGTGCCTAGCCGTCTAGGTCTCAGCACGTTGAGGATCGATACGATAGAGACTGGCATCAATCCCCAGAGGCGACAGCCCATAAACAGTTCCCTATAGTCATGTGTTAAGAAGGCTTGGCGCTGGTCAACCCAGTAGGAAGGACTACCATGTTGGCCGCCATACACGGGAGGGTTCCCTCCATGTCTCGATTTTGCTCTCTTTAATGGCAAAATTCAGTTCTCCCACACCGGCAACGACACATTATGATTGTCTTGCTACGTCATAGGTGAAAAGTCGTGAGGTTGTTCCTGTAGTCCCTTGTCGCGTGGGGCCTACATCCTGCATGGTTAGACCTACTGCATAAGTTTCATGTACTTTTAGGAGCCTCCATACATGTTGTGGCAAACCGTTAGCAGCTAATAGTTTTTCTAATCATCTTCGGGTTGTTCATTTATCTTCACTGAGTCATGTTGATGGAATCTGTAAGGCATTGGAGTATGCTGATGTTTGGAGTGCTATGTGTTTGCTCTTTGTTCTTCCAAGCGTTGGATGTGTGGTGTATGCCTTGGCATCCTGCCATGGTCTAAAGCATATCCTCATCAAGCTTCTGATGGCTCTGATGTTACTACCACTCTACCTCAACAGCCTGGTGAGGCATCACTTGATGTGATAGTTGGTTTGCCTGCTCCAATCAATTATGGTTTTCTAGATTCTGTTCCTTGCACCCTGTCAACTCGTCAGCGTATTGAGCCACTGCCTCTGCCTATTGACCAACTACAACTCGACACAGATCTTCTAGATTTTGTCTTCCGCACGGGTGTCCCTACTGTAAAGAGCATCCCTCTTCTTTGTCGTTTTTCCTTTTCCGACACTCTTCGTGGTTGCTTACTCCAGGTGGCTTCTTGCCCACACTCTATTAATGCATGGATTCATCTTTTGTTGCTTCCAGCATGTGTTCTGTATCGCTTCTCCCCTAAGTCTACTCAAGAACAGTCTTCTCAAAAACGCATCTCTCTATAACAACTTATGATCCTTAAGGCTTTGGAGACTTGGAATTCAGGACCTAAAGGCATTCAACAACTCCTTGCTCAGATTTTGGCTCATTGTTGTGATATAGAGATATCAAACCAAACACATAGGTACTTGTTAGAGAACAAGGTACCAGACAGACCCACCGTGAGTTTGACACATGGAACCATGACATGGTAGTCACAGTCAGTACTCACAGTGATGGTGGTGAGTGTGATTCTTAGACCTAAAATCACTGCACTCAACACATCTCGTTGGGCACACTTTGACATCATCAAACGCAGTCCTGAAACATGGGTTGTTATAAAGGTGATTATTGGGTGGCTTTGACACATGGGGCTTTTGAGGGGTGAGTGATAGATATGGGATTTGTCCCTCCTGAGGGAGTTTGATGTCCATGGCCACTTGATGAGTAGGATTGAGACAGGCGTGCGCACGCATGTGTGAATCAGTATGTGATATTGATGTCATACATATCTCGTTCAATCTACTCTGAGATCAAGAAAGTGAATGAACGTTGACAGGATGACTGTTCCATGCCTCGAGTTCATTCGGGATATCAGTGACAAAGGAATTATACACTCGCTGTAACACCATTCACAGATTGTAGGATGAAAGTTGTTCTCCAACTTTCTACTTTCACTTGGGTAGAAATGATGTGTGACTAGGCACCGCTCTTTGCTTGTGAAGTCATAAATGTTATGGACTCTCACTACCAACGTGAAATGGACCTACAGGGTCACACACATAGGATTTAACCTAGAAGAGGAGTTTTGTCTACAAGCAATGTTTAGATTGATTACTAAAGGAGTTTAGTAGTTCAATTAATCACTCAATCAGTTGATAGATCAATATCGTATGGTTCAAGGTGTTGGACGCATTGATTGGAGTATCGAATTGATTGAAATTGCAATTGACTGATTCTACACAACCTGCACTCCCAACCGATCGGCTCAAGTGTTGAACCGGTCGGCTCAAGTGTTGAGTCGATCGGCTCATGGTCAGAGTGAAACGATCAGTTCAACTGGTGCAACCGAGCAAGTTGGGAAAGTCAGGTCGGTGAGAATTTTCCTTGCGTTTCACTTGCCCAATTTGATTGGAACAAGGATTGGTATTCAATACCAATTAGAAACAAAAGAAGGAAAGTCAATCGGGAACTGATCAAGACCACGAATCGACCGGTTCAGAAGTGAACCGATCGGCTCATGGGTCCCAACCGATCGGTTGGTGTTCCAACCGACCGGTTCACTTTTGAACCGATCGATTCAGGTTGTGAGTTGGTTGCTTTTGTGGAAAATCTCGAACCCTTCTACTCCTGCTTTTAGTCCCGCATTGCCCGGGATGGAGAACCCTGTCCCATGACCCTCCTATATATAGGGGTATTGGGGGGCTTCTCAAAGTACAACTTAGTGCAACCAGTTGCTCTGCAAAGTTGTCGTTCTCTCTGGTTTTGGTAACTGTGAGAGAGCCCGAGCAAGTGCTTCCCACAAAAGGGAGGTGCAACAAGGGAAGGACAACTGTAGTTGCAACTAGAGGCAGGAGAGTGTGTTGGTGACTAGTACGTCAACAAGAGGGTGTGACTCCTTCCACTTCCTTGTGGGACAAGGAGTGTGGAGTTCCAGGTAGTCCGTGTGGACTACTTCAGAGGCGGGAGGTTTCTGCCGCTTAGGAGGACAACTGTCATCCGACAGTCCGGTAGGAGGAGGAGTCGTCAGTCCCGGTGTGACCATGAGCTGCACAAACACCGTCTAAGACCGGAGGTGAAGACCGCACAAGCCGCGAGGTATTATCACCGAGCAAGCCTCGGGACAAGGTATGATTCCACAAACCATCTTTCCTATTATATAGACGTTGACGCGTTTCCTCGTGTTGGGTTTGGGGGAGAAATTTTTTTGTTTCCGCTGCCTTCTCTGCCTCCCCTAAAACCCAACATGTTGTCCTATTAGGCGAGAACATTCTTTTGAAGCTTGTATTTCACATGCCAAGACTAAGATCAAAGATAGCCAATTTTCCACCATGTGTTCTATCCTCTAGTGGTGTTGCCCCCACAAAAGCTACTACTCATTCATATCTTGAAACTAAACACCCTCAAACTCCACTGCCATTGGTACAACCTCAGTATGAAATTTCTAGCTCTCCATTTGTTGCTTCTTGCTCCATGGTTGAAGAAGCCATTTTATCATTCAAGAAAGGGATTGCTTGCGCACATGATGGCCTATGAGCACAACATCTTATTGATTATATGTGTGGGGATGTCGCTGCAGTGAAAGATGATTTTTTGAATGCAGTTTCAACTATGGTAAATCTTTGGCTCACTAGTTGTTGTCCAGATTCCCTAGCTCCTTACATTTCCAGTGCTCCATTGACTCGTCTTCTCACACTAGATAATGGCATTCAGCCTATTGTTATGGGTACTATTTGGCAGTGCCTTGTATCCAAAGTTGCGACAAAGGGTGTAAGTTCTAATGTCATCCCTTATCTTAAGGATCATCAGTGTGGTGTTGGTATTTTTGGTGGTGTTGAGGCCCTTCTACATGTTTTCATTTTACTTGTTATGAACAACAACACCGCACTAAGGTCACCATGGCTCTTGTTGACTTCAACAATTCCTTCAACATGGTTGATAGATCTACCATATTTTGAGAGGTTCATCTTCATTGCCCTTCTATTGCATGATGGGTTGAGTTTTGCTACAACTCTCCATCTCCTCTCTATATGGATCACGACGAGCCTCTTTTTTATTCTTCCTGGCTACAAGGTGACCCATTGGGCCCCCTTCTTTTTTCCCTGGGACTCCACCCTCTTATTTTACAGGTAAAGGATGCATGTCAACTGTACCTCCTTTCTTTCTACCTTGATGATGGTACCCTCATTGGGGACACAAAGGTTGTTTCAAAGGCTCTATCCCTCATTCAGGAGCGATGCCCGATGTATGGTCTTCATCTCAATACTAAGAAGACAGAGATTTTTTGGCCATCTGATGACCCTATATGAGGCTCAAATGTGGGCTTGTTTCCTACTGACATCTCTCGTCCAGGGCATGGAGTGAAGATTCTAGGTGGCCCAGTTTCTACAGATGCATCCTTTCTAAAGGAACTTCTCCAAAAATGTGTGATGAAGACCCTTGATATGATGGATCACATGTCCTCACTCCAAGACCCACAATGTGAGCTTCTTCTTCTTATGTCTTGTGTTGGGATGCCCAAACTATTGTTTGGACTTCGTACAACACCTCCTTCTATCACATATGTGTTGGATATTTTTTATCACGGTCTTCGTCATTGTCTGGAGCGTAATGTGGTTGGTGACGACATGTGTTTTGGTGATGTACAATGGTGTTTGGCTACACTTTCTATGCATATAGTGGGATTGGGGATCAAGTCCTCTCATGATGTCAGTAAATTTGCTTTTGTTGCCTCTCATATACACACTACAGATCTCCAAGACCATATGTTGTGTGAGGTCACATGCGTGCCTATAGGGCTCCCCTTTGTCTAAGAACATGCTAGCATATGCAATATCTTGCCATCTTTTTGTTGTTATACGTTGACAAGTACGCTTTCTGCCACCCCAAAGACCCAGTCTATTTTGGCAGATGCTTACTACAAAACGGTCATCCAACAAATCATGGCAAGAGACCTATCCTTACGGTAGGAGGCTATTCTCACTTCTTTACAAGCCGATCACACACAAGCTTTCTTGAGGATTGTTCATATTGATGGCCTTGATCTGTCTATGTTACCCATTGAGTATCGAGATATCCTTCGGTATCGACTTATGATTCCCTTGTATCTAGGTGATGAACATTGTCCAATTTGCAACATCACAGATCTTGATGCCTTTGGTGATCATGCAGTGCACTGCCTCTCGTGGCCTGGTTATAAGTTTCATCATGATGTTGTTCGGGATGCTCTCTTCAACATTGTCTCTCGAGTTGAGTTAAAGGTTTTGAAAGAAGCTCCTTTGGCCTTCCTTGGCATTCAATCTGATGGTTTTCATTTGTTGCGACCTACATACATTCTTTTATTTCACTGGATGAATGGAAAACATGTCTATCTTGACCTAACAGGAGTTTCTCCCTTGACAGGTATCCTTTCAAAAAACTTTAAAGTAGGGCAGGCAGCGTCCAAGGCAGCAATACAAAAAGTTCATAAACATGGAGCAACATGTGAGGCCAATCAACATCATTTTCTACCTTTCACCTTAACACCTTTGGGGTGCTTGCCGACGATGCAATTTGTGTTCTTCGATGCCTTCAACATATAATAAATAGGAATCTTATGACACCTTCATCTACATGTAATGAATTTATTTTTGGGTCCTTGGGTTTTGCCATCCAAAAAGGATTGGCAACCCAGTTTGTTGCTCACGCTTCTGTGAGAGCTTTTATGTAATCTTTTGAGCAATTATATGAAGATTTTTATGTCTTCTATTTAAAAAGGACATGTGTCGGTCAAATTGTTGTTGAGAGTCATTATAATTCAATCGAAGTCATTCATGAGGGGATATTGACATGACAATTGTCACCAGACTCATACAAGTCTCTTTTGTGATCATTATAAGGCTAACATGTCTTTGTCTTACTAGGCACATTGCTCCTTGGAAACAGATTGTGTAGACCACCACCCCCAACGCCAATTGATAAAAATGGACGGTGGCTTCTGCAAGCACCCAACTGAGTGTTCTTCAATTGTCCCCAAACTCATACACAACTCATTTATGAACAACTATGAGGACAATGAATACATGCATGTCTCTGATCAAAGCATTTTTAAGGACTTGTTATGAGAGGACACTGTCATAATATGAGACTTGACACCTACCAAATGCATTTTTGGAGACTTGATGTGAGTGGACATTGTCATGTTATGGGCCTTGGTTCCTAAACGAACTTTTATATACTTTTTATGAGAGGGCATTGTCATGATATAGGCCCTAACTCCATCCAAATACATTTTTAGGGACATTCTATGTGAGGACATTATCAAGATATGGGTCATGGCTCCTCCGTAATACATTTCCATGGACTTGTTTTGAGAGGACACTATCATGATATGGGTCGTGAATCCTCGCAAATGTACTTCTATGCACTTTCTATGGATGATATTTGTCATGTTATGGGCCTTGTAACCTCCCAATATATGTTGAGGGACTTGCTATGAGAGGATATTGTCATGATATGGATCCTCTCTCCTCCCCAAAGTATATTCAAGGACTTGTTGTGAGAGCACATCATCATGATATAGGCCTTGATTCCTCATAAATTTATTTTTAGGGACTTGTTGTGAGAACACAATGTCATGGCATTAGTTGTGGATCCTCCCAAATGTATTTCTAGGGACTTTTTGTGAGAGGACATTGTCATGATATGGGATATTGCTCCCCCTAAATGCGTTTTGAAGGACTTGTTGTGAAAGGACATCATCATGGTGTGGGCCATGGATCCTCACAAATTTGTTTTGAGGAACATGTTGTGAGAGGACATTATCACTATATGAGTCATGGATCCTCCAAAATATATTTCTATGGACTTGTTATGACAGGACATTGTCATGATATGGAATGTGGATCCTCCTAAATACATTTCTAATGACTTGTTGGGAGAGGACATTGTCATGATATTGGAGGTGGCTCCTCTCAAATTCATTTTCAAAGACTTGATGTGAGAGGATGTCATAATGATATGGGCCTTGGTTCCTCCCAAAAACATATTCAGTGACATGTTGTGAGATGACACCATCATGATATGGGCCCTGGCTCCTTAGAAATTTATTTTTAGGGACTTACTGTGAGAGCACAGTATCATGATATTGGTCACATATCCTCCCAAATGCAATTACAATGACATGTTGGGAGAGGACATTATCTGTTGGAACCTAGATGGGTGATTAGATGCTTGACGTGTATTTTACTACGTGCTAAAACACAAGTATACGCGTCGAGTAATATAGGCCTTGTGAGGCCCGAGTCGAACTCAGGGATACGTGAATTATTGGAGACTTCTACTAACTAATCGCAATCAGCTAGACCGATTAACAAAGTAGGGTTTTGTGTTCAAATTAAAAAGAAAATAAAAATCAAACAAAGAAAACAATCGATTAAAGGTTAATTTAATCAATTCAAAGGGATATCTTTAGGATGGCGGTTTCACCGCGGGTCAACATTGTATTAGGTTTTATATAATTCCTCACACTTCTCTCTCTATCCGGGTAGTGTCCTGAAAACAGAATTACCCACTGTCGTGGTGTAATTCACTACTTAGATTTAGGTTGATTCCACCGTCGTAGTAATCATTCCCCTAAACTAAGTGCATTAAAAACGGTCTCTCAGTTCCCACCATTAATTTTACAACTCCTTTGTCAAGGGTTTTATTAATTAATGTAGAATTCGTCTCTTTTCAACCGTTAATCCTTCTGTCGAAGTGATTAAGGGCATTAAGTTATTATTATGGTGATCAAGCATAACAATAGAAATGGAGAAAACGAATCTATACCACGGATTTGAGAGAAAAATATAAATTATTGATATAAAAATGTCATACAATGCATTCCCGGGCTACTCCCGGTCCTAAAGATTGAGGGTTTTAGCCTCTCATGTTCATCTCACACGAATACATGGTAGAAATTGGGGAATTCATAAGAAAAACGGGAAATAAATGGGAAAACCCCTGAACGGAGAAGAACCGGTGGATCCTTGGCATAGAACACGAGCTTTCCCCGCCTGTCGGTGGTGGAAATCGTCTTCGGCAGCGTCCGAATCACCCGGGATGAGCTTCTCGGCCTCTGTTCTCCTTTCTCTCCTCCTCGGCACTCGTGCAATCCAAAATGAGATGATGATCACATCTGGGCGGCCGTCATTAGGTATAAGTCCCTAATTAGGTCGTCAAATAACAACAGCCGTCCGATCGAGATCAAAACAGATCCAACGCATATCTGCCGGCGTCGATACCATCGACGCGGGTCGATGGTATCGACCTAGCGGATTAGTGGCAGCTTTCCTTTCTTTTATTCTGAGCGCCTGTGGTGATCTCGATACCATCGACTTGGGTGTCGATGGTATCGACTCCTTTAGCGTCGGTTGTTGTCGTTTAGCGACGTTGTAGCTCTCCTTGTGTCGATGGCATCGACTTGGGTCGATGGTATTGACAGTATCCTCACCAACAACTTGAAGGGATCTCGATACCATCGACGTAGGTGTCGATGGTATCGACACTGTATTTCTCTTCTCGGCTGACAACCTGTGACTTGGTCGATGGTATCGACTTCCGTCGATGGTATCGACGGAAGCAGATACTTGTTTTTCCTGAAATTTCACAACAAGACCAAGTAAATCCACACAATTTATAATAAGATGATAAATGATGCTCCAAATAGTAAAACAAAGGGGATTTGATATAAAATGATGGCAAAGACCAAATAAAGTGAATTATGCAATAATATCCATGAAAATGAGTAATTAAAGCACAAAACACATATGAAATAGGTCTCTAAATGCGACTCAAAATCATCGCATCAAACTCCCCTAAGCTTAAACATTGCTCGCCCTCGAGCAACTAATCCTTAGAATAGAATTGCAGATGTCAACTAACAATCAATACATCACCCCACATTCCACATGACTCCCACTGAACGTTCTCAAACCGGCCTTTCCTAATCACAGAACAGTAATTACCCTACAGACGACAATAATCATCAATAAAAGAAATTATCCTTCAAACCGATGAACACTATCACATAAGGTAGTTAACATAATAAAATTTGCCGATTCAGCATTAGTGCATCTTGTGATCACCTACACTACGTTGCTCGCCCTAACTACCATCTACATGGAAGCAGTTCTCCTTTTAAACATGAGTGAGGAGAAAATCACGGTGGCCTACCAATCTGAGCAACGGGTGGATGGAATGGGTGGTTCATGGAAGAATTTGGAAGTATTACACAGTTTCAAAATGCATACAACAAAATGCCCTAAATGATGCAAATGCACATTGAAAATGCCCTAATGCTTAAAATTGGGTGGAATGATGCATGCACTAACCTTCCACCTCAAAAAGAGATAGAAATCTAATTAAGCCACATCATGTACTCAGTTTCCTTGTTATGCAAGTGATATTATGTTCCTTTCTCCCTCTTATTCCATTTCCTTCTAAATTCTCTTCTTTTTTTTTTCTTTTTTTTCTTTCAAATTTTCAGATTTTTTTTTTCTTTTCCTCTTAGCCCACATATCCATAATTGCTTAGAGATACATGTGTTAGGCTATTTTTCTTCATGATTGGAAATCTTTGTACTATTTCGAGGGTATGGGACAATTTAGATCACTTTTCAAGACAAACTGAGGTACATGGTGTACTTATGCATGAAAATCATGAAAGTTATGAGTGCAACTACATGACATGCACCTAAAGGTAATGTGCATGAATCACTATACATTTTTTTTCATTTTATGCAAAAATATGAAAATAACAATGCAAATCCTATCTACATGCTATGCACGCAAGAAGGAATTAAAACTGTACTTTACTTCCAATTCTTTGGTGGATTATGGAAAAATATGAAGTGGAATGATCACAAGATTAAGTTACTGAACCTTATAAAAATATCATGTGTCCCTCCTTACTGACATGTGTGGTAGTTCAAAGGATTCTTTCTCGTATATCCAATTAAGGTCTCATTACCATTTGATTAGGTTAGGCTCAAACAACCGTTACTATCCACTTTTCATGAGTCAATGGGGGTGTGGGTGTGACATATTGCTTCAAAGTTGACATAATCAATCATTTTCATAGGACAAGTTTCCTAAGGACAACCAAGTTAAGCTATCCAAAAGACCCAGAAATTTTGAAATTCCCTTAAATTTCCCATGAAAAAGCGAGATGACAATTTTTTTAAGACATCCACGATTACACTAGATAGATGTGGATCCTAAACAAACACTAAAATTGCAAGAGCAAATAACAAAGCAGAAACTAAAAACAACTAAAGAAAAGATAAAAGATAGAGTTGTTCCAGCCACCCCCCTAAGCTTGAATTCGACTATGGCCTCATAGTCAAAAACTAACTTAAAGGTGGAACAGTGATACCCTGATCAATCTTGCGGAGGCAGTGGTGGGTATTGCGGTGCCGTAGGATCCCAAGACGGGTACTCCCCCTGGAAGCTTGGATCATATTGGGTCCTCGGCGGAGGCTGTGGATAGCCTCCAAAGTAGTCTTGACTCCAGTAATGGTCAAAGAAGGGCTCCTGTTGCGTCTCTATCCGCTGCAACCGGGTGTGCATTTGCTCTTGGTTGGCGAGGATGAGCCGCTCGTTCTCGAACATAGCCCGTTGGTTGTCAAGTACCCGACTCGTAGTCTCATGAATGCCGGTATACATACCCATGTGCTGCTGCTGAGTCTGCTGGACGTCCTGCAGCATGGTGTACATCCCCTGCATGGAATAGGGATCCACGGATGGCTGCTCGTACTGTGGTGATGGCGGCTGGGGCTGAGATGATGAAGATGCACCCGGATGCATCGTAGGACGCTTCCGTGGTGCCACACGTGCTCGAAGAGGTGTGTAAGCCTCCTCTTCCTCTGCAGTCTCGCCTGCTTGCTCGTCACCACCGTCGTCTTCCTCGGAGGACTCGATGGCTATGATTGGCCACCGGAAGTGTTGCTTGCCCTCAATGTTGAAGACGTCGTCCGGTAGGGAGCTCTCCTGATAAGCTTGGTTGACGTGGCAATGAGCGTACACCATCCCGTCCCGGAAAAGAATAAGGTTTGAACGGTGCAAGTGTTGCACGTTCACATTGCTCCTCGTAAAGATCGGAGTCATGGACTGAAGGTTCAGCCCCAAGTAAAGCGCCAACTTGGTGACAAGACCACCAAAATGGATTGGAGCCTTCCTTGTACTCCTTTTCACCGCCAGAATGCGCTGTAGCCAGAACGCCCCCCAGTTGCACTCTTGACGTTTCAGGAGTGCGTAGAGAAAGAACAGGTCACTCTCCTGAAACTTGCTCAAAGCAAGATCGCTTCGAGCAAAGAAAGTCAAGCTCAACATCCTATGCAGGACCCGGACGAACGGGTGCTCAAAATCCGCTACCGCTGCATTATGGTAGCTCACAGACTTTCCTGCCGGCACTGTAACTAGCTCGGCGAAGATTTGGTCAAGTCGGTGCGGGCGTCGGGGCGTCGGTGATCGTTGCGGCTGTGGTTCTAGTTGAAGATGTCATTGAACTGCTTCAACGTGATGTTGTAATTGTTGTTGAAGAGTCGAAAGGACACCCTTCCCCGGATCCACGTCTGGTCCGATGGTACCACGTCATTTGGTACGACGCAGATATCAAGAGACGCCATGAACTCGGCCACCAGTTCCTTGTATGTGGGCCATTCGCCGAAAAACGGCTGCCCATCCGCATGACAGTCGATCTCATAAAGGTGATTGGTGTGCCGCGCTTGCCCGGCCAACACATAGGCCAAGTTGGCCTCGAACCCCAGCTCCTGGATCATTCCCCGGTCCACATACCGGGTGGACTCGAACTTTCGCTTCATAATATCCTCGTAGACCTTCCTCACATCCATGTTGGCATGAATTAGGCGTGGACGAGGGATGGAAGCGGGTGGGGGAGGAACAAACTCCTCGATCTCCATAGGGTGAGCGCTTGAGGACGACGCTCTGGCAGGGTGCACCATGGTTGCGAGAAAAGATGGGATTAGAAGAAAAGAGCTCGGTGAAGATGGAGAAGAAATTCTCCGCTCGATGAAGATCTCCGCTCGATGACGCTTCTCTGCAATCTTGGAGGGCTCGGGGGAGTGCTCGGTGAAAAGGAGGATACTTGCTCTGAAGGTGTGACGTCAAGTGACGTTGCAAGTCCCCTTAAATAGGCTTGATCGACGCCCCTGTTGACCCGTCGATACCATCGACTCGGGTCGATGGTATCGACACATCTCGCGGGTATCCGCCTCCCTCACGAGTATCGACGGCTGACGTTTGCTGGATCGAGAAACCCGGATTGCTGACGTGTCGATACCATCGACGGAAGTCGATGGTATCGACGCAGCACCCGGATCGCTGACGTGGCTGTTGCGATCGTCGTCGATGTCTGTGTGCGGATCGGTGACATGTCCGTCGATACCATCGACAGGTGTCGATGGTATCGACTTGCTTTTATTGCGACACCGCCGTTGTGTTGCATTCAACCTGTGATGATGTCGATACCATCGACGAGGCCGTCGATGGTATCGAGTTGACTGAGCAAAATCCGTCTGAATATCTCCAGAGATCTCGATGGTATCGACTGGGGTGTCGATACCATCGACACTTTTATTGCGACCTGTCTGTGACCATGTCGATACCATCGACGGGGGTGTCGATAGTATCGACGCAGTACGATTTCTGCTGGTGTCAACCTGAACCCATGTCGATACCATCGACGGGTGTGTCGATGGTATCGACCCTGCCTGTGCCTGCACATTCAACAACGGATCAAGGTATCATTTTTAAACTAAAATTCAAACGAAATAAAAGCAATCTATGACTAAAATTAAACTATCCTAGTGTACCGATGGTTGGGTTGCCTCCCAACAAGCGCCCTTGTTTAGCGTCTTAGGCTGGACGTCTTCCCTTCATCTCATTCATGCACAAGTGAAATGAGTTTGACCTCATTCACTTTCCTCTTGTAGTTCTCACCAAAATACAGCTTCAAGCGTTGCCCGTTCACCAAGAATGTGGCATCTCCATCACGCACGAGAATCGCTCCATGCGGTTTCACCTCCTCCACAATGAAGGGTCCACTCCACCGGGATTTCAGCTTCCCGGGATGCAGTTTGAGACGGGAGTTAAACAATAGAACGTTGTCTCCCTTCTTGAACGTGCGCATCTCAATATGGCGATCGTGTATCAGCTTTGTGCGCTCTTTGTAGATGCGGGCATTCTCATACACCGTCATGCGTAGCTCATCCAATTCATTCAATTCAAACAGCCTTTTTCTCCCGGCCTCATCATTGCGCAAGTTCATCCTTCTTAGCGCCCAATGGGCCTTGTGCTCTAATTCCACCGAAAGATGGCAAGCCCGGCCGTACGCCAACCTAAAAGGCGTGGTGCCTATAGGTGTTTTGTACGCCGTTCGATAAGCCCAAAGCGCGTCCGGTAGCAATACACTCCAATTCTTTCTTGTGGATGCTACAGTCCTTTCTAAAATCTTCTTGATTTCTCTATTTGATACCTCCACTTGTCCTTGCGTCTGTGGATGATATGGGGTGCCGATGTTGTGCTTGACCCCATATTTCTTTAAAAGTGTCGTGAATTTCTGATTTCGAAAATGTGTGCCTCCGTCACTTATGATCATTCGGGGAATCCTGAACCTGCAGAAAATGTTCTCTTTGACAAACCTGCACACTACGTTCGAATCATTAGTCCTTGTGGGGATTGCCTCCACCAACTTTGACACATAATCTACAGCAAGTAAGATATAAAGATTTGAATTTGAGGACACAAAGGGTCCCATGAAGTCAATGCCCCATAAATAAAATACCTCAACTTCCTGAAATACATTCAGGGGCATTTCCTGTCTCCTTGAGATGTTACCTGCGCGCTGGCACGGGTCACATTGCCTAACAAAATCATAGGCATCCCGGAACAAAGTGGGCCAATAAAGGCTGCTCTCCAACACCTTAGCTGTTGTCCGTGAGCTAGCATGGTGTCCTCCTGTAGGCGACGCATGACAGTGGTGGAGAACACTCTCGTACTCCACCTCCGACACGCACCTGTGAAGAATACCATCCCTGCACTGCTTCAAGAGAATCGGGTCGTCCCAAAAATAATATCTCAATGAATGAAAGAATTTCTTTTTCTCTTGATAGGACCAATCCTCCGGGATGATCCCGCAAGCCAAATAATTCACAATTTCCGCAAACCATGGTTCTTTAGAATCAATTTTTAAAAGTTGCTCATCGGGAAAGGTCTCGGTAATGGGTATGTGCAAACCTTGTTCATCAACCCTCTCTAACCTAGACAAGTGGTCAGCCACCACATTTTCAATTCCCGACTTGTCCTTAATTTCAATATCGAATTCTTGTAGGAGCAAAATCCACCTAATTAGTCTAGGCTTCGCATCCTTCTTCTCCATCAAATACTTTATTGCAGCGTGATCAGTCCACACAACCACCTTAGAACCCACTAAGTACTGCCGAAATTTTTCAAAGGCGAACACGACGGCCAGTAACTCCTTTTCCGTAGTTGTGTAGTTCAATTGAGCATCATTAAGTGTTTTTGAGGCGTAGAAAATCACAACAGGCTTGTTATCTACCCTTTGCCCCAAAACAGCTCCCACAACATAATCGGACGCATCACACATCAACTCGAATGGCTTTGTCCAATCTGGCGTTTGAACAACCGGAGCTGAAATCAACTTTTCCTTGAAAACCTCGAATGTGTGAAGACATTTCTCATTGAAATCAAAAACTGCGTCTTTTTCCAACAATTCCGATAATGGCTTTGCGATTTTCGAAAAATCCTTAATAAATCGCCGATAAAACCCGGCGTGTCCCAAAAAGCTTCTCACCCCTTTTACAGAATTTGGTGGAGGTAACTTAGAAATCACCTCAATTTTTATGAGGTCTACCTCAAGACCCTTGCTAGACACCTTGTGTCCTAGCACAATTCCTTCCGTCACCATCATGTGACATTTCTCCCAATTGAGGACCAAGTGTGTGTCCTCGCACCGCTGCAACACCTTATCTAAGTTATAAAGGCATTCATCAAAAGACGCTCCATACACTGAGAAGTCGTCCATGAAAACTTCAAGACACCGCTCTACCATGTCAGAGAATATGGCGAGCATGCAGCGTTGAAAAGTCGCCGGCGCGTTGCATAAACCGAACGACATACGGCGGTAAGCAAACGTCCCGTAGGGACATGTAAACGTAGACTTCTCTTGATCCAAAGGATCAATAGAAATCTGGTTGTACCCCGAATAGCCATCTAGAAAACAAAAATGCGACCGACCAGCTAGACGTTCCAAAATCTGATCGATAAATGGCAATGGAAAATGATCTTTAAGAGTTGCGGTATTCAATCGGCGGTAGTCAATGCAAACATGCCACCCGGTTACCAATCGGGTGGTGACAGGTTCATTCAAAAGATTAGTAGTGACAGTGATTCCCCCCTTTTTAGGGACAACCTGTGTGGGACTCACCCATGTTGAATCGGATATGGCATAAATGATCCCTGCAGCAAGAAGCTTTATGACTTCCTTCTTGACAACCTCCATCATGCTTGGATTTAGACGTCTTTGAGGCTGTATGACTGGCTTGGCTCCCTCCTCGAGCCGAATCTTATGTTGGCAAAGTGTAGGGGAGATCCCCTTGATGTCCGCCACAGACCACCCAAAAGCTCCACGGTGGTTCTTGAGCACTATCAGTAGTTGCTCCTCCTCATCCGCACTCAAGTATGCAGAAACAATCACTGGTAACTTGTCCTCCTCAGCTAGAAAGACGTACTTCAGATGCGGGGGCAATGGCTTCAACTCCAGATCAGGTGGGCAAATAAGAGATGATTGTAGCGGTGGGGGAAGTGTACCCAAATCTTCATAGTGCCTCGTGTAGAAACATGGAAGCATTTGAAGCATTTTGGCGCACTCCTTGAGTGAAGTACTCCGCATCCAATCATAAGTGACATTTAACAAACATGCCTCCAAAGGCAATTCCGAATATGCATCAAAGATGGAAGTAATAATCACATCATCCTCCCATGGAGGTGGAATGTCCTCATTCTCATCATTTGGAAACCCAACAGCCTTGCATAAAGAGACAACTTTGGTTTGCTCCATAAGGTCCACTACTAGGGTCCCATTATCTATCCTGCTCATAACATGAGCCATATCCAAAAATGGCTTCCCAAGACAAAGTGAGATATTTTTTTCCACATGCTTCACCATATTGCAATGTGCTTTTGCTTTATTTGATGCATTACCATTGGGCATGACCATCTCAAAGTGATCATCCGCAATGCCCAAGGTCAAGCGACCTCTTCCCATCTCCAAGATCATATCAGCTGTAGCTTGGAATGGGCGACCAAGTAGTAACTCATTTCCGTGCTCGTCCTGCATTTCCATAACGACGAAATCAGCCGGAAAAATAAAGCGGTCTACCTTTACCAAAACATCCACAGATTCCATACGGTTTCACCACAGAATTATCGGCCAATTGGATGGTCATGTTACTTGGTCTCGACTCCTTCAATCCAAGTTTCTTGAACGTAGAAAGGGGCATCAAATTGATGCTTGCCCCAGAATCACAAAGTGCTTCGCCAAATTTGAACTTCCTGATAAAGCAAGAAATATTGAAACAACCGGGATCCTGTCTCTTTGGCGGCAAAGTGCCCATAATAAAAGCACTCACTTGCTCCTTCAATACCACAACCTCAGTGTCGGGTATCTTTCTCTTCTTGGTGATTACATCTTTGAGAAACTTCCCATAAGACGGGATTTGTTCGATCGCCTCTAGCAAAGGAATATTCACTGATAACTTCCTAAAGCTGTCCAGAAATTTCTTAAACTGTGCATCCACCTTTCTTGCTTTTGCACTATTGGGATAGGGGACCGGAACGGTATGTGCCCTTTGATGAGGTGGCACATAGGGAGTTAATTTCTGTGGTTCCTCCTCAGTGGCTTGTTCTTCCTTACCATCTTCAGGTATGTCCTCAGTTTGCTCTATGACAGGTTCAGGCTGCTCTTTGACTGTTGCTTCTTCAACTGTGTCCTGCAGTGTGCTTGTGTCATCCGCCCTTGGATTTAACACTTTCTTACCGCTCCTCAACAAGATGGCCTTGGCCTGTTGGTTTCCCCCGGGAACATTGGTGTTCCCCGGAAAGCCCGGATGTGCCGGCTTCTTCAAGATTGCAATCTCGGCTGCCATCTGCGCCATGGAAGTCTCTATAGTTCTCATTTGAGCCCCGTGGCTCTACAAAGTCTGCCCAAACTGGTTCATAAATTCACCATGCTGCTTTATTTGCTGCCCAAAAGTGTTCATCAACTCTTGATTTTGCTTTATGACTTGATTGAGCAACTCCGTGCTCTTGTCCTCCGTGACCGGTGCAGGTTTGGCGTCCGGATCCTGCAGAAAGTTATTTGGATCCTTCCATGAAAATTTCTTGTCCTTCCGCCATGAATAATCATTATTCCTGTACCCCTGCTGTTGCCTCATGTACTTGACCTGAGCCTCATCCTCAGACTCATTGTCTTCCATCTGCAGCAACTTCTTTGTGAGAAGGTCCATCTTCTCGTTCAGCTCTCTCATTGCCTTTGACTCACTGGCAACTCTTGCTTGCTCAACTGGGCCTCTTTCTCTTTCTCCCCAAGATTGCTTTCGTGCCATATTCTTCAATATTTCCCAGCATCTTGTATCAGTGTTATTTAAGAAAAATCCGGAGCCCGCCGAGTCCAAATTGCTTCTATCATGCTCAGAGAGAGCAAAGTAGAAGATCTTCACTTGGGTTTCCTTGTCCAGTCCATGGTGTGGACATCTCCTCAACATGACTTGGAATCGCTCCCAAGTCTCAGAATAAGTTTCACCCGCCTGTTGGGTGAAATTGTGGATCTTCCGGATCATATCATTGGTCTTCTCAGGAGGGAAGAACCTCTCGAAGAAAACCTCCACCATGTGATCCCATGATTCAACAAACTCGTCGTCGATGTTATGAAGCCACTCTCTTGCCACTCCAGCCAAGGAACTCGGGAATAACTTGAGGTAGAGCACATCCTGCGGAAATCGATCTATCTTCACCATATCACAGTTCTCCACGAACTGGCTGATGTGGGCCACTGGATCTTCATTTTTTAATCCGTGAAATGCGTTTGATTTAACCAGGTTAATCAGTGCTGGATCGATCTTGTAGGTTGGAATGTTTAGTCCTTGTTTCTTTATAGGCCCCTTTGATGCCGAGGAAGAAGACGCCTTGATCTTCTCCCATATTGTCTGTGCTTCAGCCATTACTTCTTCTTGTTCTTGCTCAGATTCAGAATTTATATCACTGTGGTGTTCCTCCTCGTAGTAGTCCTCGTCCTCTGGTCCCGCAGATGGAACCTCAGGTGTGCGATTCACGTAGTCTCGACTACGTGTGTGCACCATGCAAAGTACCTGAAAAATGGAAATAGGGGTTCAGTACAATGCTTTGAACGAGTCAACACAATTATAGAGAAATAAAGGAATTTTTGAAATTGTTTAAAATAAATAAAAAAAATGTGGCCTAGAATGGCCGCTCTTAGCACTCAAAGTGCCAATAATTCGTCGTATCCCCGGCAACGATGCCAAAAACTTGACGTGTATTTTACTACGCGCTAAAACGCAAGTATACGCGTCGAGTAATATAGGCCTTGTGAGGCCCGAGTCGAACACAGGGATATGTTGAATTATTGGAGACTTCTACTAACTATTTGCGATCAGCTAAGCCGGATAACAAAGTAGGGTTTGTTGTCGAAATTAAAAGAAAATAAAAATAAAACAAAGCAAACAATTGATTAAAGGGTAATTTAATCAATTCAAAAGGATATCTTTAGGATTTCGGTTTCACCGCGGGTCAACATTGCATTAGGGTTCATATAACTCCTCAATCTTCTCTCTCTATCCGGGTAGTGGCCTGAAAACAGAATTACCCACTGTCGTGGTGTAATTCACTACTTAGGTTTAGGTTGATTCCACCGTCGTAGTAATCATTCCCCTAAACTAAGCGCATTACGAGCGATCTCTCAGTTTCCACCATTAATTTTACACCTCCTTTGTCAAGGGATTTATCGATTAATGTAGGTTTCGTCTCTTTTCAACCGTTAATCCTTCTGTCGAAGTGATTAAGGGCATTAAGTTATTATTATGGTGATCAAGCATAACAATATATGGAGAAAACGAAACTATACCACGGATTTAAGAGAGAAAATATGAATTATTAATATAAAACTGTCATACAATGCAGTCCCGGGCTACTCCCGGTCCTAAAGATGGAGGGGATTAGCTCCGCATGGTCATCTCAATGAAAGACAGAGGAGTAGAGAAGAAAAACATGGGAAACATAGAGAAAACTCGTGTAACCCCTGATACAAAGGTGTTCCTAGAGATCCTCCTCGAGAAACGTGCATTTTGCAGTCTTCCGGCAGCAAAATCGCCCGTCGGAGGTGCCCGGATCGCTCGGTTGACGGCCTTCGTCTCTCGTCTCCTATCTCTCTCTCCTTCTTGGATGTTGTGCAACACAATTTCTTCTCCCCCTCGGGCCGTCTGTGCTCTTCTTAGGTCATAGGACCACTTTACGGCTCCGAAAAAGCTCAACCGTCGGATTAAAACGATCAGTTTTAGTGCTGAAAATCGCCAGATCCCGACGCTGTCGATGGTATCGACCCCAAGGTCGATGGTATCGACCTTGGGCACAGGTTATTCCTTCCAAGATCGCGTTTTGGGGTTTCTTTTTGATGAAATGTCGATACTATCGACCTGAGGGTCGATAGTATCGACTCCGGACAATGCAAAAGTGCCTGAAAAAGTGCCGAAACATGTGTATAAGTCCGGGGATTATATAAAATCATATAAATATTATAAAAGAAGTATAATTTGATGCAAAAAGAGTTTAAGGGCCAACTATAGTGAATTATGCAAATATAATCAAGAAAATGACAAATACATGCATAAAACAGATATAAAATAAGCCTATAAAAGTGACTCAAAACCCATGCATCAATGCTCTAGAGGGGGGGTGAATAGAGTTGAAAGCACTTAAACAAAACTCATTAAACCTTCAAAATATATGACAAGGTAAGGTTGCCAAATAGGCAATTTGAGTGCAACTAAATCATGCATAGCAAGGATAAGAGAGATTGAACATGCACCAATTAGACAAGCTATTTAGAGTGGTTCCACACTTCAAACTAGAAGTGTGTCAGTCCACTTGCCTAGAGAGGTCAATCTCTAGGAGTTCCAAACTATTGCACTCTTATATTCATTCATAAGACATACAATGCATGACCAAACAAAAGACTTACCTATCCAAGACAAAGAGTCTTCAACCTTACCAAGGACTTACCCACTTTGTAAGAGTCTTCGACCTTCTCCAAGGACTAACCCACTCTTGCACAAATCTTCAGCCTTGCAGGAATTACCCACTCTTCTTGGATCTTCAGCTTTTGACTTCACCTTCACTCGGAGAAGCTTTCACCAAGGTCTTACCACCTTGAGCTTGAGTCTTCTGCCTTCTCCAAGGGCTTACCCACTCTAGATCCAAGCCTTCAGCCTTGATCTTCACCAAGGGACTCCTTCCCTTGTTCTTCTTCACCTCTCTTAGACAAGAGAGAGAACCTTCATCTTCATGATTGCAAATGAGAGATGTGGAGGTGGTGGAAGTGAGAGCCTCGCAAGATATACATGTAGGACTAGCTCTCTTACAGATTTCCTACTCACTCTAATGGATGTAGCAAGTGATTAAGCTTAGAGAGAGAGAGAGAGGAGGATGTAGGAAGAACTCAACTATAGAATAGGAACCTCACAAAGAGTTTGCAATGAATGCTCAACCTTGGAATGAAGCCCAAGGGGTCCTATTTATAGCTGGGGATGCCTCTTAGCCTTTGGGAACACTTATGAACGAAAACTAGCCGTTTTGTGGCTTGCAACGGATCTATTTTCACTTGTTGCAACTCCACAATAGCTAGAAATACTTTTCTGCACTTTTCCGTACAGTGCAATCGGTCAAGTTCTAATGGGTGTAACTCGACCGATCAAGTAGGAGGAAAACCGATGTTCAAAGGATCGGTCGAGTTTGTCCTGAAGAAACTCGACCGACCATTTCAACTGGAAATAGCCTACTACCCAATCGGTCGAGTTTTGTGAGTGCACAACTCGACCGATGCAATCTTAAGAAAATCGACCAAGGTGGATCGGTCGAGTTTCAGGCTGGGGAAACTCGACCGACCAAGTGCCTATAATTGATTTTCTAAGATGCATCTAAAGTGCTCTAATATTCGATCTAAGTGTTCCTGATATTTTTCTAAGCTTAATTACAAGTCATACAATCATTACAAGTGATTTACAACATGATTCTAATGGATATACATCATATTACAAAAACGTGCACTTGTATGACTTTGACTTGTCTTTTCTCCAATTTGATATGCACAAGTTAGGGCAATTGGAGTGTGTCTAAACCTAATCTGAAATCACTCAAGTAGAGACATTAGACATCAATATGTGGAATGGTTAGTCATCATCAAAACAAGGGTTTAGTCAATTTAGACGTGAGTCAATATTGACCTAATTGACCTTGAGTCAACATTATCATGATATTGGAGGTGGCTCCTCTCAAATGTATTTTCAAATACTTGATGTGAGAGGATGCGATAATGATATGGGCCCTAGTTCCTCCCAAAGACATATTCAGTGGCATGTTCTGAGATGACACCATCATGATATGGGCCTTGGCTCCTTAGAAATTTATTTTCAGGGACTTACTGTGAGAGCACACTTTCATGATATTGGTCACATATCCTCCCAAATGCAATTACAATGACATGTTGGGAGAGGACATTGTCATGATATTAGAGGTGGCTCCTCTCAAATGAATTTTCAAAGCATTGATGTGAGAGGATGCCATAATGATATGGGCTTTGGTTCCTCCCAAAAACATATTCAGTGACATGTTGTGAGATGACACCATCATGATATGGGCCCTGGCTCCTCAAAAATTATTTTCAGGGACTTACCGTGAGAGCACAATATCATGATATTGGTCAATATCCTCCCAAATGCAATTAAAATGACATGTTGGGAGATGACATTGTCATGATATTGGAGGTGGCTCCTCTCAAATTCATTTTCAAAGACTTGATGTGAGAGGATGTCATAATGATATGGGCCTTGGTTCCTCCCAAAAACATATTCAATGACATGTTGTGAGATGACACCATCATGATATGGGCCCTGGCTCCTCAGAAATTTATTTTTAAGGACTTACTGTCAGAGCACAGTATCATGATATTGGTCACATATCCTCCCAAATGCAATTACAATGACATGTTGGGAGAGGACATTATCATGATATTGGAGGTGGCTCCTCTCAAATGTATTTTCAAATACTTGATGTGAGAGGATGCGATAATGATATGGGCCCTAGTTCCTCCCAAAAACATATTCAATGACATGCTGTGAGATGACACCATCATGATATGGGCCTTGGCTCCTTAGAAATTTATTTCAGGGACTTACTGTGAGAGCACACTTTCGTGATATCGGTCACATATCCTCCCAAATGCAATTACAATGACATGTTGGGAGAGGACATTATCATGATATTGGAGGTGGCTCCTGTCAAATGTATTTTCAAATACTTGATGTGAGAGGATGCGATAATGATATGGGCCCTAGTTCCTCCCAAAAACATATTCAGCGACATGTTGTGAGATGACACCATCATGATATGGGCCTTGGCTCCTTAGAAATTTATTTTCAGGGACTTACTATGAGAGCACACTTTCATGATATTGGTCATATATCCTCCCAAATGCAATTACAATGACATGTTGGGAGAGGACATTGTCATGATATTAGGGGTGGCTCCTCTCAAATGAATTTTCAAAGCCTTGATGTGAGAGGATGCCATAATGATATGGGCTTTGGTTCCTCCCAAAAACATATTTAGTGACATGTTGTGAGATGACACCATCATGATATGGGCTTTGCGCGCACACACACACACACACACACACACACACACACACATATATATATATATATATAATAATAATAATAATAATAATAATAATAATAATAATAATAATAATAAAATTAAACCCAAATGTTTAAAATTGACACATAAAAGAAGAATTTAATCAATAAAACGTTTCCCCAATATTTTAGAACACCCATAATATAATTTTTATCATTTAATATTATGATATAAATATTGCCACGTTTGTCATCCATAAATTCTTTCATTTTATTTAACATATAATCAATTAGAATAATATCAAACCCAATTAAATATTTCTATAGTAGACTATCACCAATATTTATATTATTTTGTTATAAAAATAAGGAAACTAACAATGTTGAAGGAAATAACTTGGAATTGACTTTAATGCATTTCAATTGGTTGAAGAAAGAGTGAGAATATGAGTCAACAAGATTTCAAATTGAGACATAAAAGAAGACTTGTATCAAGAAAATGTTTCCCTAATATTTTAGACCACCCATAGTATAATTGTTATCATTAAATATTATGATATAAATATTGCCATGTTTGTCATCATAAATTCTTTCATTTTATTTAACATATGGTCAATTAGAATAATATCAAACCCAATTAAATATTTCTATAGTAGACTATCACCAATATTTATATTATTTTGTTATTAAAATAAGGAAACTAACAATGTTGAAGGAAATAACTTGGAATTGACTTTAATGCATTTCAATTGGTTGAAAAAAGAGAGAGAATATGAGTCAACATGATTACAAATTGAGACATAAAAGAAGAATTGTATCAAGAAAATGTTTCCCCAATATTTTAGAACACCCATAATATAATTTTATCATTTAATATTATGATATAAATATTTCCACATTTGTCATCCATAAGTTCTTTCATTTTATTTAACATATGATCAATTAGAATAATATAAAACCCAATTAAATATTTCTATTGTAGACTATCACCAATATTTATATTATTTTGTTATAAAAATAAGAAAACTAACAATGTTGAAGGAAATAACTCGGAATTGACTTTAATATTTTTAAATTGGTTGAAGAAAGAGAGAGAATATGAGTCAACATGATTACAAATTGAGACATAAAAGAAGAATTGCATCAAGAAAACGTTTCCCCAATATTTTAGACCACCCATAGTATAATTGTTATCATTAAATATTATGATATAAATATTGCCATGTTTGTCATCATAAATTCTTTCATTTTATTTAACATATGATCAATTAGAATAATATCAAACCCAATGTGAGAGGAAAGGAAGCGCAGGAGACATAGTCATTTCTTTTTTGAGCCTATGTGGCTATCAGAAGAGGGGTGTCGATCCTCAGTGGTAGCGTCTTGGGCAATGGAGGGGACTTCTGATCTAAAGTAAAAGATGAACAAAGTTAGCGGTGACCTGGCTGGTTGGGCTTCTACAAATTTTGGGGCATTGAAGAAAAAGATTAAAGCTACGACTAAGATGTTAGGAGAGGAGTAAAAGAAATGGCCAGACGGGAGAACTCTTCAGCGGTGTGAGGAGTTATCACGAGAGCTTCAGAAGCTACACAGGGACGATGAATCTTACTAGTGTGCGAGAGCTCGGATCAAGGAGCTTAAAGAAGGGGATAGGAATACGACCTACTTCCACCACTGAGCCACCCAGAGGCAGAAGAAAAATGAAATTGCAGGCCTTAAAGATGAAAGGGGGATCTGGAAGACAGAAAATAAAGACATCCTAAGAATCATTGAAAGTTTTTGTCATGACCTTTTCACTTCAGGGGGGACAGTGGATATGGAGACAACAGTGAGGGGGATAGAGAAGAAGATTTCTGAAACTATGTCGGCAATAATGGATAGGGATTTAGATGAGGATGAGATTAGAGAGGTTGTATTCTAAATGCATCCTAATAAAGCATCAGGTCCAGATGGTCTGAAACCGGTCTTCTTCCAAAAATTCTGGCATGTGGTGGGGAAGGACATTGCGAGTTACATCAAGGGGTGGTGGAAAGGGGACTACTCTCTCAAAGGTTTCAATGATACTCTGGTGATTCTAATCCCGAAGGAGAAAAAACTAAGAGCAGTTTCTGAATTTCGGCCTATCAGCTTGTGCAATGTAGTTTACATAATAGCTACCAAGGTGTTGACTAACCGGATGAAACCTTTTATGGACAATATAATTTCTGTAAACCAGAGTGCTTTCGTCTCGGGAAGAATGATCACGGACAATGCTCTCATTCCTTATGAACGTTTCCATGCTATGAAGGGAGGGAAAGGAGGGAAGAGAGGTCAGATAGCGCTTAAACTTGACATGATGAAAGCCTATGACAGAGTGGAGTGGGCCTTCCTTGAAAAAGTGATGCAAAGATTTGGGTTTAGCGGAAGATGGTGCAATAGAGTTCTAGAGTGTGTTTCTTCGGTCTCTCACACTTTTACCGCTAACGGGGAAAGATCAAATGCCTTCCAGCCTTCACGAGGACTTCGCCAGGGTGACCCTCTATCTCCCTATCTTTTTATTCTATGTGCCGATGCTTTCTCCACCCTCTTAAACCTTGCGGTACATGCAAATACCATCCACGGTATGAGCATCTGCCGCGGGGCTCCCCGGATCTCACATTTGTTTTTTGCAGACGACATCATCCTCTTTGCTAGAGGGACAAGGAATGAATGCCTAAAAATAACTGAGATTATCAGCCAGTATGAATAGGCATCGGGTCAAAAAGTCAATCTCACCAAGTCCGAGATCACATTTAGCAAGAAGATGTCACGAAGCAAAAAAGAAGAATTACGTGGTTTGTTGGGAGTGAAGGAGGTTGATAGACAGGCGTCATACTTGGGTCTTCCTACAGCCATAGGACGATCCAAGAAGAAGGTGTTCGAATACATAAGAGGGAGAGTGGGGAATAAACTCAAAGGGTGGAAGGAGAAACTGCTATCCAAACTGGGAAAAGAGGTCCTCATTAAGGCAGTGGTGCAATCAATCCCTACATACATCATGAGTGTGTTCCAACTTCCTTTGGGGCTGATTGGAGATTTGAACTCCATGGTGGCAAGATTCTGGTGGGGATCTAAAGACGGAGAGTGGAAGATATCGTGGATATGCTGGGAAAGATTGTGCAAATCTAAAAGAGAGGGAGGAATGGGGTTTAGGGATATGCATATTTTCAACCAAGCTATGCTCGCAAGGCAGGTGTGGAGGCTGCATTCTAGACCGGAGTCACTGGTAGCAAAGGTTATGAAGGCCAAATATTTCCCTAATAACACCATACTGGAGGCAAGGTTGGGACTCATCCCAAGCTACACTTGGTGTAGTCTGTGGGGGGCCAAATCTCTTCTCATTCAAGGCACTATGAGAAGAATTGGAAATGGCTGTGATACTAATATATGGACGGACAGATGGGCAGTCGGAGTTGATACGGATCTTAGCGTATTCAAGCCGAATGACGGTGACCAGCTGGAGAGAGTGAACGAGTTACTGTTAGAAGGGAGACGAGACTGGGATGTGGGAAAGCTACTGAGGATCTTTCCTAGAGACATAGTTGTTCAAATCAAAGACATACCCCTGTCTATCAAAGAGGTTGATGACAACAGCTACTGGTGGCCGAGTAATAATGGAGACTTCACGGTGCGCACCGCCTACTGGCTGGGAAAGCTGGGCAGAGCAGGTTACAGGGAGAGGGAACGGCACGTACCGGCAGAGATGTGGAAGCTGGTTTGGGATAAGCGATGGCCTCCAAAGCTGTCCCACTTCCTGTGGAGAGTGGCCACGGGAAGTCTAGCCACCAAAGGCAGACTCCGGGATAGACATGTAACGGCGGAGGGAGTTTGCCCGATCTATGCCGTAGCGGAGGAGACCATTTCGCACATGCTGAACTGCTGTCCGGAAGCAGAGATCGTTTGGAGTGAGAGTTGGCTAGACTCCAACCTCCATAGCGCATGCAGGGGGAGCACCCAAGGTAATCTACTCGACGTCATGGACAGCTACTCCGAAGCGGAGAAAGACGAACTGGCCACGGTGTGGTGGACCGTCTGGACTAACAGAAATAATAAGGTCTTCAAGGACAAAGAACCTTTCCCCAGACCGATCCTCCAAGCTTATAGAGCTTTGACTGCCGATCACCGATAGGCGCAAGGCACAGCGGCCTAGAACAATTCCATGACGGGGGCGTCAAGGCCTGCGATCCTGTAAGGGGAGGAGGTAACCAACTCTAACTCGCTTGTCAGCAGGGGGGTTGATAGCTCGTGGTGTTGGCTTCATGCAGACACTGCAGTGCGTGAATCCGACCAGTGAGGACTGAGTGCGGCGATCAGAAACGGAGAGGGTGCCTTCCTGGGGGCGGTACAAAGACAGATACATGCAAGATGGAGCTCGAACATTGCTGAAGCTATGACGATTAGAGAAGGGATGCTGCTGGCGATAGCGACCGGGAGGGCGGACTGGAAGCTGGTTGTTTGCTCTGACTCGCTCAACGTGGTGAAGGCTCTAAACGCTGTTGATAAAAGATATGACTACCTGGGACTGTTAGCTAAGGATATCTGCAACCTTGCGTCCCATTTCTCTAATTATAAGTATGTCCACGTTAATAGGTCGAGGAACCATTTCGCTCATTTTATTGCTCAACATGCCTTAGCCTTGGGTGGGCAATGTCTTAGGAGGAACACTCTACTGGTTAGCTGGAGGCTGACTGCGGAGAACGATGTCTTTTTTGTACCCTGAATTTCTATGAATGAAACGATGGTGCATTCAAAAAAAAAATCAAACCCAATTAAATATTTCTATTGTAGACTATCACCAATATGTATATTATTTTGTTATAAAAATAAGGAAACTAACAATGTTGAAGGAAAGAACTTGGAATTTACTTTAATGCATTTCAATTGGTTGAAGAAAGAGAGAGAATATGAATCAATAAGATTTCAAACTGAGACATAAAAGAAGACTTGTATCAAGAAAGCATTTCCCTAATATTTTAGACCACCCATAGTATAATTGTTATCACTAAATATAAATATTGCCATGTTTGTCATCATAAATTCTTTCATTTTATTTAACATATGGTCAATTAGAAAAATATCAAACCCAATAAATATTTTTATTGTCGACTATCATCAATATTTATATTATTTTGTTATAAAAATAAGGAAACTAACAATGTTGAAGGAAATAACTTGGAATTGACTTTAATGCATTTCAATTGGTTGAAGAAAGAAGAATATATGAGTCAACATGATTACAAATTGAGACATAAAAGAAGACTTATAGCAAGAAAATGTTTCCCTATTATTTTTCACCACCCATAATATAATTGTTGACGTTAAATGTTATAATATAAATATTTCCATATTTTCCATCCGTAAAGTCTTTCATTTTATTTAACATATGATCAATTAGAATAATACCAAACCCAATTAAATATTTCTATTGTAGACTATCACAAATATTTATATCTTTTGGTTATAAAAATAAGGAAACTAACAATGTTGAAGGAAATAACTTGTAATTGACTTTAATGCATTTCAATTGGTTGAAGAAAGAGAGAGAATATGAGTCAAAATGATTTCAAATTGAGACATAAAAGAAGACTTGCAGCAAAAAAATATTTCCCCATTTTTTTTTGACCCGGTCACATGTATAAAAATAAGGAATTGTGGGAATATTATATTACAAATCTTGTCATGCTTTACCATCTATAAAGGCTCTTATTTTGTTTGATATATAATCTTAAAAAAGAAAGAAAGAAATACATTATTCAGAGAAATTTTGGAGAGAAAATTGTGGGATGTTCATTAAGGATATTAAACTTATACATATGACAATTAATACAACACACTAGATACCGATTTAGTATATCTTGATTTTTGAAAATAACAATTTATTTACACTTTCATATTTACCTAACTATTTATACCCTCCCAATTTTCTGATCTTTCCCCTGATAGTACACCTACCCTGGTCAGTGCACAAATTCCAGTGTCCACTCACGGTTCCCATGCAATTCCCAAATGTCCGCCAATGTTTCCTCTCCCCTCTGCGCCTCCCACGCCGCGCATGTCTCCCAGAGTGCGAAAAGGGCATCGTCAACCCCATCTTCCTCTCCCAATGATGTGCACCATCTCATCCACGATCGAAAGTGCCACCTTCAAGGCTCCGAAGTCGCGCCTCCGTATTTATTGTGAGTCAAGGAGTCCTTCCCTCAGTCTTCTGCGTGCCCTATCTTAGAATGAGAGAGCCGATGCCCTAGAATTGCTCTAGCAGTAATGTCCTGAAAGGATGTTCTTTTCCTCATCTTTGGTTTCCTCAATCTCATAGATTTTTGTTACTTATAACTCTTATCAATTTCTTCTAGTATAGTGACGAGGAACAGACTCAACCACCATCTCCAACCGAGCCTCAAAGGTCAATAGTGGGGGAAGGTGAGGTAAAGAAGACTATAGCACCAGAATCTGAGATCTAGAGGACAACTGCTTTGGCAGCAACAATAGAGAGATATTGCAGAAAGTCACAGGTAATGTTCAGTTCATGTTTAGTTTTTCCACTCCTCTGCTCCTCCACACACCTTTCTATCTCACCCAATCACGACCTAGATACAATGACGATGACCCAGTTATTTTGGAAGTTATTCTTGGTTTGATACTATAATTCCTCATTCCAGCAGAAATATCAGTAACTAGGTATACAAACATTATGTAGCACATAACTATTGACTTTTTTGAATCATGATAACATCACCATGTGATTCCTCTTTTTCTATTATGCATTGGTACTTCCGTACTAGTCTTCCAAAATATGCTCAAACTAAATACATGCTATAGATATTCATGCAAGAGTGATTGGCGGATATATCTACCCTTGTATTCTTTTAACCTCTTGCATTCTGTTAATACTCAATTTCTGTATATGATACTTTTTATTTTTTCTGTTCTATCCTTTTGCATAATGTGGTTCTGCCTTCATCTCATATGGCTTTCTAATTTTGCAAGACAAAACGTACAAGTTAGTGACAACATTGATTTCACAAATTGATGGGTCTTCGTGTCATTCTTTTTGTATTTTGGTATCTTCACCTTTAAGAAAAGCATACCTCAACTTTTAGAATATATGAGCTAATGACTAATCAAAACAAATAGGATTATTGGTTACATCACACGGTTTAACATTAGTAAGTGCAGAGTAAATAGCCATGAGGGAGAAATCTTTCTACCACTAGAGCAGGTACCTGTAGTACGTAATTAAACATAACCTAGTGTTGGTTCTGTAGTGTTTTATGTTTCGTAACATTTGTAGATTCTACTCTTTAGTTTCACAATCCCCTAACTTGTCAGTGAATTATCTGGCACATGGTGAAATGGCAATTGTTTTTAGTGGTCAAAGTAGCCTGAGTAAGTAGTACGAAACTCTTTACTGTTAATTAGAGCTAGCTCTGTACATATTATTCTTGTACTGCAATGTTGGTTAGTTGTGTTGGCCCTCATGGACAGGTTCAGAAAAACATTGCTCCAAAGCCAGCTGTCAAGAGGATATTTTTCAAGCCCTTCTGTTGGTGTGGTACAATAGCAGTCTTCACAGGCATTGCTGAAGAAGATTTTGTTGTCACTTCAAAATGCACAATTTTTTTTAACAGTGGATTAGATCCGGTAAATTGTTCATGGGAGCTCAAAGTGAATTCCTCGCTTTAGTATATTTCCGACTGACAGTAAATGATAGAAATATGGAGAGAGAAAGTGCTAGGATGCCATAAACATTGAATTTTAACTGCGAAAATGCCGTAAAGGCAGGATTTTAACTATCGAGAGAAGCAACTAGAACTCTGTTAATGTTTTACTCTATATCCTTCTTAGGCTAAATCGAAGGCACAATCCCCTTACAAGAAGGATTGGTATCAGGAATCTAAACCCCAGTGTCTTGAAAACAAAGATGTGCATCCCTAGAGATACATAATATAAATAAGGGTGAATATTATAGAAGTGATTGGCGGAGTAATCCTCTCACAGCCCCCTGTTGCTTTTATTGCCCAATCTTTTCTATTGATTTTTGCAGTTTGCTGCTATCTATCCGGATTCGACCAAAAGCCTTGTAATATATAAAGTATACAAGATTTATATTTGTTATCCAAACCAGCATCTTGAAAGCAAAGATGTCCATCCCTAGATATAAAGAATATAAACGAGGGTATATATTATAAAAGTGATTGGTCGACCAGGTCGAGTAATCTTACTATGAGAGCTTCAGATGATAATGATTATTTGAATACGGAACATTGATGCCATACAGAACAATAACATGTAAGGTGCATTAGCGCCAGTGTTGTCATGGCGGTGACAATTACCTCTCTTTAATGAATCTGATGCAACTAGTCCTTGTCATAGGTGAGCCTAACTCCTTGTCCAGGAATGATACCAGATCAATGCTTCTCTGCCAAGGAGGTGTCCATGGTGATATGCATCTTCCGATGACAGGAGGCACTTGTAAATACGATGCTCTGTGTTACAGAATTCGTCCTGGAGTTGGAGAGTGGAGAAGAGAGAAAGGATTGGAAAGAATGGCAAAAGAATGGAGGAAGTGGAAGAGGGAGATTGAGGGTTTACAAGACACAGTCGTTGAAGTCGGGGATGGGGGGAAAAGTATCCCGAGAGGGAAAATCAAATTTCAGAGAATGTCCGCGATATCAAAATTTAAGAGTAGAGTGTTTTAGTAGAGAATAAGAGTATGTGTTTGTTAAGTCATCCTTGCCTACAAAAACATCAACTACACTCTCAAAATTTGTAAAGAAAAGTATCTTTGGACTACATAATATGCATATGTAACTAAGAAAAATGTAGCAAGTTCCTAATTTTTTTGTAGTGAGGACTCATGCCTCAACTAACAATACAAACCAATTCGATCATAAAAACTTATAAACAATCTCCTCCCTTTTTCCCTTCATATTTAAACATCTACCCATGATACCACCTTCATTCAAGTAAGACACCAATTCTAAGAATCCTATTATAAAGAGCAGGAAGAAGTCATGACCTCAAATAATAGTATAAATAAACTTTAGTAAAATGAACAATACCACAACCTCTTACAGTGTCACAACTCAATTCTATCTTAGAGAAATAGACCTGAAACCCCTTTCTTAGCAAGGACTCCACAACCATCTAATAAACCCAACTAAGGAGAATTATAGAATACCATAACAAGATAATAATGGGTTTGTTCCTTTTTTAAACTTCAATAAAATGAACAATACCACAACCTCTTACAGTGTCACAACTCAATTCTATCCTAGAGAAACATACTTGAAACCCCTTTCTTAGCAAGGACTCCACAGCCCTCTGATAAACCCAATTAAGAAGGAGAATTATATAATACCATAACTAGATAATAATGGGTTGGTTCCCTTTCCCCCTCTCTTTTAAGATCTGACTGATGATACTTACAGCTCCATCTGGCAATACAAATGGTCATATCTAGTTCTTTTCCACTGCTAGTCTTATCCATGCTATGAAGAAATATCATGGAACAGCCAAAAAGTAATAGAGGAGGTGATTCATGCTTGAATAATAATCAAGCCACAAGACTACAACATGTTATCAAATCCCAAACTAAGATTATCCCCTTCTTTAACATTACAAGGACAACTACATCATATACTTGCCTTTTAGATTGTATATATCACTATATTTATTCAACTTGTACTCTATATCATTTCTGAATTTCTTATTTTATATTAGATATGGTAGACTTGCTACTATATTTAAATGATATTACATGATTTTTTCAGGAGACATGGATAAAACTTGGATTAGTAGAGGAAAATCTAAATATGAACGTTGCAAAAGTGCTTTCATGACAGGATTTAATTCCTTTCTAGATTTGGCTTATAGGAATCATGTTGAGGCGAATTGCCCATGTGTGAAGTGTGAGAACAAATTTTTCTATGATAGAAAAACAATTCAATGGCATGTTATCAAGTATGGATTTCTATCAACCTACACTAATTGGGTTTATCACGATGACAACCAAGATAATTTTTCCAACCAACATGTTGATAAACCTTTTGATGATATAGAGGGCTTGATTAATGATACTTGCTATGATCATTTAGAAATGACCGAAGACGATGTTGAGAATGACAATGAACATACTCTACATGATGATAATAAATTTGATGAACTATTGAAAGATGCTTGTGAACCACTATATCCTGGTTGTGATAAATTTTCTAAACTATCGTTTATCGTTCACCTATTTAGACACAAGTGCTTGAATAAAATTAGCAATAAGGCAATATCAGATTATTTGGAACTTCTTAATCAAGTATTGCCTAAGGGACATAAGTTGCTAATGAAATGGTACGAATGTAGAAAGCTCATGTCCTCATTGGGATTGGATTATCAGGTTATCCACGCATGTCCCAATGATTGCGTATTATTTAGAGGTGAATACGTGGACTTGGATAGGTGCCCAACATGTGATACATCCAGGTGGAATGATATTTATATGGGAAGAAGGATAAAGGTCAAGAAAAGGACGCCACAAAAAGTGCTTCGGTACTTTCCCTTAACCCCTAGGCTTAAAAGATTGTATAATTCTAGAAAGACTGCTCCTTTGATGATTTGGCACTCTACTAGCCCGACTGGTAAGGATGGTGAAATGGCACATCCCAGAGATTCTGAGGCTTGTAAGGATTTTGACAATAAACATCCATCATTTAGCAATGATCCATGCAATGTCTGACTTGGCTTAGCAATTGATGGATTTAGTCCTTTCAATATTGCAATGGGAAGTAGCAGAAGCATATGGCCTGTAATCTTAATGTGCTACAATCTTCCCCCATGGCTTGCTATGCATCAGTCATTCTTAATGTTGTCACTTCTTATTGATGGTCCTAAATCACCTGGAAACGATATAGATGTGTATATCCAACTATTAATTGATGAATTGAAGATGTTGTGGGATGGAGTTAACACCTTTGATGCGAATACAGGAGAGGTATTTTGTATGAGGGCAATGCTTTTGTGGACCATTAGTGATTTTCCAGCATATAGCATGCTGTCTGGTTGGAGCACTAAA
This sequence comes from Alisma plantago-aquatica, assembly GCA_963693085.1. Taxonomy (NCBI): domain Eukaryota; kingdom Viridiplantae; phylum Streptophyta; class Magnoliopsida; order Alismatales; family Alismataceae; genus Alisma; species Alisma plantago-aquatica. The sequence continues at coordinate 957,904,745 of OY856413.1, read as the reverse complement.
GGATACAAGGCGTGCCCTTATTGTCATGTTGATCATGGGTCCATTTACCTCCCATATTCTCGAAAGTGTGTGTATCTAAGGCATCGTCATTTTTTGCCTACGGATCACCCATGGCGTGTTGACAAAAGAAGCTTCAATGGTGAGGAGGAAAATGAACCGCCTCCTCACCCTATAGATGGGGAACAAATTCAACATTTATTGAAAGATTATGATAACATTGTATTTGGAAAGTTTCCAAATAATGACTCTCGAGGCCGACTTGGATTACCTGAAGGTTGGAAAAAGCAAAGTGTTTTTTTAGCTTCGTTACTGGAGCTCATTGTTGGTACGACACAATCTGGATGTGATGCATATTGAAAAAAACATAAGTGAAAATATTTTGGGTTGGATATTACACAAAGATGGTAGTAGCAAGGACAATCTTAAAGCTAGATTAGATATGCAACACTTGAAGATACAAAAATCATTGTGGCCTAGAATTTCAAAATCTCAAAATACCATAGAACTTCCTCATGCAATTTATAGCTTGTCCGATGAAGAAAAGGATAACCTATTGTCTGTTTTGAAGGACATTAAACTTCCAGTAGGATTTTCCTCAAATTTCTCTAATATGGTTCAACTTAGAGAAAAGAAGTTAGTGGGTATGAAGAGTCATGATCACCATATAATGCTACATCATCTCCTACCTATAGCTATAGTTAAAGCATTGTCAAAGCCTGTAAGGAAAGTAATAACTGAATTTTGTGTTTACTTCAAGGAGTTGTGTGCAGAGGTCATAACTATTGAGAAAATGAAGGAGTTAGAAAAAAAAATTCCTATGATAATGTGCACATTGGAAAGGATTTTTCCTCCTGCATTTTTTGATGTTATGGTCCATTTAGCTATACATCTTGCAACCGAGGCAAAACATGCTGGACCAGTTCAATTTAGATGGATGTATCCAATTGAAAGATATCTCTACACGTTAAAAAATTACATTCGGAATAAGAGTAGACCGGAAGGTTCAATTGCCGAGGGCTACTTGGTCGAGGAAGCAAGCATATTCTATGATAGGTACCTGCATGATGTGGAAACTAAGCTACACAAACCTATAAGGTAGCAAGATGGTCCACTCGGTGCAGCTTCTCTTCTGACCATTACACATGAGGAATTGCATCAAGCTCAACGATTCATCTTGCTTAATACTGAGGAAGTTCAACCATATGTTAAGTAAGTATTTGGTTAACTAAATTTTAGTTAAATGTTACTTTTAAGAAACCAAATCTGATTTCACATATATAAACAGGACACATAATGATTATTTGAGATGGAAACACCCTGATTGGGATGATTTCACATTACAGTTGCATTACCACGAAACATTTGTAAGATGGTTTGAAGATCACGTAAGAAAATTCATTACCTCTATTCATCTTAATATTGTTGCTTTCATTATTCATAATATTGTCTATCCTCTTCTTCTTTCAGGTTGATTCTTTAAATTTTTTTTGATGAACTTCCTAAACCTATTCAATATCTATCTCGACCACCTAAAATAGGTGTTTATTCATACAAAAGTTATTTTGTGAATGGTTACAAGTTTGATTGTCAGGTTGTAGACATTAAACGTTCCACACAAAATAGTGGCATTTCCACATATGGTCCTAATGGTGAAGTATACTATGGATTTTTAGATGACATTTTTGAGATTCACTACCATAGGATGGATCCTTATTATCTTTTCAAATGCTCATGGTATAGTATTGATGAGGAAGGGTTTTCAGTTGATGACTTTAACATTGCATATGTTGACACAAGTAAGCGAAGCTTTAAAGATGAGCCCTTTATTTACCCAGAACAAGCTGAACAAGTGTTTTACTCGGTCGATCCTATAGATGGAAATTGGAGTGCTATATGTCACTGGAAACCTAGAAATGTTTACCACGAACATGAGCACACAATTGAACAAAGAAATGAACATTTGGCTAGAGGTCACGAGCCATTACTTCATTGTGGTTTGGATGATATCCATGATGTAACATGGACTAGGTGTGATATACCTAGAAAAGTAAAAGTGTCTGAAAATGTAGTCAAAGAAATTCTACAGCCTAAAAAGAGGAAGAGATTATAGGTAATATTAATTGAAGAATTGCATGATAAATTTTTTATTTACCTTTTTTAGGATTGTTGAATTTGTAGCTCATATATTTATATGATACATGATTGCATTATACAGTCTTTGTAGGGACATGCCTCCTAAGGTGATGTATAAGTCTGTTAATAAATTATAGAAGGGGGAAATAATGATGATGAAGTTGCAACACGGAAACAAGGTTTTTTTGTTTATCTTATATGATTTTCTTGTTCACTTTTCTTTCTTTTCCATACATTATTTAACCTATGTCAATATTGTTATTAGCTTTGGATCTTGGGATGGCCAGTGGAAGCAAAAGGAAAGTGCAATCCAACATGTGTGTCGAATCAAACATAGGTATAAATCAAATTTGAAATGTACCAATTAAATAACAACGATGATGTAATTGTTTAGATCAATTAACATTACATTTTTCTATAGAAATTAAACCTATGACTACAAATCTGATTTTGATTGAGTTTCTTCGAATTGCCCCTCTTTTTTTCTAACCAGTTGTTTTTACTGAATTTTCCATACCATTTGTACAAAAATAATAATGTTGACGGGTTATCCTTTCCCATGCTCTCACTGTTGTTACTATATGCAACAGAGAATCTTTCATCATTGCTCCAAACCACGAATGGAATTCTGAAAGCCAAAAAGGCAGCTGCATATGCACCCTTCAATAATGATCCTTTTGAGGAGCGATTGATCAAGTTAAAGTCAAGTAAATTATTCATATATATATATATTGCAAATATATGTACTTCTATTAGCTATCACTACATGTAATTTTTGTATTAATTGTTAGGAACAAAGAGGGCAACAAGCTCTAACACTGTGGATGATGAAATGCCAATTGCCAATGCATTAAAAAAAGTTCACGATTGTGGTATTTAATAGTGCACTGGTTTATTTTAATCTATTGTGTGTTTTCAATAACTCATTTTCTTCTATTATCGTGTATTGTTGAATATGTTTAGGTAAGTCTGTGTATGAAAAATCAGCCTCAACTAATCCCAAGACAAAGATGCACCTTAATCACAAAATGAAGTCTATTCAAGGTGAAGTTGATACATCAGTTCATGGTACATCTCAAATTACTGAAATGTTAGGTATATTAATTATAACTACCTACCACCCTCCCATTCTAATTTTTGATTTGTAGAATTAATTTCCTTCTATTTATGTGCATGATTTGATGTGTTTAGGTAAGTCTGTGCATAGGAAATTTGTCTTAAATAGTGCCAAGACAGACATTTGTCAAAATGCGAAGACAAAATTTGACTCAAATATTGTAAAGACAAAGTTGCAACAAAATCAAAATTTGAAGTCTATTTCCGATGCCTCTGGCTATGGTGCATTGACAAGAACTAAAGTTTTAGGTTTTTTTTTTAATAAAAATACACCTACCCTCATTTTGTTTTATAGAAATATTTCCTTCTTATAATGTGTATCATTTCATGTCTCTAGGTAAGTCTGTGTTTGGGAAATCTTCCATTAATAGTTCCAAGACAAACATTCCTCTAAATGGGAAGAAAAAATCTATTCAATCTAATTTTGATGCATTAGATCCTGATCCAACTCCACAGACTGAAATCTCAGGTATTTTAGTTAGAAAAACACACTCACTCATTCTATTTTCAATTCATATAAATTTTTGGTTGTTTAGGAAAATCTGTGCATGAAAAATTTGCACCAAATACTACCAAGAAAAAGGTGCATCTAAATCATAAGACAAAGTCTCTTCAATGTGATTTTAATGCGGAAGGTAATGGCATATCCATAAGGAAGTTTTATGTGGTATGATAATAAATATATTGTCCTACTCCTTACATTTGATGTACTTTTGTAAGTGTTTCTTTTCTCCTAATGTACTTTGTGAATGTGTTAGGTAACTCTATACATGGAATATCTGCCTCAAACATTGTAAACACAAATACACACATAAAACAAAAGGCAAAGTATGTTCAATGCAACTCAAATTCTTCAAGGAGTGATATTTTGGGTATGTTAATTGTAAACGCACCCAACCACCCAGCCTCATTGACACACACATATATCAACTTACTCTATTGGTATTTGAACCATGTAGGTTGTGTATAGTATCATAATTTTAATTTTTTTTACTTGATGGCAGAATTTTTCACAGATTTTTGTTAAGTCTTTACAAATGATTATCACCTTTTGGTTAAATAGGAAATATGCAACGCAACAAGAGGGTATCAATTACTCCGGAAGATATTGAAGCATATGGAGAAATAAGTGCATCTGCCTTAGGTTTCAATATTAGCGATGGTGAGATAGATGAATCTCACTGCCATGAAGATCTAGGTGAGTTATCTATCGAACTGTATGTAACCACTTTTTGTATTATTCTCATTCTATCACATACTAAAAATTTGAATTCTTTGTTTAAGATGTTGAAGATGACTCAATTGTCAATGGTACTTCAGAAATCCATGGAACTTCAGTGATTAGGCTCACAGGTAACATTCTTAAGACATTGTTATCAAGGGACACACCTTGATCTACTAGTCTTCAATGGAGAGGGGTTGATTCTTGGGTGCCTAGTTCCTTTGCGTACTATGCAATTGCCTTGTCATTTTAGGATGAAATATCACATCTTTCATCTCACACACTTGTATAAATTTCAAATTTTACATAACAATATAAGATGGTGACAATCTTGAAGATGATTTGCATGCTGAAGAACAAGTTAGAATTGATGAATTGGATCAACAGGAACCCAGATGTGAAGAAGTAGTGCATTTAACTTGAATGTATATTAGTATATTTCTGATTTGGAATTGAAACTTTTTAATGACTCAGCCACTTCTAAGAAAAAAACAAGGGGATGCACGACATACAAAGCTGTTGCCCCCCCAAAAGGTAAAAAATGGAAATGTGAAGTTTGTAGCGATTTGGGAGTTCCTGTTGGAGATGAATCTTCAAAGTTAGTAGAATGGCTAGGCATACATGCTCGACAAGTAAAATACTTTCCTATTGCTGAAAATTGGGGACAAAGACATGAGAAAAGTTTTGCAAATATGTTGGCTTCTCTAAAGGTATGCTACATGTATAATTATCAATATTAATTTATGATTCTGTGTTGAGTTGATGTCACTAGTAAACAGTTATTCAATTCTTTGTGTAGGATGATTTTGACTTTGTAATGAGGGATGGGCATAGCAAAGCTCCTCTGGATGGTGTTTTTTTGGTTTAAGGCAAGAATTCAACGAGATATTAGGACATGGAGGCACAATTTGAAGAAGAAATATTATCATGCCGACAAGCCACTTGAGGAACAACTACTGACAAGTGCAGACAAAAGGATTTCTGATGATCAATGGGCAGAATTGTTGAAATATTGGGACAAAGATGAAACTAAGGTGGTGTTACAGTATAAAACATTTATAATTTGATTGTAATATTACGATTTCAGTACTATTTCTACCATTTCAGCTTTTGGCGACAAGAAACAAGGATAGCCGAAGTGTTGCAGGACCCACATATACCGGTGGACCTATTTCAATAGCAACCCTCCGACACAAAGCGGTAAGCCTTGTTAATATTCTATTTTGGTGTTACTTTTTAGCTTGGGATATATGTATTTTGATTGCCATGCAACCCATAAAATGTTTAGAAGAAAGAAGAAGGAGAAACGTTTACAGAATACGGAGCATATGTTGGAGCTCATTTAGATCGAAATAATAACCCTCCAAACGAGAGGACAAAGACTTTACTCGTAAGTGATACAAATAATATTTTCTACTAAATATCTTTCTCAATTACTTGCTATATTTTCCTCTTTTTATGTATATTAGAGGCAAGTTGCTCAAGCTTGCTTGGAAAAAGGGGTTGAAGAAACACAAGACCCATTGGAATTTGGATCTGCTATGGATGGTGTTTATGGCCCACATCATGGAGGGTATGAAAGAGGATACGGTGCTGGAGTGTCTCGTAGAAATTTGCAAAATAGAAAAGCCAAACAAGCACTACATTCAGTTGTGACAGATCTTCAACAACAACTACAAGACAAGAATGAAGAACTTGCTGATGCTAAAGCTAAAATAGTGACATTGGTATTATTTTTACGCTGAATGATATTTATCTATCCATAAAAATTCAATTTTGTTTACGTGTCACTAGGAGAGAAAGCTTGGAAAGAGGCATATGATGGATAGGAGGGAGGCATTGTGTCAGAAAATGCTCCACAAAATGGTAAATGAAGTGTTTCTATGTCTTCATATAAAAAAATTATATTCATGAGTAAATATTACATAAAGATAATATATATATACTATTTTTAACTTGTAGGGACGATCTACACGCATGTTGCATGCTTCGGATCCATCACAAAATGAAGATCCAACTTAATTCGTAGAAAGTTAATGATCAGTTTGGCATCCTTTATGCCAAATTTAACAATTAGTGGAAATATTTGGATGACTTAGATAGTTAGAAATTTTCATATATGACCAAACAGTAGTATATGTTACTTGGACAATCATGCATTATTTTTTAATATTATAGCTAACATATGTATAGTTTTCAGACACATCATCTCTCTATTATAATTATATTTGTTTTGTAGTTATGCTTCCAAATTTTGGATATGTATTTTTCTAGCATGTGAAATCCATACCCCCTTTGGATGATGCACATGATCAAAAACATGCATTATGTTCTTGATCAGGAAAAATGATGAATTAGTGTGTTTGTGTATGCTATGTGTATTTCCTTTGTTCTTCCGAAGTGACAAAATGATGAATTAGTGTGTTTGTGTGTGCTATGTGTATTTCCTTTATTCTTTCGAAAGCAACCATGTATATAATCATTGGTGGCTATGAGAAGAAATACAAGGTATGAATAGTTGGACACCCTCAGATTCCCAATAAACTAATGCATAATGATCATGACCTTTTCTCCCTTTAGTTTCAACTTTCAAAAAAGATGTTAGTTTTAACTTCATTGTAACAATATATGCACATTCTTCACTTTATACAATCCCGTATATGAACAAATATGACCAAGTCAAACATCACTCTAGGGATACTTACATCGTATTGGTCATGTATGAAATCCCTATGAAGATGCAATTTCAGTCCTGGAAACAACCCTATGTCATTTGAGTAAGGCCAACCTGATCTCATGTTACGGATTTGGAGATGGAAATACAGAGACACAGGCTAATTTCTTTCATGTTTTTCCTTATATGATGAAGTTTTCAAAAAAGTTGACTACTATAGTTTTTGGATACTGAATTTCACCTACTAGACGTGGAGTCTCCATGCATGATCAAGACATATTTATCTTCTTTCCAGATGGGCATCCCTGCTGCCATGGTTTTCAAGAAGCTCTGTCTAGATACATGGATATTTCTCCATGTATAAGTTGGCAGGTACCTTGGAAGATTTGCACTTATTACAGCGAATGTTGCAAGTCACAGGGTAGCATCCTCGATACGTTTGAAGGCACCCATGCCAACAATCTTCCCACATAGTCATGTCTCTGGGCTTATTAATGATGGCGCATTGACTTCTATGAACCCTATGTATGTTATTTAACATTTCTAAAATCTTGTTTCTTGTGTTGAAAAAGGAATGGCAGCTCATGTTATCACTGTTAAAGCATATGGTTTCTATTTTAGGTAAAATACATGGACTAATGGTCATACTTATAACAAATCATGGATGTGAATTTATGACTTTTCTTTCTAATTCCCTCATTATCTTTTTGCCTTGTTGATCTGAATGTGAAAATCACCACTAATCATTTTTAGGAACGTCTACTGCTTGATTTTTTAGGTTTCTTCCCGACATTGTATTGAAGTCAAAAGGATCAAACTACAAGCACATACTCTAGGTCTGGGTTGGATGGCTTAGGGTGTCTCTTTCACCAGTCATCCTTCGTCTTCTTTATCTTGCAGGAATGCGACAGCGTATTGGCATCAAGAGAGGTGATTTGCTTCCTATCTTCCAAATTTGTTCAACGTCTTTTTACTTCACTCTCAACCTCGGAAACTGTCAGGTATGTACATTTTCATTTCCATCAAGTGCGATCCATGACTATGTTTGTGCATGTGTGAAATAAGTAACTTCCAATTCTGAAAACTAGTAGATTGCTAAATATCCATTTTGTTTATATAAGAACGAACATGATGGACTGGATGCAGACACACTCCTCCCCATTTTCCATTTCTCGGCGCTCCACTTTGTATTTTCCTTCCCTGCTATTATAGCCAATTCTTTTTTTCTTTTTCTCTAGTCCAGTCAATGTTGTCCTTCGTCACCTATTCATTTTCCAATGTTCTATCCATCTTTCTTATTTCGTCAAAGACGTATCTTCCACGCCTGGATGCTCAATATAGTGATACACCAATCTCTCTAAACATATACCTCACATCCTACTAGTTTATCAATGGCAACTGTGAGACAGAGATCATGCCCAGTTCCTGTGATGCGCCGGTGAGTGTGCTAGAATATTTCTAAAATAACTGGACTCTGTCAGTCGATATGTGCAATATATCTGCATGTCTATTATGTCGATCAACAGTCCACCTGCTTGCCAACTCTTCTAAGAATTCACGTAGTAGTGCCCTCACGCCTTGCACTCAGTAGCATACTTTCCTCTCCTTAATTGTGTTGCCAAAAAAAATTTAATTTGCAACAAGACAGCCTCGACTTCCCCCTCTCTGCTTCTGTGTTTGGTCACAGGAAATAACTCCTTTAGAATTAGGCTTAAAGGTCTTTTCCTTTTTCTCCCTCCCGTGGAGTTAATTATATGCATGCATGTGTAGTTGGCATTATACGGCTGCTAGCTGTTTGTTGATTACCAACTGATGTGTTTTGTTTTGGATGTGTTTAAACAGGAGCTACACTCAAGTTAGTCCTTCAGATGATGAATGTGAAGGGACTCAGTATTGATCATGTCAAGAGCCACCTACAGGTACATCATTTAGTTCATAGAACTGGTACTGATCAGCTGAATCTAGAAGTAAACAAACTAAATGATCATTCTTTCTCTCTTTTACTGCACTCTCAGCTGATTTTTGTGATCTACTAATTGATTTCCCGCCTGATCTTCTGTATGCTATCCTTTATCGATCCATACTCTTCTCTATACTGATCTATTTCTAATCTCTTTGATCAGATGTACAGAAGCAAGAAGGTGGATGATTCTGGATAAGAGAAGCATGTTATGCCTTCTGGTGGGTACAAGACACAAGATGTCAACAATCTCAGAATCGTTTGTTTTTTCTCCTTGTTATTTCTGCCACATTAAGTAAATCAATGAAAGAGACGAAATACTAACCATAAAAGGCATAAAGTATAGATCTCGCTCCAACTATATATATTCCCCTTCATATCCATCCTTTTTATTTTGTTTTTCTGGGTGAAGAACGGAACGTGTGCGTGTGTTTAATATCTTCTTGAAATAATATGTGTCTAACTAGAATGTGGTCCTATGTAGGAATTATAGATCACTTAATTGGTGTTATATTATAACATGATATCTCTCTAACGGGTGAGTGAGGCCTTGCCTTCTTAAACACTTTTCTTTATTTTCTCTTGATCAATTACTTTTCCAATTCAGATTTTGTACTGCAAGTGAACAAAGGTCCTGTAACCTTTTTTTGTTAAGAGTTAGAACAAAGAATTTTCCATTTGTTGCTATGTTTGCAAGAAAATATTGATTAAGCCTTTCACAAACATGGTAGAGACTTGTAGCGGATAATCACTCTTAGTACGACTAACATTTTTAATAGTAACTTTAGAGAAATTTGAAGGACCACGATGGTTGATTGATTCGTTGTTGGTGTGTCAGATTACTTTGTTGGGAGCTTTCCTTGGTGAATATCAATAGGAAATACGAAATCAAAACATTCTTTATAATTGGTCCCAGATTAATATCCGATTTTATGTTTCCAGGAATTTATATGCCTTGGCCTTAAGAATATGGCACTGTATTACATACCCTTTAGTAAGAATGTATATATTATTGAACAAGGCACTAAACTAATATATACGTTTATGGTCATCAGATTCTTTGTTACCACTCTTAACTTTCACGATGAGGTGTACAAAAATTCCGTGAATTAATTATGGGGTATGTTACTGACTGAAATCAACCAAATTTCTGGATGAATGCAGGGTTGTCGCCCATGGATCCTCGGCTTAGAAGAGGTGACAAGATGTTCTACCAGAGAGTATGTTCATACCAGCAGCATCCATACAGGTTGAGCAGTGGCGGCATAATAGTAGGCAATGTTGGACACATGTCTGGAATCCTTGAACCCCATCTTTACAGCCTACTGCACCAACCGTCTCCCCATCTGCCACATGACTTCAAAAGCTATGATAACTTGAGGTAGTCATATATCTACATGAGTGAATTGAGTCGTACATATATATATATATATATATATATATATATATATATATATATATATATATATATATATATATATATATATAGTTACAACAATCATGAATTCAGATCCTATTCTTTTGTGTCCTTTCTTTGCTGATGGTTTTGGTATTTATACAATTGGATAGGCAGTAGGAATGGGCATTCAAAAGGCAAATAATGGTTGTCCATCCACCACCGCCATCTCTTATGAAGGATGCCCAAAGTTCTGGAAAGATCAGTGGCAGTGCAGTGGTTCACAACATGATCTTCGGCAATAAGGGCGGCATCAAGCCGACACCGGTTAGGGATGCTATCTACAGTGGAGCCAACGGACACCAGTACAACCACCCAGTGTTGATAGAGGACTGTAGGAAGCGGATGGCTCCTGGCGATGTGCCTGCGCTTGATCTCAAGCTGAAGCAGATCCCCAGGAGTACTGGCAGCTGGAACACCACACCCGACGGAGTTCAAGATCCATGGCTCTTTAACTACAACAACCTGAACGGTTCTCTAAGCGGTGCCAAGCAATTGAAGTCGTCCAAAACCTTTGGATCGAACTATGTACAAACGCCGGAAACTCGGTTCACCCAGCCGCTGTTTCGTCTTGAGGTGATGAGATGCTGCCGCCTTTCCCTTTCCTGGTCTTTTCTTATGCTCCATTTTGCTCATCAGCAACGACTCGGATTAGGTCATGGATGATGCTTGCCAATATTGTCATAAGGGGTCATGTATTCTTTCTTTCATCAGAACAAGTCTAAGCGTTGAATTCTTGAGATCATATATTATATTTAAACCTACAAGTCATCTATTCCATAGCCAACAAGCTCTAGCACGACGTCATGTTTTCTTTCGTAGGGTATAAACTTGGTATGAGATTCTCATTTCCGTGTGTGTGACGTCTTCCTGCAGATACTTAAGAAGCAACTGGAGAGCAAGCTGATGGCGACGAGCAAGCTGGAGTCTTGTTACAAAATTGGAAATATCTAGGGCAGTCACATGATTAGTTATACTCTTGTTACAGCAATACCAGCACTGCTCTACCGGAAGCTTACCTAGCGTACTTAGCTGAAGGGATTTGTCCCATCCAAGACAACGGCCAGCTAAAGGAATATCAAAAAAAGAATGGCTCCGTATATAATTCACCTTCAGCTACTGCTGCAATGCTAATGCGTATGCATGATGCGAAGGCCATGGAATATTTACGTTGTGCTGTTCACAAGTCGGGAGGTGGTGGTAAATATTACTCAATTCAATGTTGTTTTCTCCATTGTGTTTCAGACTCCTTGACTATATGCATATTCTTTTTTAGTTCCTGCAGTTTACCCATCAGATATGTACGCTCATCTATGCATGGTTGACTCCTTTGAGAAACTAGGAATTGCTTATCATTTTAAACGCTACATAGAAAGTGTTTTAGATGAAATGTATAGGTAAGGTGCTCTAGCTGGCAAGCCATTCTATGCTCAATGGATACAATATAGTCTAAAATTTCTTATATTTTAAGATTTTTAACACCTCAAACTTTCATAGTGCTTGGTTACAAAATGAAGAAGAGTTATATTCAGATATTTCTACTTGTGCATTGGCATTTAGAATTTTGCATATGCATGGATATGAAGTCTCTGCAGGTTGGTACTAAGAAAATATATTAAAGAATATATATCATTTATCAATTATGCATTCGTCTTCATGAATGTTTTTCATCCTACACAGAGATCTTTGCTCACATGAACGAAGAGGAACTACTGAACTACAAATCAAACTATTGTCTAGAAAATATTGCCATAATCTTAGAGCTTTATAAATCCTCACTAATGCAACTACGCAAAGATGAAATTTGCCTGCAGAAGCTATACTATTGGTCCAGACAGTTCTTGGAGCATATCTTATCAGAGCCAGCAATGGAAAATAATCTTGAAATATCCTTTCTACAAGAGGTTGCAAATTAACTGGATTTCATATATTATTGACTTATAAGAAGCCGTTTGCGTTTTATTAAATATCTTATGCTACTTTTAAGCATATCTTATAATGATGTGGAGTCCAGTTTAATACATTTTTTTGCCTACACTAGTTTCATTATAACTCTTTGCAGAGCTACAAATGAGTAAGATAAAACTGAGAAAAACAGATCAAAAAGGTTCTATGCACCGAATAACATAAACTTGCATTTTGTCGTCCTATATCATTTACATATAAATGGTTTCTGTTATTTATCAGGGATGACGTCTAGTGTATACAGTATGGCAACAATAAACTTGTCGACCAATTTGATGTCTACAGATTGACTTATTAAGTGTAATATGTTTCTGTTACCTAGGTGGATTACAACCTTAAGTTTCCATTTTCTAAGAATTTACAATGCCTAGAGAACAAGTGGAATATCGAGAATTATAACGTCAGTCGTATCCAAGATCTGACATCATCATTTAGGTAATCATAACTTTCAGTACTGAAAGATATAATTCAGTGGTATCTTTTAAATCTACATTTGAGAAGTTTGTTGAGATTTTCGTTTTCTCATCATGTCCGTAAAGGGTCCCAAATCTCAGTGAAGAAGATATCCTAAAGCTAGCGACGAATGACTTCAACTATTGTCAATCAGTGTACCAAGAAGAGTTCAAGATTTTTCAAAGGTGTTTTCTTTTTTTTCATTCTTCTACATGTGTAACTATGCAACTATCTACTAAAATTATCACAAGTACCAATGGTTTCCTCAGGTGGGCTCGAGAAACAAAGTTGGTCAATCTCTTTAGAGAAGACGAAAGCCGGATAGTATACTGCTATTTTTCTGCAGCTGCTACTATTATTCCTCCAGAACTAACAGATGCCCGTATGGCATGGGCGAAGAATTCATTATTAGTAACTATAGTTGATGATTTCTTCGATGATTTTGGATGCACAAAAGAACATGAAAATTTGGTGGATCTATATGCATCTCAGCGTCGACTGGTATTGTCAGCGGCACGGACTTGCATCTCAGCCTCAGCCCGAACTCTGTCCATGATCTTCCGTTATATCCACCTTGGTAACTAATATCTAGGCAATGTCTGACTTCTAGTGTTGTATGCCATGTTGTGTTCGGATCATATGTTCATGAGTTGTATATGAGTAAAGTTGATAAGATTTTTATGTATGACATTACTTATAATATGAAATGAGATCACTCTTTGTTTAGTTACAAATTCCAAGTGATGATTTTTTTCCATGTGGAGTTGTGATTTTGTTAATAAGTTATGTTCATGTGTTAAATGTTGATGTGATGATGGGGTATGACTCATTTCTTATAGTCATGTGTTGGGCATTACATGTATATACATGTCGTGCATGCTTTAAACCTATTGATATTTTTAAGGTGGGTGATAGTCAATGATGTCACCTATTGCTATAATTTTAGAATATGGAAAGCACCAATAGGTGACGTTCATTCTAATAGGTGATATCGCACATAGCCCACACTTAATCGGTGACATACAATTTTAAGGTGATGTGTAATCATGTCACCCTTTTACTGAAACTTTACATACTTGATTGTCACCTATACCTTCTTTTTTAGTAGTGTATGTAATTGGTGTATATAGGTCTTACTTTGTAGTGTTGGACCTTAACATGATAAACATGACAACAGTTTGCTCTTGTTAACTACATAAATTAGCTAGAATAAACCAGTTATAAGTCATCTGTTTGGTTCTGCTCTTTGTTCGGTTAGGCTTTTGTTTAAGTAAATGTGGTTTTTAATTTGCTTATACAATCACATTTATTAGTAAGGACAAGGACATTTGATCACGTTCGCAACCTTTTTATAATATTGTATTACTCATAGCCGTGTGTTTGTTTATCATGTTAGAAATCATTTAGTTTTACTCTCCTCTATTCGTAGATATGAAGTGTGATGAGATTGGAGGAAGGTTTTACATACATAAACAACTTGGAAGACATTTTGGGTGAGCTAAACTGTGGCAACAAATTACATTCACACATTAGAAGTCTCCAAAATAATCTAGTCATCCAAGTGTCTAAAAAAAATTACAACTATGGGGCAACGAATACCTATGAATAAATAGATTGCACTGAAAATATATCTATAATGTCATATGTATCTTCTTATCTATTTTTGCTTAAAATTCTCATTTTTCATACATCCCTAGTAGTAATTTTGCAATGTTATACAAGAATGTTAATATGAAGCCTAGTTGTGTACTTTAGTTACCTCCCTTGCGGTCATGCAGGCTATGGCACGTTGTTTGACGAAGGGGAGAGACTGTTGCATCTTCTAACTAAAAAAGAGAAGCCTATTATTGAGTAAAATTTAATTCATATTGTTTGTTCCAAATCCTTTAATTTATGATAGTCTAATATACATCTTCTGATATGGTATTGTTATAATAGAATGTCAAGATCATTTTCATTTATGTAATGGGTTTGCCTTGTTGATGCTTTCTATTACTTGGGATGGGTCATGCTTTGAGAGTCAAGTTGGGTGGCTTGTTTTTTTATTGTGAACGTTGGGTGGCTTGTTTTTACAAAAGGTGTTGTGGTGGACATGGACGAGTTAGGTTACATTCAATGGATTAGTTGATGGAATATATTTTAGTATGTTGGATGAATAAGTCAAAGTATAGTATCTAGTTAATAATGACATTAGCAGGAAAATATGAGCTTGACATAGTTATTCTTGTTTTCCTATCCAAGAATTATGGAGTAACGAGGATTCATGTGTTTGATCAAGACTTGGTTATTCATAGTTAGATCTTAGAAATCCATTCCAAATTGCTTCGTGTGGATGGAAATAATTAGTACAAACCACATTGCATTTTTTTATTAATGTGAATTATGTGCATGCTCTCACGGGAGATGTTAGATCATTATATGATAATAGGCAATCATTTTTTAAGGGTATGGAAAAAAGTTTGAGCATACTACCTTTTAATAGTCAACCTCAAGATGGTGCTAAAACGTATGTATGTATTCAGTTCTATGTGAATGTATCATCTATGCTTGGACCTTTTATGCTTTTATGATATTCAATTCTAGTGAAACCTTGAACCTTGGAGATCCATTTTCTATCACATTGTGATTCATAAGAGGTATATAAGATAGTGCTATTCGGAGAGAGGGTTAATTTTGTAATCCATCCATTTTCCTACTTTTGCAAGCCAAAGCTACTGTCCCTTGCTGGTGTAGCTTGTAGAGTCACATTTCCTACTGAATTTGGTTTTGTAAAAATTATTAATCAAACAGTTGTGTATTGAAATATTTCAAATCTTTCATGAAATGTTAGCAATTCAATCATAGGTGCGAATATGAGAAAAAGAAGAGGGAAAAATGATAAAATCTTATTTTGGCCTTCACTTAACTCAGTAGTTAGAGTCTGAATAATTAGTTAAAAAATGTTGACCTTCAGTCAGTTCAACCTTGTCTTTCTATGCATTGGTGTCTATTTGTGACCTCAAGGAGCTATTCTAGTTTTGATTCAATTTGTTTCTTATGTTTGAGTGACAAGACATGATGGCTTATCTCTTAAGTTCTCTATTCTAGCTTGAGGTAGATCTTGTGCACTATTATTCTTCACATGATTCGGCTCAATTGGTATTGACTTTGAGGGGATGTTGTTTGTAGCAATGTATTCGAGTGCCCTTTTTTGACTCAGCTCGTAATGTTTTTTGAGTGTTGGGAATCATGCATTAGATTTACTTTTTTTGGTAATTGATTTCCAATTCAAGTGAGCACTCTTCTGGTTCAGTTTTTTGAAGTAAATGTTTTATTAATTTGGTCTTCCTAGTTTCTCTAATCATATTGATGCCAAGGTTCATAAATATGTACAACATGAAAATAATGTAGAGATTTTTCACAGAGACTTTTATTATATTTAGCATAATGAACATCATACTTACAATTATTAATTAGTAAGCTTGTAGCAACATTATTAATTGTATAAGGCTTAATTAGTTACTTCCTTTAGAAGGTATTGACTATCGATATATGGTTATCAGTTTAGCATCATGACAACATCCGTGTATCAAAACAGGAGCATCCAAAATCATCTTGCAAGTAAATGCATATTATTGGCTGGTTAGATCATTTTTGACTTTCTAATTCCTTAAGAATGTACTTGTTTAGCTAATTGATAGGACCAAATGTTCACAACTTCACTTGGCACTGCTACTGTTCCAACTGGAATGTGTTGGTTGTGGCCTCCCTAATGTAGACCCATGCTATGGTAAAATAGAGGGACTCCCAAATGCAATATGGTGTGAAAGATGGGGGGTCCCTCATTAACCTCAAAACCTCAACCAAATGCACAAACCCAATAAAGGAATTGTGCCCTAGCTGTCTAGATCTAGACATCTTGAAGTGGTGAAGGAGAGAAGGTGATCACATACCCCCACACCCCTCCTATTATGCTTCATCTGATTTAGGCACTATGCGGTAGGAATATGAACCCGTGTTGAATTGATTTGATATATCTTGACCTTTATCTAACCATATCTTGGTTACAGACAGGTGAGAATGATGCTTGACAATACCCAAGGAAGTAGATGAAATGATCCTAGTGGTCGTCCTACCTGTATTTGATGCTCAAGAGGTACCTAATATTTCACTTCATGATATTGACCTCTTGTTTGTCTTCAAAGGGGGATACAATCTTTGTTTACTCCCATGATGTTACCTATTTCAATTGATTGTTTAATGAGTTGGTTGTCTTCCTAGTGTAGGGAAATTCACTTATGGTATGTCTTACCTAATGAAATATCAAGTTATCTTGGATTGATATCTAAACATGCTTGTCTAACTGAATATGAAGAGCTTGACATCTACTAAACTTTTTGTCCTCCATCACAAAAGCTTCCAACCCACCCACATTAGCTAGTATGACACCAAAATGGCACGTCATCTTAGTTAGTTGAGCTTTAATCTCCTATCACTCTCCATATAGGGTGATGATGGATCAGGTGTGGGAGTTTGTATGTGATAAGTAGGTATTGCAGTCTTAATTTTCTTAACTTTGACTATTCACCTATTGTTCCTTTGTGCCTCACTGAATTGTCAAGTTCTAGAGATGATAGCAGGCTATTGTCCTCTGAAAGAAGATGGCTTGCAAAATGAAGTTCCTACATATCATTTTTACTAGAGATTTAGTATGTGCTACTTCATTCTTCCTAATAGATCACTTCATACACAGTTTTCCATCATATATTTGATATATTTTATAGTACTTACCATATATCCTAGTAACTTTCTTATAAATTGTTGTTTGGTTGATTTTTTATATTCTTTGTTGATTGTATCTTTACAAATATATTTATGAAGTTGTGTGCATCTCCAAGACATGAGTCCCCCTTCCATGATAGGAACTTAGAGTTTATGATGCTAAATTTTCTTGAAGTTGTACCTCATTAGTGATCAAGAAAATGCTATGTAATCTTAAACCTGATTTGGATGTCTTTCTCATTTTATATAAACAAACTTATGTTTTTTTCTATGTCAACCATATATTAATTGAATTGTATATTTTGTTTCTTTGTAGATTGGAATATGTGAAACTTCTACACATTAATTAGGCAATGGATTTGTAGGTAAGATGCTTCGGCTAAATAGATCATGGTTTGGTTATTTCCTAGTTTTCTCGAGAATATCCCAGGTTCTTTAAGAACATTGACGTAGGATTTACAAAGATTATTCCCACCTAGCTAAAGTTCTCGTTGTAAAGTCAATGATATAGAATAAGTAAATATGAGAATATCCAATTCACATTTGTATGCATTTTCATTATAACAAGGAAGAGATGGTCAAAGGGTGTACAACTATTATATTAACTGGGAAATATTGTATGAAAGAGCATCTAATGGGTGTTGTATTTTATAAATGGGACAAGGTAAGATATCATCCCCATGTAATTCTCATTTGATTATATATAAAAAGATTGATATTAAGATCCTATAGTTTTTAAAATGAGAGTTCGAATTGTAATTAAAGTTCATTTAGAAATCTTGATAATGAACTAAAACATGAATGATTAAGACCCTTAAAAATGCCATTATACACAATAACCATGCCATCAGTGACATTTTTATACGCCATTATACTCGACAAGAAAACTTTCCTGTATCATCCTAATATAAAATACCGACATTTTTATAAAAGCCAATTGATGTAATAGTGACATTTTTGTAAAAGCTAAATGATGTTTAGTGGCATTTATTTGGTATTTTTGGAAGGACACTAAAACTAAACATTTAGTGGCATTTACAGATTATGTCACTATCTCTTTAGTGGCATTGGTACTGAAGGCATTTATTTAAGTGTCAATAAATATCAGAAAACATTTTTAGTGCATTTAATTATTTTAGTGGCTAATGTGAAATGTCACTAATTAATGAGTATATTTTTTGTAGTGGCACTTTGATGTACACTATGTATCCAGGTAGCACCAAGATGTAGTACAATCTAAAAGATTTGTATTGGTGGCCTGGCTTGAAGCTTGATGTAACTGAGTTTGTGGCAAAGTCTCCTATGTGTCAGCAGGTTAAGGCAGAGCATCAGACACTTGTAGGGATGTCACAACCATTTCCTATACCATAGCGGAAATGGGGATCATGTCACATTGGACTTTGTGATTGGTCTTCGTAGGATAGCCAAAGATCATGATTCCATTTAGGTGATCATTGATAGGTTAACCAAGTCAACACACTTCCTTCTGATGAAGATAACGAATACAACAAAGAAGCTTTCTTGGATATATGTTGATGAGATAGTTTGTTTGCTTGGTAACCCAACTACCATCATGTCTAATAGAGGTCCTCAATTTACCATTCATTTTTGAGAATGTCTGCACACAGTGATGGGTACGCAGTTAAGATTTCGTACAATGTTTCACCTACAGAATGATGGCCGGTCTGAGAGGACTATATAGACATTGGAGGACCTTTGAGAGCATGCATTATTTAGTTTTTGGGTAGTTGGAATGTACATCTCAGTTTAACAGAGTTTTCTTACAACAACAATTACCAGAGGAGTATCGACGTGGAACCTTATGCGGCCTTTTATGGGAGACGTTGTAGGCCTTCATTGTGTTGGTATTAGACCGGTGAGTATCAGCTTTTGGGTCTTGAGCTTGTGCAACAAATGATAGAGAAGATGAAAGTGACTTAGTAGAAGTTGAAGGAAGCCTAGGATAGACAAAAGTTGTATGTTGATAATCGTCATAGGCCCTTGGAGTTCTAAGTAGGAGACAAGGTGTATCTCAAGGTCTCTCACTGGAAAGGCATGCTGAGGTTTGGGAAGAAGGGTAAGTTGACTCCCAGGTTTATGGGACCTTACCCTATGGTGAAACATGTTGGGAAGGTAGCTTATAAGTTGGAGCTTCCACCTGAGTTGCACATGTTACTTCTGATGTTTCATGTTTCCATGACGAGGAAGTGTCACTCAAACATAGAGCTTGTGTTGCATCCCATGGAGGTTGAGCGGGATGAGGATGTGTATAATGTGGAGGGTCCTGTGTTGATCTTGGACCTGTGGGTGAATAGGAAGGATATAGTGTTGATTAAGGTTTTATGGCATCACTATGGTGTTGATGAACCAAGGTAAGATCTTGAGGAAGAGATGCATAGGAAGTACCTATCTCTTTTTGTGTAGGATTTCGGGGACGAAATCCTTGTTAGGGATTTATTGTTATAAGACCCCTAACCTAGCTTAGTGCTTCATCTTGCTCGATTTGGTTAATAAGATGCTTAAACCTTAATCTAATCATGTAATATTACTTAATAACATGTGACATGCTTATGTTTTTAGTTGGTCATATTTGCTCTATGTTTGAGCCAGTTATGTTGTATGTGTGATTGGTTTTCACCAAGTTGCAATTTACCCATGTTGAGGGTGTGTCTTCCAATTTTTTACATGTTGGATGTGCCTCCAATGTTTTAGCATCATGAGAGAGAGAGATAATGATGTAAGGGGGTGCCTTGTTGGACCTTGGTTGATGAGGTAGCATCATGTGTGTTGATGCTAGGGTTTTTGCATGATTTACATAGATGCTTGAGTTGATGATCCTTTTTTGTAGTGCTCGGTGTGCTTTGTTCTTTGAGAGTGTTTCAACCAAAGTGCTTCTCTTGTTTGATTTTACCTTGATTTAGGGTTTATAAATATGTAGTAATCTCGTATAGATTGGTTGTTTTTCTTAAACACTTATTCTTGAACTCAAGAAGTATGGATGGAGGAGTTGCTAAGTCTTGTATGCAACATTTTGAACGTTGGTTTTATCACCTTGACTTTAGTTCAGTCATCTTGAAGGAGATGGAGGTTTTGGTTCTTGTTTACATGCGTTTGACACTTGGTTTTCATCCCCTTATCATGGTTTACCATGTTGATTCTTGTGATGATCGTTTTAGGGTTTAGCTATTCATCTTTTGTTAAGGTTTCTACCTTGGTGACTATTTGGTTTCTTGGCATTATACTTATGTTTTGATCTCCATGTCCCTCATGTTTCAAATGGTTACTATAACCCATGGTGGGCATTGTGGCTTGGGTTTAGTTTATCACAATAATCATAACCATAATCACCTGGGTCGCTATGCTTTGTGTTTGTAGAGGACACTAGGTTGTTGTTGAGGACGGTTGCTATGTTAGCAATGTGCTTAGGTCGTCATGTGTTGTGCTGTTGTGATTTATATGTTTTGTTGTTGATGATGGTCGAAATGATGAGTGTTGGTCACTACATCTGTGAGGTGATATCCTCTAGTGATGTGATGAGGGATGGTTATCCCATGATGGTATGATAATGGTGATGACCTGGTATAAGGCAGGGAGACCATATCATGTGATGATGTGAAAAACTTTATGATTAATACATTTCATGTCTTCTGACATTGTAAACTACCCCTATCTTTGTAGAATTTGTTTAGGGTGTGTACATTGTAACATGATTGACGCATTAACTGATACCCAATTGGTAATAATTAATCAAATGAAACCCTAATCATGTAGTTTCCCTGAGCCATAGATCCATATTCAGTGTCAGTACTTGTTGGATGGTGAAATGAGTAATTCCTAAGGGAAACTCCAAATGCATATTGTTGAATATGCGTGGGTACAAGTTGAGAATATCCTTGCATCCACAATTACAAGTTATGGAAGATAACTGTGTTCATTCCATGGAAGGAGAATGACTACGGTCGTATCTTAGGATATACGATGTGATAGAGGACAACTGTGATTGTACCTTAGATGATTGGGTTTGTATATCCTATTTTCTAGTGTCGTGCCTATATGCCAAGGCAGAATAGGCTGATTTACAATTTGACTCTATATGTCTCTACAGTGGACTCAAATTGAATGAGGTTGTGGGAGATCATAGGAATCTAGATCTCCTAAATCTTGTATGGAACTGATTTTGACTTCACAGTGAATAGTTTAAGTATGAGTGGTATACCTCATCTCCACGGGGCATAATAAAAGATGTAATACATTTGTATAGTACTTTTTCTTAGGGCTAACATGATTCTCATTGTATGTTGCCCTTTTCCTTGCTCTTATACTATTTATCTATTATCTTTTATTCATATTCTTCACATTCCTTCTGAGAATATGATAATCTGTTGATCAGTTGTATCTGCTTAAACTGCTTAATCTGTGTTATCAATTTTAAAGTATTAATGTAGTTGAATCTACTCATCTTGATCATGATGTTACCTTCATGCTACATATTTCTACATGTGTTAGCAATAGTTTTTGGCAAAGATTTATATCTCTTGGTGGACGTTGGTCTCATCCCATGGATTTTCTACATCTTTTAGGTGGTTGCGCACAACGTGGTAGAGATAGTACGGTTGAGGAAGACAACAAGGAGAGAAGTATCTGTTGAAGGTTGGATGTACTGCTAGTGTTTTGTAGTACATAGAGTCCTATGTGTCGTTCATGTACTCTCAGGTCTTTGGGGGATTTTGTAGGAGTTGTACATCAATACGAGGTTTCTGGCGGTATGCTATGGTTGTACATGTATGGCTTGTATATATAATAGGTTACCCTTTGTAACAAGTTTGTAGAAAGATGGCCATTGTCAAGTGATGTGTATACCTTTATGGTATGATGTGTGAAACAAGTAGAACCGTTTGTGGACCTCAAGGTAATATATTCTACTCCTTTAGTTATATAAGATTGGTTTCAATTTACTATTTTTTGGTAACTCACTACTACATTTTTGGCCAATAACGTCGCTCCTGTAGGGTCAGTTTTTCCAAATAACCGACCTTATATGTCTACAAAAAATGTGGGCGCCACTTAAGACCTCTTGGGTCAGTTTTCTTAAAATAACCGACCTTGTAGTGTAACTCAATATTGTCGGTTTTCCAAATAACTGAACTTATATGTCTATAAAAAATGTGGGCACCACTTAAGACCACTTGGGTCAGTTTTCTTAAAATAGCCGACCTTGTAATGTATCTCTATAGGGTCGATTTTCATAAAATAAGTGACCTTATAGACAATGGGATTAGAAAGCCCATTAAAAGTTTCCCGTGGCAAAAATTTTCTCGATCTTAGCTTCACACCTCGATCTATAGGGTCAGTTTTTCCAAATAACTGACCTTATATGTCTACAAAAAATGCGGACACCATTTAAGACCTCTTGGGTCGGTTTTTCTTAAAAACCCGACCATGTAGGGCATCTCGGTCGAAAACATTCTCGACCGAGTTGAATTTTGAATCCATTTTCCCTTCATGCATGTATAAGTACCTCTAAGGTTGGTTTTTTCCATTTAACCGACCTTGTAGGTCTCCTCGGTCGAAAAAATTGTCGATTGGGTTAAATTTTGGATCCAGGTTTCCTTTGTGCATGTATAAGTACCTCTAGGGTCCATTTTTTCCTTTTAACCGACCTTGTATGTCACCTTGGTCGACCAAATTGTTGACCGAGTTGAATTTTGGATCTCGTCTGCCTTCGCGCATGTATAAGTATCACTAGGGTCGGTTTTTTTCCTTTTAACTGACCTTGTAGGTCCCCTCGATTGACCAAATTGTCGACTGAGTTGAATTTTGGATCATGTTTGCCTTCGTGCATGTATAAGTACCTCTAGGTTCGGTTTTTCCCTTTTAACTGACCTTGTAGGTCCTCTCGGTCGATGAAATTCTCGACCAAGATTTTCTCGGTCGACGAAATTCTTGACCGAGTTGAAGTTTGGGTGTTTTTTATTTACCCGACACGGGCATCACTTATCTCTTAGGTAATTGTTTTGTTTTAACCGATCCTACATGTCAGGCCCGGGGCTTGACGTGGTCAAGACCTACTTCTTTCTCTCCCACGAGACAGTGTTCTCTCTCCCGTGCCGCCGAGACCTACTTCTTCTTTCTCTCATGCATTGAGACCTACTTCTTCTTTCTCTCCTGCACTGAGATCTACTGCTTTCTCTCTCGCGAGACCTACTTCTTCTTTCTCTCCCGCGTCACCGAGACCTACTTCTTCTTTCTCTCCCACGCCACCAAAGCTTTCTCTCCCATTGCCATTATCGTCATCTGAGAGAAGAGGAGCTCAGAGTGGAGCTTGAAGTGGTCGATACCAAAATGGAGCTTGAAGTTATCGCCACCGAAGTGGAAGTAGCCACTGACACGGTCATAGAGGTAAGACTTTCCATTTATATAGGTCTATCTATGATGGTCATGGTACCGCCGCCATGACCACGGTAGCGTCCAGGTCCACTCTCGATTGGGAATTCGTCGACTGAGAGTCTACCTGCGCGCAGCGTCCAGGTCCACTCTTGGTCGAGAATTTGTTGACTGAGAGTGAACCTGGACGTCGCTCGCAGGTGGACTCTCGGTCGATGAATTCTTGATCGAGAGTGAACCTGCGCACCTTTAACTAGACAGTTATATTATTTTTCCATTTTATATGATTGATAACCCAACCAATAATAAAAACATGTATTTTTTCATATGTAATCATTATATAAATTCTAGAAATTAATATGAGATTAGACATGTGTAATCTCAGATTGAAACTTTAGGGTTTATAGATGAGATCATTGATGCATGATGTTTAACTTAATATATAAATATGAAAATAATACATTTATATATTAACTTCAAAACCCGTTCAAAATTTACTCATCAGGAGTAAACTTTGGATAGTTCCCGGTTTGAGATTATTTTTGGATATTTAATCTCAGTTAGGATGTAACTGTATAATGTATGTTTAGTTTTGAAGAAAATTTTAGTAGGATTTCCTCATTTGTTCTCTGGGTACATATGTGAGTGGTTATTTGCCATTTACATCGGTGTACTTGGAGAACTTAGGGAAAATACTGCTGAAATTTTCTTCAAAACTAAGTATACATTATACAGTTACTAGTGAGATTAAATATTCGAAAATGGGATAGGTGGTACACTTTAGTATAAAAGTAATTAACTTCCTATTAATAAAAACTTACAACTTATAGCATCAATATAAAATGCTCAGTTTTATAATTAATTTTAATGTGATCTAGAAAATGGATCGAAGTTGGATGTCTATCAAGAACCATTACAGTCCAGAGTTTGCCAAAGGTGGTGATGAATTTATCAGATTTGTTGAGGAATACATGAAACTACCAACATATAGGTTCTATTGTCCATGTAGAAATTGTGGTAACAATTTGAAGGTTGATACTATTGAGGAAATTAAGAATCATGTCATATGCAATGGGATCATACAAGGTTGTAATGAATGGTATTGGTATGGAGAGAAATTTAATTATGGATCAGAAAATGTCGATACTAATAGTTGTGGCATAGAAGATATAGATAATGATGATAATGTCAATGATGAACTGATTCAGAATGACCCGATTTAGGATGATATGGTTGATGAGATGCTATGTAGTTGTCGGGACAATGTCATTGATCCACCTTCTTTATTTGCAAACATTGTCCATGATGTTGAAAGATTGTTATATAAGGGTTGTACTAAGTTCACTAGTTTGGGTGTTGTGATGTGATTATATACTCTTAAAGCTCAAAACTGGTGGAGCGATAAGAGTTTCAATTCACTGTTATCTTTGTTAAAGGAACATGTTCTTGAAGGCAACGAGCTTCCAATTTCAACATATCAAGTAAATAAAATAATGTTCCCAATGGGAATGGAGGCTAAGAGGATTCATGCATGTCCAAATGATTGTGTGTTATTACAGAAGGACTACAATAATTTGATAAATTGTCCAAAATGTGGTGCGTCAAGGTATAAGACTACAAATTCAGCTAAGGCTAAAAATGGCTCTCCTGCCAAGGTGATGTGGTATCTAACAATAATACCATGATTTCAACGCTTATTTGCTAGTACAGAAGATGTGCAAAATTTGTTTTGGCATGGTGAGTTAAAGGCCAATGATGATGGCGTCCTACAACATGCATTTGATTCACCATAATGGAAGAAAATTGATTTATTATGCCCTCAATTTGGTAAGGAACCAAAAAACTTAATACTTGGACATTGTACAGATGGAATGAATCCCTATGGTACATTAAGCATCCAACATAGCACGTGGCCTTTTATGATTGTTATATACAATCTTCCTCCTTGGTTGTGTATGAAAAATAAGTATGTCATGTTGTCAATATTGATATCAGGGCCCAAGCAACCTGGAAATGATATTGATGTTTACCTTCAACCTCTGATTGATGACCTAATGAAACTATGGGAAGAAGGTGTTATGACATATGATGCTTCACGTAAAGAGATCTTTAGTTTGTGTTCTATGTTGTTTTGCATGATTAATCACTTTACAACTTATGGAAATTGGTTTGGATATAGAATAAAAGGATACAAAACATGTCCTATTTGTGAGGAAAATACTGATTCAATCCGACTGAAACATGGTGGTAAAATCGTATATCTTGGTCATTGGAGATTTCTCCCACAAGTGCATCCTTATCGAAGGCAACACAAAACCTTTAATGGATCCACTGAGGAACGAAGTGCTCCTAAACCTATGCCAGGAAATGATGTAT
Organism: Alisma plantago-aquatica; assembly: GCA_963693085.1. Classification (NCBI taxonomy): domain Eukaryota; kingdom Viridiplantae; phylum Streptophyta; class Magnoliopsida; order Alismatales; family Alismataceae; genus Alisma; species Alisma plantago-aquatica. Next base: position 957,878,245 of record OY856413.1, on the reverse strand, counting down.
ATGATAGGGTGAAAGATATTGTTAATGAATTTGGAAAGGGTTTAAGTATTCATACTCTCGTATGTGATAAATCTCTATATAAGAAGAGGTCAATATTCTGGGATCTTCCTTATTGGAGATTCTTGTCAATTAGACACTGCATTGACATTATGCATGTTGAAAAAAATGTTTGTGATAGCATCATTGGTACACTATTGAATATACCAGGAAAGACTAAAGACAACATCACATCTAGAAAAGATTTAGAATTAATTGGTATAAGAAAAGAATTATCAGTGGAGATCAGGGGTCGCCGCACATATTTACCACCATCTTGTTACACTTTGTCAAAGTAGGAGAAAAAGACTTTCTGTGAGTTCTTGTATAATATTAAGGTTCCACAAAGATACTCTTCTAATATTCATAGATTGGTATCAATGAAGGATCTGAAGTTGATAGGTCTCAAATCTCATGATTGTCACACCTTAATGCAACAAATTTTACCTGTGGCTATTCGATCTATATTGTCAAAGCATGTAAGGTTTGCAATCACAAGACTCTATTTCTTCTTCAATGAAATATGCAACAAAGTGATACATCCTGATACTCTTGATAAATTACAGAAAGATGTCATGGTTACCATGTGTCGGCTTGAAATGTACTTTCCTCCTTAATTTTTTGATATTATGGTTCATCTTGTAATACATATTACAAGGGAGGTGAAGATGTTGGGCCCAATTTTCTTACACTGGATGTATCCATTTGAATGCTACATGAGTGTTTTTAAAGGTGATGTTCACAATCGTTATCGTTCTGAAGGGAGTATTATTGAGGGTTATGTGGCTAGGGAGGTGATGGACTTTTGCAATGATTTTTTGAATTGCAATGAAATGTCTAGTGATCTAAAAAATTCCCATCACACTGAATCTTATTGTGGCAAAGAATCTCTGGGAGGACGAGTGAAAGGAATCAGTGGTGAGTTGTGGGAACAAGCACATTTATATATTTTACACAACATCGATGCAGTTAGTAGCTACATCACAAAACACAATGATCTTATCAAGAGAAATCATCCACGATTGAGTTCAATGTGTCTTGCAAGAGAGCATAATCAAACATTTATTAGGTGGTTTGAAGAGAAAGTCTTTAATCAACTATCTGAATCACCGAATAATGTTGCTGAGAACATAAAATGGCTTGCCTTTAAGCCAAAAATGGATGTCATGTCATATGAAGGATATGAAATAAATGGATTTTCATACTACACAAAGCGTCAAGATGAAAGTAGTGTAGTCCAAAATAGTGGGGTCACTATTCAAGCTTTCGTTGTATTTTGCTAGTGCCAAAGATGAAAGACCATGTGAAGCTGAGATGTCATATTATGACGTCATTGAGGACATATGGGAATTGGACTAAACAAATTTCAGAGTTCCTATCTTTAGGTGTAATTGGGTTGACAACAACAAAGGAGTTCTAGTGGATTTGTTGGGTTTCAAATTGGTGAATTTTGAAAAGATTGGTGAGCAAGATGAGCCATTCATCATGGCAGACCAAGCAAAACAAGTATTCTATATGGATGACCCAGCAAATAAAAATTGGTGTGTCGTTCTTCATGGAAAAAGACAGTTTACTATAGATCCTATAAATGAAGAAGAATACTATGAAAAGTATGACGATTCTAGCCCATTCTCAGTTGATTTACCAAGTGTAAATGTTGAAGATAACACCGATGAATATTATAAATGTCAAGACCATGCTGAAGGGATTTTACTTGACTAACAACTCAACCAATACTAGAGGCATGTATTCTTTGAATTATTTATTTTATTATCATTCAAGAACGTAATCTTTTAAATATACATCATATATCATGTATTATCATGTATACTTTTTATCACTTGTGCTTTTATTATCACTTATGGTTCTTTTATCATGTATACTTACAGGTTCTAAAATGGCGAGTGAAGATGAACATTCTGAGCATGAGCACCATGAGGATGGTAGTGGTGATGCTAAGAAACGTAGAGGTCCCACACTGATGTGTAGGCTGTAGGAGCTCAGGGCCAAAGGGGAGAAATTTCCAGTCCATTTTGATGTCACAAGAGCACTTATTGGGGAACATGCTAGTGCTTTTAAGCATTACGTGGGGGCGACCGTGCACAGTAAGGTGGAAATAGATATATAAAATTGGCATGATGTTTCTAATTCCTTAAAAGACCTCCTATGGAAAGATATATCTATGAGTGGAAGTGATATTATTTTAATATTTTTTTTGTTTATTGATTCTAATTTATTTTTCCTGGAATTAATTCCTTTTCAAGACAACATTATTACTTCTTTTGTATGTATAGGGTGTTTTTCATCTAAATGAAAAAGATCACAAGAAAAAAGTGGTACAACGTTGTGGTGTACGATGGAGGGCTTTTAAGACATATCTCACAAGGGAATTTATAGATAATCCTAAACAAAAGAAGAAAGCAACAAATGTATATGTTTTTATAGATCCTGAGGTGTGGGAAAGATTTGTTACAGCTAGGAAATCAGAAGAGTTTTAGGTAATAAGATTGTGATGTATTGTATGAATATTTAATTTTATACAATTAAGGAGGTGAATCTTTTTATATATGTTTTCCAAGTTTAAATTGCAATACCTCATTTTAAATGATAATGCTATTCACTAGGCCTAAAAGGAAAGAGTTATGCCTTCCACCGCCAACTACAAGAGAAGCAATCCTCTTACAGAGAAAAGTCTATTACAACTCAAGTTGAGCATCCACCCCGAAACTTGACATGGATTGATGCTAGAAAGAATCGAGCAGCTGAAATTGTCATCCCTGCAACTAAGGAGGTGGCACAAAAGATGGTAGGTTTATCCCAACTAAGTAAAGAGTAACTCCCACAAACTTAGATTTATTTATATCTAATTGATATTGTGATTTAATATTTTTATTAACTATGAATATATTGATCTCCATGAGAAAAGGAAGGAAGGAAAGTTCATCCCAATTGTCCACATGGATGAACAATCAGTTGCTCTTGGTACGAAGGAGCATCCTGGCTGTGTTAGGGGATTAGGAGTTGGCATAGGATTCATGTAACATCCCTGACCTGAGTTATGCTGTAACCCTAGATGTTTTGTTTAATAAAGATAATTATATGATTTTTATTATATTTTTAAAAGTAATTAAGGCTCAAGAGGAACTTATGTTTCAATTTTGGTCCTATTTGAATAATGTTGAAATAATGTTTTACTTGTTTTGGACTAAAGTGCAAATTACCCAAGATGAGGGGTTAAATTGCAAATGATACATGATAAAATGTTCCTCAAGTGTTGAAGCATCATAAGAATGAGAATGATGCAGAGGTGTGGCTTGTGAGAGCCTGAGCACCAAGAAAGAGCTTATTAAGCAATACTTGTGCATTAAAACCTAGTTTTGGTGTAATGTGTACTTTACCCAAAACCTAGGGTTTAATATGCAAAATACCACTTATAGAGAGTCCCTAATGTTTCTTGGTATCAAGTAGAGACAATAAAATTAGAGGGGTGTCTCATTTGAATCTCTTTGGAGGACAGAGAATCTTGATATTAAAATAATCAAGATTTAAGCATAATTGAAACCCTAATTCCATTTAATGCAAAAATAAATATATTAATTGAAGTGCCCTTCAACCAAAAATGAGATGGTTGAATTTCTATAAGTGTGAACGCCCTTGTTCCTTGCAAAGTCCACGAAATATCTAAAGTGAGTGGAGAGCCCACTCACATTAGTAAAAGGAAAAGTAATTATGGCGAACAACCCGGTCTTAACTAATATAACAAGATTAACTAATGCAGAAGTGTATCGTTCGCAGCGGATTACTGAAAATCACTAAAAATTAAAACCATTTATAAAGAGATCCATTCTCAGGAAAACTCTTTAAATAAGAATCATAGTATTACATTAACATACTGGTCCACATTGTTCATTCCATGTATCATCTCTTCTCGAGGAACATATATACATCATTACTTTGATAAAATAACAAGTAACAAAATCCTCGAGGCAATCAAACCAAAATCTCATATCGATATAAAGACACTATCTACTGACTCCTAGGACCTAAGAGTATAGATACGACACATAGGACTTCTATTTTCATATGTACAAGGCCTGACAGCCCGTATCCCACCTGGGATATCACTGATGTCCCTATTGTTGTTGCTACTCTTCCCCTGCTATAGAGTTTCTACCTCTTTTTCTTTACCTAACTAAAAAATTTTGGATCCCACGAGGGTGAGACAATTATAAAATTGCCCCAGCGAGAGATATAACTCTCCGCCCAAAACATTATTATTGCAGTTTAATAGAAATAAACGGAACAATGGAATCATATATTTCAATATTAGATAGATCAATATCTATGCAGATTAGAGCAACAATCCTATTCAAGTATTTTAGCTATAACTTGACAAGGAAGCATGTCTATTATTCAATACGAAATTAAAGAACATAAGTAACATTTATGTATCAAGGACATGCTAAGCAATATAACATCAATCAGTGGTTCTCGTATTTCAATCTTATGTAAATACTCTACATGGCTGATTACGTTTTCCAAACATACTTAAGCTCTGAGGAGATGAGGTATACCACTCATACGCCAACAGACCATTGCGAAATTAAAATCGGTACCAAACAAAGTCAATGGAAGAGTCATCTTCCATGACTTCCCACATCTCGGTCAGTGTGACATCACATGTAGGACATCTAGTGTCTCTGCTACATAGCTTGCTAGGGTATAGTGACATCTTCGCTATAGAGTTATAGTGGCGAGTGCACTCCCTTCGCAATCAAGAGATTTCGTGTTTACCTCCATCGATCCGACATTATCATCATCGGGAGATTTGCGATACATCCATCCCGGAACATATAATGAAGGATTGAGAGGTTTAATGTTTACCTTCCATCAATTCCCCCATTTGGACGTATGGATATTTTCACCCATTGACCCCCACATATTCAAAAATATGCGAACTCCAGGAGATCTCGTAAGAAAACCTGTTTCACCATCACCAACTACTGACGATGATGGATCTATGGTCAGAGAAATACATGAATATCTTTCACTTGATTAATTAAGTACATTATCATATTCTTTTAGCATCAGTCAAGTTTTCAAACATAACTTATTAGGACAAATGCTATAAAGAAGCATGTACTATTTTCATCAGTTACTTCTCAGTCTTAAAAAGACATTGGGATCTCAGTCCCTCATTTCAATATTGAGAATACTCATCCCTTCACAACTCAATGCCATAATCACATGGTTCTGGGTATTAAAACCCTTAACTCATCACTGAGCATTGTTACCACTTTTTCAGGTAACTATCACCTTCAGATCATTTGACCAAGGTAAATAGGATACTTGTTACACAAGCATCTCTCATGGCACTTAAGGCCCATTAATTCTCTTATTACCTCTTACTAGGCAACAAGGCATATTATGGCACATAAGGCCCAATAACAATTTTAGTAAATAAAACATCATAGCTCATACCTGGCTATGTTCATCATCTCATGATACTTGCATGGTTAGCACACATGCTAACAGATATATCAATCATATTTCAATTCCATGCTATTTAAGGGTAATACCACTATTCCCTTACCAGGGTTAGGGTTCCCATTTCATTTCAATTAGGGTTACACATCCCCTTTGTTCAATTAGGACCAATGATTCATCATGTCATTGTCCAATATTAGGGTTTCATGCTATATAGTATAACCCAGAATTAGGGTTTCACACACCTTCACTTCTATTTAGAAATTAGAGTTTACTATTCACATCACATCACCCCAGATTAGGGTTTATATTCAATAATCCACAATTAGGGTTTACTATTCATCCCAATTAGGGTTTCATATTCAATTACCCATGATTAAGGATTACTATTTATCTAAATTAGGGTTTTATACATCATAAACCTAACTTAGGATTACTCATGTCTTCACCCTCAATCAGGGTTTCACTATTACCCTAGATTAGGGTTTCACTCAGAATTGTCCTTAATTAGGGTTTGAGTTCATCAATTAACTCAATTAGTATTTCATGATCTCTTTATCAATGATCATACCCTAAATTATATATCACACTTATTTTGAATGTGTTAGGATCGATTGCTACATGATTATCTTACATGTATGAATCTCTCTCTCTCTCATCCTCTTATAGAATGTCCACTACTCAATTCTTAATTAGATTGAGCCTACTCTTTATTCAAAAATAGGCATTTAGAGTTAGCATGATGTATTGAATTATTGCATCATTATGCATCAATGATTAATCCCACTAAGGGTATCAACCATCTAAATACATTAGGTGTCCAAAAGATTTGATCAATTGAACCTTCAATTACATGAGGTAAATGAATTAACCAATTGAATCTTCAATTACATTGGGTGTCCAAGTGGATTAATCAATTGAGTCTTCAATTACATTAAATATCTAGATGGATTAAACATGTTGAACCTCAAATGGTTTTAATTACTTAGACCCTAAACGGTCTTGGTCTCTCAAATTTCAAACGGTTTGAAACCGTTTGGGCAAATTTCCCTTGAAACCGTTTAAGCAAGAAAGGTGTTGAAACAGATTGGGCTTGGGTCTCCAAATGGTTTGAGACGGTTTGGACCCAAACAGTCTTGAGACCATCTGGACTCAAACGGTCTCAAGACCATTTGGTCTAAACCCTCTCAAAACCGAATGGACCAAAAAGATCTTTCAACATGTAAGCAATTCAAAGTTTCCATCAATGAACCGCCTATCAATTGACTCCTTGATTCATTCTCATGAGTATCAACTTCCTGGTCGATACTGTTGACCTGGAGCTATTGTTTTCTTCGACGTTGCTGATGGTAAGTTGATACCATCGATGAGGCCGTCGATAGTATCGACACAGAAAATTTTCTACAGCCACTTCCCTGTACCCATGTCGCTACCATCGACACTTTAGTCGATGGTATCGACTCTGACTCAGTCCTGCACACTGAACAAAATGACAAGGTATCATTTTTACACACAAAAACGAAATTACACAAAACTAACTTGTAAATGCGAAAGAAAATGAAAGAACTAAAAATTAAAACTATCGATGGTTGGGTTGCCTCCCAACAAGCACCCTACTTTAACGTCTTAGGCTAGACAAAATCAAGCTCATCAGCTTGGGGACATCGGAGACTGTTCCTAGGGGATCATTCGGCAGTTTGAACTCAACTCTTTCCTTGCCAATTCCTAATGTCAAGACACCTCTCCCGATAGTAGTGATAACATCAGCCGTCGCTTGAAATGGCCTACCCAGTAGGATCTCACAACCCTTTAGCTGTGGCATGTCCATGACAATGAAATCCATGACTAGGATTAAAATAAAGGTATAGTTGACCTACCCTATGACTTTTGGATGTTCATGTAGGGTTGATAGGTTAGAGACATCAGGACCAAAAATCTCAACCCTAGATGGTGACTATTAGTTGGATACATGAGAAACATAAAATCTCTAAAATCTTTCACAACTAAGTGACGTGGGTATCTCTAAAAAGTTGTTTAGTACGACTTGTTAGGTTGAACCCTTTAAGGGGTGGAGAATAGTTGATAGTTGAAGTTTGAATCTATATATTTCGAGGACGAAATCCTTTTTAAGGGGTGGAGTGCTGTAACATACCGAATCTTAAACCCTACCCTAGAACTTTGATCTTTTGGGTTTTCCAAACAAGTTTGAGGTTAGAGTGATCCTAATAATCTAATGCGTGAATAATGTAATATAATACATCAAATAATTAATTTGGTAATAATAAAATGATAAATAACTTAATTGGATGCATAATATGGTTAATGGTCCTCTAATGGGCCTAATGGCATAATCCATGTAATAAAGCCTCAAAATAAAGAATAGACTTCAAATTCGTAATCTACACATCAAAATAAGCTTACATGTCAATTTTCATTTAATTTGGACAACCTTGAAATAATATGGTAATTTAAGAGAGAGAAATTGCCTAAAAGGTGTAAATAATAAATAAATATAATAATTGACTCCAAAAGAGGAAAATAATGTTAGATTCGTGATCTATATATTAAATACAGCCTTTGGGTGAATTTTCATCCAAATTAGAGAAAGTTTGCTCAAAGGGTGAAATCAGGAGAGAGAAAGTATGAAGAACCTTCAAAATATTAATTAAATACTCAAATATATTCAATATGTAAAATTTATGGCAAATTCGTATCCAACACATTAAATATGACTTGTGTGTCAAGTTTCATAAAATTTAGATAATCCTAATGCCATTAATGAAAGAGGAAAGAGAAAATATGATATGATTTATTTAACACATTAAAAGTTTCCAAAAGGCAAAACTAAGTGCATAATTGAAATCTACATGCCTTTATTGGCCTCTGTGCAAAATTTGGTTTAATTTGGATAATGTTTGGACCCCCAATTTGTTTGGGAAAGTAAGAGTTTATTCTAATTCGTTTTGAATAAGGTTTTTCCTGTTTTATTTTGTCACGCACATGTTATGATCTCGACCGCCCGATCTTGATCCAGCGGTCCGCGGGTTGTCTCCCAGCTCGCGATGGTTTTGGAAACTAGCGCTGTTTGCTGTGTATTTTTCCGGAATCGATTTCTCTCTATACACTTGATCTTTCCGCGAAATTTCTTCTCCAACCTGTTCCTCATCTCTTTCCGCACTCAATGATACTATATATTGTTGGGTTTTGTGATCTGTTCTCCGGATCCTACAACGTCATCGTTCTCCCCTGTTTTCTCTCTGATTTCTCTGTTCTTCTTTCCTTTCCCCTCCTCTCGCCCATCTTGACCATCGGACCAAGAGGGATCTGTCCCTTGACCTTCGATGAGGTCTCAGACGCAGTTCACCTACATCGGTTTGGCCTCATTTGGCTCTGAGCTTCCTCCCCTACTCCGACTGCTACCCCGACACCTCGGGGGCTCCTCCGAGCAACTCCGACCGCTGTGAAGCCAAGAGAGGTATCCGTCTGCTCCCAAGAACCTCCGGGATGCTTATGTTGTCGCCAATTTGCTCGGGTGTGGTGGTGTTTCTTTTTCCCTCTTTTCGGTGCTTCTTGCTACCTGTACCTTGGTGGCGAGATGAGTTGAAGGTCTTCGCACCTCAGTTTCAGTGGTTTTGGACTCTTGAGTCCGGTTTTTCTTTGCGCTCGTGATGGTGTGTTTCCCTGGCGTTTTGGTTGTTTGATTCACGAGATCCCTTCCTCCAGTTTCACTGGTTCGCTGCGGTTCGCGGTCCCTTCATCGCACGCAAGGATGAAGATGATGTATTCGTTTTCCCTAAACCGCCCATAGGTTCCACTCTTTAGTTTTTTGGTTTGGGGGCATTTTGGTCTTTTCACGATTTCCTTTTTCTTTTGTGTAGCGACCGGCCCCGCTGACTTGGATTAGGATGTTCGCTGACATGGGCGGCCCTGATTGGCCTGCCCAGGTCCACGTGGACATTCTCTGCCCTTTATTTGCGATCGATTTATTTGTAATTATTTGATTGGTCGATTTTATAAAATCAATAACTAATTATTTACTGATCATAAAAATATAAATAAATACTCGTTGGAATCAGAAAAATAATACCTATCTAATGGTACAGGTTTTGATAACTCAATCTAATGTTTTAAATATGTGTTTTTATTGGATCTAATTAATGATGAATTAACTTCTAAAATTCATAACTAATAATTTATAAGTCAGAAAAATATAATAAAATATGTTTTGAACTCAGGAAAATATAATCTAAAATATGGAATCGTTTTGGAAACCTAATTCATATATTAATAAAAAGGTTATTTTAGGGTTTTGTATAATAATGGAAACCTAACCCTAATTCCACATATATGCTTAATAGGTTCTTTGGATGCCTATGCTTGGACCTAGATGTGACCTTGGATCGTTTGACTATGAAGTTGAGGTATGATTGCATCCCACATTAATTCTGTATTGAGCAATTTCTTATTCATCTCTCTTATGTATGTTTGCATCCTCGATTATTCTTTTGAGCAATTATCCTATTTTATTCTATCTCTTGGTCCTATGGACAATAGCCTATACACATTGATCTTTTCTTTTGATATCATGGTTCTTGTGAACTATTTTATTTGTTATTGATCTTATGATCATGGATTCTCTTGGAATCTTATCTTATTGCCTTGGTGCAAGTTGGACTTTTGATCTTATATGCCCACTGTTATGTGGAAGTTTACTTGGTGATATATGCCCACTTTGAAGTGGATTTGTTTATATGCTTGTGTTGTCCATTGTGTGATGGAAACATTGTATAAATCTGACTATACTTTTCTACTTGCCTCTATATTTACATGTTATGTGATTCAATACCACTAGAGTAGTGTAATTGCATTGGTTTTGTTTATAGAAGATGTGATATTTCCTGCTCTTTTTGGGATGGAAAGGAACCTCGTACCCAGGGCAAGATGTGTCTTGACCGGTTTTATATATATTTGTGAGTTTGGCGGTGAGTCATTCTCTATCAGGTTTGCAAGGATGTGAAGCCTTGGCCGCCAATTGTGTTTATATTGTTCTAGTGTTATGTTTATCTCACAATGCATGCAGGATATTAATTGTGGGGTGTGTGCCCTACTTGTGCTTTGTTTACCACCATGGTAGTGGATTTATTTATGGCACAATCCTTTTATATTTTGTTTTATGGCAAGTATCCCTTTTTGTTATGATCTTTTCTCTTGATACCCGTTTGGGTGATACTTATCTCTTGCATGGGAAGCCTTTACATTTGATGTCCTTTATATCCTTATATTGCTCAATTTTCTTTTTAGTATGCACATACCAGCTTTTGTTGATGTTTCTTTTTGTTTCTCTTTTGCTAGGGTATGCTTCCAACCCTAAGTGGAAGACTTGGATGCATGGCATGTTGACCTGGACTTAGTTTGTGATGATAAAGCTTGGAGAAAATCTTGAGGTAGTTTAGATTTCCTCTACATGGATCCTTGTGATGTAATTTAAGTTTGTAACCCTTTGTTTTATAATTGAATAGTCAAATATTTTCTTCCGCTGCTATACATTGGTCTTTTGATTACCATTATATAAAGATTTGAAAATTTTACACCCACTCCAACATACCTTCTGAGTGTGTTTGGATTGGAGGTTTTATTGTTCAAATTTTTTTTAGTAGAGAAGTGGTTTCACTTCTTTACATACACTTCCAGTGATTATCGAGCTCACCGTCTCATTTACAAAGAAAACATCAGTGTCTTTTATCCACCTTTTCTTGGTGATGATGTCCTTGATAAATTTTCCATATGCAGGAATCTTTTCTATCATTTCCACTAATGGAATATTAGTATGGAGCTTCCTAAACATCTCCAAAAACTTCTTGTAGTGTGTATGCTCCTTCTTCAACTTCTGAATATCTTGAAATGGCACGCTAGGCTCTTTTATGCACTTGTGCGGTGGCACATATGGGCTATTTGGGGTCTCCTCCCCTAAGCTTGATTCCTTGTCACCCTCTGACATATGCTTCAGAACATCATTCACGGTTGGTGTGACTCGTGGCTGCTCATCCTTCTTGATGGTATTAGCTTCACTACGTAATATCACTTTCACCTGCTCCTCTTGCGTAGATGTGGGCACGGTTGTGATGGGTTCTTGGTATGATTTCCTGAATGGGAAATATCTGCCTGGTAGTCCATATAAGCTGCGGGGATATGGTACACTGGGTTTAGCCTCCATATCAAAATGCATTTTCCCCTTTTCATGCACCTCCTCCACCAGGGGTTCTGTTTCCTTAATCATAGTTATATACTTCACTTGATGATGTGTTTGAGCAGACTCTGCATTACGAACCGGTCTTTGTTGATTTGTATGCTTCATGGCCGACACTTAATTGGAGATTTGAGTCACAGTCGTCTCTAGTGCCCTCATTTGCGCTCCATGACTTTGCAATGTCTGCCCAAATTTATTCAAAATCTCGCCCTGAGACTGTAACTTCTTGGCGAACGTACTCATCATCTCTTGATTTTGTTGCACCACTTGACTAAGCAACTCAGTGCTTTTATCCTCCGCCTTTGACTGTGTCTTTGAATATGGATCTTGTAGGAAGTTGTTTGGATCCTGCCATGAGAATTTTCTGTCCTTCCTCCAAGTGTAATCATTGTTCCTATAGCCCTGTTGTTGCATAAATCTGACTTGGGCCTCCTCATTGGATTCTTCCTCTTTCTCCACAAGCTTCTTGGCAATGAGATCCAATTTGTCATTCAATTATTTGATGGGTTTGGCATCCCCTACAACTTTAACTTGTTCTGGTGCATCTCTATCACCCCAGGACTGCTTTTTGGTCACGTTCTTCAAAATCTCCCAACACCTTGTATTTGTGTTGTTTAAGAAGAACCCCAAACCTACTGAATCCAGGTTGCTTCTATCATGCTCAGCAAGAGCAAAATAGAAAATCTTGACCTGTTTCTCCTTGTCCAGCCCATGATGTGGGCACCTCCTCCGCATTATTTGAAAGTGTTCCCAAGTCTCAGAATATGTTTCACTGGCTTTCTGGCTGAAGTTGTGGATCTTTCATACAAGATCACTAGTCTTCTCGGGCGGAAAGAATCTCTCGAAGAACACTTTGACCATATGATCCCACGATTCCACATACTCGTCGTCCAAGTTATGCATCCATTCTCGGGCATTTCCTGCTAGAGAGCTGGGAAATAATTTCAAATAGAGCGCCTCCTGCGGAAACTTATCTATCTTGACCATATCATAGTTCTCCACAAACTGGCTTATGTGGGCCACCGGGTCTTCATTCTTCAGCCCGTGAAATGCATTGGACTTGACCAAATTGATTAGGCCTGGGTCAATTTTGTAGTTGGGAATATTGATGGCTTGCTTCTTAATTGTCCCCATTGATGCAAACGAGGACGACGCCTTGATTTTCTCCCAAATTGTCAGTTCCTCAGCCATTGCTTCCAGTTCAGATTCAGAATCCTTATTCTCGAGTTGATTTTGAATATTGATATCCTCATCGTCTGATCCCAAGAATGGGACCTCTGGTGATGAGTGTCCGTAGTCTGTGCTACGCATCTTCACCATGCACTAGTACCTGCAAGGTAATAAATTTGATTCAGTAGAGTATTAGGCGATTGAAAATTATGAAAGATAAACGATGAATTTCAAAAATAATAATAAAATAAAATGTGGCCTAGAGTGGCCGCTTGCAACACTCATAGTGCTGACAGATGTCGTGTCCCCGACAACGGCTCCAAAAACTTGACACGATTTTACCATGCATATAACGCAAGTGCATGCATCAGAGTAATATAGGCCTTTTTGAGGCCCGAGTCAAACATAGGGACACTGCAATGTCGGTAGACTACTTACTAACTACTCGCGATCAGCTGGACCAAATAAAAGGTTTTGAGAGTTGATTGAAAAAGAAAATATAAATAAAAGAAAACAACACAATCGATTAAATGTTTAGTTTAATCAATTCAAATGGGAATCTTTAGGATTGCAGTTTCACCACAGGTTCTCGTTGTATTCATTCCTACATAATTAATCAAATCCATCTCTCATTCTGGCTAGTGGCCTGTATTCAGAATTGTTCACTGTCGTGATACAATTCACTACATAAATCTAGGTCGGTTCCACGGTAGTAGTAACCTATACCCAAAACTAGGTGCGTGAAGACCAAACTCTGGGTTTCCACCATTAACCGTACATAACCTTGTTCAAAGGATTTATTAGTTAATGTGAATTTTGCCTCTTTTCCACCATTAATTCTTCATTCAAAGTAATTAAAGGCATTAGATTATCATTAGGGTGATCAATCATAATGATATATTGGAGAAAATGAAATCATACCACGGATTTAAGAGACAAAATATGAATTACTATGATAAAAATGTCATACAATGATTACCCGGGCTACTCCCGGTCCTAAAGACAAAGGAGATTAGCCCCGCATGTTCATCTCAATGAAAGACATGATGAGAGAAAGAGAAAACATGGAGAAACGTGGATGAAAGTGATGTAAACCCCTAAACAGAGAAGATATGGGTGTTCCTTGACGTAGAGTGCGCGATCTATAGCCTTCAAGCGGTGGAAAACGTCTTCTGTAGCTCTCAAAATGATCGGGGTGTGATTCTGGGCTCCGTTCATCTCTCCACCTCTCCTCGGGACTTGTGCAGTAGCTAATGACATGATACCCTTCTTAGGGCCACCGAAATTAGGTATATGGACCACTTTAGGTCGCAAACAGATCACCACCATTTGATTCGGGCCAATCTGAATTAAGAACTGATCTGACGGCGTCGATACCATCGACGCGGGTCGATGGTATCGACCCGCCATAGTATCGACTCATTCCCTTTTTTCTCTGTCATTCTGCTTGATGTAGACTCGATACCATCGACGCGGTTCGATGGTATTGACACCTTCAGGCATCAGTTTTGTCACCATTCCAACGTTGAAGCTGTGCATTGTCGATAGTATCGACTTTTGTGTCGATAGTATCGACCGGTTGATTGCTGGGTCACTGTAGGTATCTCGCTACCATCGCCCTCCCAGTCGATGGTATCGACTCATCTTGGCTCCTTGCGGCTGTCTCACTGTGACTGTGTCGATACTATCGACGGATTTCGATGGTATCGACAGCTGTGTATATGCATTCTTCCTGAAACTGCAATATAAATCCAAATCAGCTATGCTAGAACATATCTATATGATCATTTATGACCAAAAAGTTAAAATATGATAGATTTTATACGAAATGAGATTATAGCCTGAAGTGAATGAATCATGTGATACTAACCACAAAAGTGACTAATAAACACATAAAACACATGTAAAACAAGTATATAAAAGTGACTCAAAATCCTCGCATCAAACTCCCCTAGGCTTAAACATTGCTCATCCTCGAGCAGCAAATCTATAGAATAAAATTGTGAGGATCAACTAAAGAACAGATTATCACAACAGACCTTGCCATATGATCCCCACCATGCATTCACATACCGGCCCTCACTAACCACAAAATGGTAATTACCCTCTAGGCGACAATGATCATCCATAAGAGATATCCACCCCAAGATTGATGAACACTATCAAATAAGGCAGTTAATATAATAAAATCCTCCGGTTTAGGCTTGGTGCATCTTTGTGATCTTCTATCTACGTTGCTCGTTTCCTAACTACCATCTAAATGGAAGCAGATCTCCCGATATTAATGAATGAGGAGATAATCACGGGTGGCCTAGCAATTAGAGAAACGGGTGGATGGAATAGGTGGTTGTGGAAGAAATGGAAGCACATAACAGTCAATCATGTATACAAAAATTAATGACCTATCATGATGCAAAATGCACGTGAAAATGTCCTAATGCTACATTTTAGGTGGAATGATGCATGCACTATCATTCTATCCCAATGAGAGACAGAATATCTACAGAACTACACATGTGCTTGTTCTTCTTATTCTGCATGTGAACAAATTGCTTTCTCCCTCTGATCTTCGTATTTGTTTTCCAAGCCCTTATCTTGCTTAATAGAACAAGATGAAATTTTCAATAGCTTTTTCTTGGGCTTATTCACATATCTATTACTTTTTCTTTTTTTTCTTAACTTTTCAGAGAGTATGAAATAAGTCCTTTATTTGCAGAAGAAGCAAGATACATCATTGTACAAGATGATTAAAATCATGCAAAATGCAACTAAAATGACATTGACATGCACTCTAAAATTTTTGAATGTAGGATTATAATGCAACATTTTTTTCTTTTTTTTCGATGCAACAATTATAAACACTAACTACAATGCAATCCTATCTACATGATATGCAATCAAGAGATGACAAACTATATAGTGCTTCCAATTCTTATGGTGGAGTGTAGATAAGATGAAGTGGACAGATCACAAGATTAATTGACAGAACCATTGGAAGATATTATATGTCCCTCCTTACTGACATGTGTAAAGTCAAGAGGTTTCTCTCTCTTCATTTTAGATTAAAGTCTCATTACCATTTGGTCAGTTTAGGCTCAACATCTATTTCCGTACACTTTTCTTGAATCGTAGGCATGCACAGTTGTGGTTTTATGTTTTAAAGTTGACAAACCCAATTATTTTCTTAAGTCATATGCTCAAGTTCAAACAAAGCAAGCTTGGAATTTCATTAAAATTTTTCAAATTGACCCATGACTCCTATGTGACAAACAAAGAGATGACACATTAAATTAGACATCCACGGATACACTAGATAGCATGTGGATCCTAAAAACTAAGAAAATTGCGAGAATAAAAGAAAAGGCAATAAATGATAAAAACTAAAAATAAAAGATAGAAAAAGATAGAAATTGTTCCATCTCCCCCCCAAGCTTGAATTCGACTATGGCCTCATAGTCAAAAACAATCTTAACAAGTGGAACAGTGATACCATTTATTGTTTAGGGGGTGGATCCTGTGGGGCAGTAGGATCCGATGATGGATATTGCCCCTAGAAATTTGGATCATATAGGGGCATGTGTGGAGGTTGCGGATATCCCCCGAAGTAGTTTTGGCACCAGTAATGATCGTAGAAAGGTTGTTGCTTCATCTCCATCCTATGCAACCTGTCATTAATATTTTCTTGGTTGGTGAGGAGGAGGTGCTCGTTCTCATAGATGGTCTGCTGATTTAAGAATAGTCAGTTTGCAGTATCCTGAATACCGGCGAAAGAGGCGGTGTGCTGTTGCTTGGTCTGCTGGATCTCCTGCAGCATGGAGTACATTCCCTGCATAGAATAGACATCCTCTCCTTGTTGAGAGGGTTGTGGTGGCGGAGGCTATGAAGATGATGATGCACCCGGGTGGAAGCGTGGATGCTTCCACGGTGCCACTCGTGCACGAAGAGGAGTGAAAGCCTCCTCTTCCTCATCATGCTCGTCGTCGTCGTCATTGTCATTTTCGTTACCTTCGTCTTCTTCGTCGAAGTCGTTGATGGTGATTATGGGCCACTGAAAGTGCTGAGCTCCCTAGATGTGGAAGATGGGATCTAGAAGCGCGCACTCCCGATACTCCTGGTTGACATGGCAATGTGCATAGACCAATCCATTAGGGAGCGTAAGAAGATTTGAGCGATGTAGGTGATGCAGGTTGACTTTATTCCTGTTGACCAACGGAGTGAGTTAGGAAAAATCCAACCCAAGATAGAGAGCGAGCGGTGTTATAAGCCCCCCAAAGTGGATAGGATCTCGTCTAGTACTCCTCCGCACGGCCATCACACGCGTCAAGAAAAATGCGCCCCAGTTGAGCTCTTCTCGTCTCAACAGCTTATAAAGAAAGAACAAGTCTGTCTCCTGAAACTTACTGAGCGAAATATCACCTCGAGCAAAAACAGTAGTGCACAGCATGCGATGTAGAATTCACACAAATGGATGCTCGAAATCTGATATGGCTACATTATGATAACTGACAGACTTGCCTGGAGGCATGGTCATCAGCTTAGCAAAGATTTCATCATAATCGGTCTGGTTGTTCGGCCTCCTGTGCTGTTCTGAATCATGATTCCAGTTATAGATGGAATTGAACTGGTCGAGAGTGAGGGTGTAGTTGTTGTTGTAGAGCCAGAAAGAAACTCGCCTCTTTATCCACTCCCGATCGGTGGCGATAAGGTCGTTAGGCATGATGCATATGTCAAGCGATGCCATAAACTCCGCCACCAGTTCTTTGTACGTCGGCCACTCACCGAAAAAGGGGTGGCCTTCAGCGTGGTACTCAACCTCATCTGACATCCTTCCCGTATGTTGCGCTTGCCCATGGAGAACATAATTGAGGTTGGCCTCAATCTCGAGGTCACAGATCATGGTCCGATCAACATATCTGGTTGGCTCAATTTTCCTCTTGAGCAGCTCCTCGTATATCTTCTTTACTTCCGCTGAGGGATGAACGATCCTCGGACGAGGAATGGAGCTGGGTGGTGGAGAAACGAACATCACAATCTCCATCGGGACTGCCCGTGAAGAAGAAGCTCCTGCCGTCCTCACCATCGTGAACAAAGAGGAAGGGGAATAAGAGATAGAGCTTGATGAAGGTCGGAGAAGACGATCTTCGTTCGGTGCAAAGCTCGGTGAAGATATCCCGATCCTTTGATGCTCGATGAAGGCCTCTGGTCGCTCAGCAATGCTCAAAGCACTAGTTGAAGGAAGAATCTCTGAAGGTGTGAAGAGAGTTGTGAAATAACCCTTCCTTTTATAACTGATCCCGTCACTACTGCTGCCCCGTCAATACCACCGACGGGAGTGCCGATGGTATCGACACCTGTAGCGCAATCCATGTCTTCGCTACTATCGACGGTTGTCGATTGCTTGATGTGGGGGCCCGGATCGATGACGCGTCAATACTATCGACAAGAGTCGATGGTGTCGACCCATCCCACGGATCGTCTTCCTTGATTTGGCAGCCGTCGTTGATTTCTTCTCACGGATCGGTGACGTGTCGCATTGATACTATCGACTGGTGTCAATGGTATCGACTATGTGTGGTTCGAATACCCTCCTGAGGCCCGGGTGTTTCTTCCTTGTTGTTGTCATGTAGATACCATCAACAAGGTCGTTGATGGTATTGACTTCATTGAGACAAATTCTTCTGTAACTCTTCAGGGATCTCGTGAGTATTGACTTCTTGGTCGATACTATCGACCTAGAGCTATTGTATTCTTCGACGTCGTTGATGGTAAGTCGATACCATCGATGAGGCTGTCGATAGTATCGACACCGAAAATTTTCTGCAGCCACTTCCCTGTACCCACATCGCTACCATCGACACTGTATTTTGATGGTATCGACTCTGACTCAGTCCTGCACACTGAACAAAACGACTAAGGTATCATTTTTGTACACAAAAATGAAATTACACAAAACTAACTTGTAAATGAGAAAGAAAATGAAAGAACTACAAATTAAAACTACCGATGGTTGGGTTGCCTCCCAACAAGCACCCTACTTTAACGTCTTAGGCTAGACAAAATTAAGCTCATCAGTTTGGGGCATCGGAGAGTGTTCCTTGAGGTTCACTCGGCAGTTTGAACTCAACTCTTTCCTTTCCAATTTCTAATGTCAAGACACCTCTCCCGATAGAAGTGATAACATCAGTCGTCGCTTGAAACGGCCTACCCAGTAGCATCTCACAACCCCTTAGTTGTGGCATGCCCATGACAATGAAATTCACAGGAAAGATGAATCTGTCTAACTTGACAAGTACATCCTCACAGACCCCATATGGCATAACAATAGACCCATCTGCCAACTCAATAGTCATGGCATATTTCTTTAGTATCTTCAATCCAAGCTTTTGGAACGTGGATAACGGCATAAGATTTATGCTAGCACTTGAATCGCACTGTGCATATGGAAAGTGATGTCCTCCTATCGAACACGGTATGTAGAAACTCCCAGGATATTTCTTCTTCTCTAGTACACTTCCAGTGATTATCGAGCTCACCGTCTCATTTACAAAGCAAACATCTGTGTCTTTTATCTGCCTTTTCTTGGTGATGATGTCCTTGATAAAT
This sequence comes from Alisma plantago-aquatica, assembly GCA_963693085.1. NCBI lineage: Eukaryota > Viridiplantae > Streptophyta > Magnoliopsida > Alismatales > Alismataceae > Alisma > Alisma plantago-aquatica. The sequence continues at coordinate 957,858,702 of OY856413.1, read as the reverse complement.
TTTCCATATGTAGGAATCTTTTCTATCATTTCCACTAATGGAACATTAATATGGAGCTTCCTAAACATCTCCAAAAACTTCTTGTAGTGCCTATGCTCTTCTTCGACTTCCGAATATCCTGAAATGGCACGCTAGGATCTTTTATGCGCTTGTGCGGTGGCACATATGGGCTATTTGGGGTCTCCTCCCCTAAGCTTGCTTCATTTTCACCCTCTGACATAGGCTTCAACACATCATTCACAGTTGGTGTGACTCGTGGCTTCTCATCCTTCTTGACGGTATTAGCTTCACTGCGTAATATCACTTTCACCTACTCCTCTTGCCTAGATGTGGGCATGGATGTGATGGGTTCTTGGTATGATTTCCTGAATGGGAAATATCTGCCTGGTAGTCCTTATAAGCTACGGGGATATGGTACACTGGGTTTTGCCTCTATATCAAAATGCATTTTCCCCTTTTCATGGACCTCCACCACCAGGGGTTCTGGTTCCTTAATCACAGATATATACTTCACTTGATGATGTGTTTGAGCAGACTCTGCATTACCAGGAAGTCTTTGTTGATTTGTATGTTTCATGGCCACCACTTCATTGGCAATTTGAGTCACAGTCATCTCTAGAGCCCTCATTTGCGCTCCATGACTTTGCAATGTCTGCCCAAATTTATTCAAACTCTCGCCCTGAGACTGTAACTGCTTGGCAAACGTACTCATCATCTCTTGATTTTGTTGCACCACTTGACTAAGAAACTCGGTGCTTCTATCCTCCACCTTTGATTGTGTCTTTGAATTTGGATCTTGCAGGAAGTTGTTTGGATCCTTCCATGAGAATTTTCTATCCTTCCTCCAAGTGTAATCATTGTTCCTATAGCCCTGTTGTTGCATAAATCTGACTTGGGCCTCCTCATCGGATTCTTCCTCTTTCTCCACAAACTTCTTGGCTATGAGATCCAATTTGTCATTCAATTCTTTGATGGCTTTGGCATCCCCTACAACTTTAACTTGTTCTGGTGCATCTCTGTCACCCCAGGACTGCTTTTTGCCCATGTTCTTCAAAATCTCCCAACACCTTGTATCTGTGTTGTTTAAGAAGAACCCCGAACCTGCTGAATCTAGGTTGCTTCTATCATGCTCAAAAACAGCAAAGTAGAAAATCTTGACCTGTTTCTCCTTGTCCAGCCCATGATGTGGGCACCTCCTCAGCATTATCTAAAAGCTCTCCCAAGTCTCAGAATATGTTTCACCGGATTTCTGGCTGAAGTTGTGGATCTTTCTGACAAGATCATTAGTCTTCTCGGGCAAAAAGAATCTCTCAAAGAACACTTCGACCATATGATCCCACGATTCCACATACCCATCGTCCAAGTTATGCAGCCATTCTCCGGCATTTCCCACTAGAGAGCTGGGAAATAATTTCAAATAGAGCGCCTCCTATGGAAACCAATCTATCTTGACCATATCATAGTTCTCCACAAACTGGCTTATGTGGGCCACCTGGTCTTCATTCTTCAGCCCGTGAAATGCATTGGACTTGACCAAATTTATTAGGTCTGGGTCAATTTTGTAGTTGGGAATATTGATGGCTTGCTTCTTAATTGGTCCCTTTGATGCAGACGAGGACGACGCCTTGATTTTATCCCAAATTGTCTGTTCCTCGGCCATTGCTTCCAGTTCAGATTTAGAATCCACGTTCTTGAGTTGATTTTGAATGTTGATTTCCTCATCGTCTGATCCCAAGAACGAGACCTCTGGTGATGACTGTCTGTAGTCTACGCTATGCGTCTTCACCATGCACTGGTACCTGTAAGGTAATAAATTTGATTCAGTACAGTTCTAGGCGATTGCTAATTATGAAAAATAAATGATGAATTTCAAAAATAATAATAAAATAAATTGTGGCCTAGAGTGGCCGCTTGCAGCACTCGTAGTGCCGACAGTTGTCGTGTCCCCAGCAACGGTGCCAAAAACTTGACACGATTTTACCGTTTTTATAACGCAAGTGCACGCGTCAGAGTAATATAGGCATTTTTGAGGCCCGAGTCGAACACAGGGACACTGAAATGTCGGTAGACTACTTACTAACTACTCGCGATCAGCTAGACCAAATAAAAGGTTTTGAGAGTTGATTGAAAAAGAAAATAAAAATAAAAGAAAACAACACAATCGATTAAATGTTTAGTTTAATCAATTCAAATGGGAATCTTTAGGATTGCAGTTTCACCATAGGTTCTCGTTGTATTCATTCCTACATAATTAATCAAATCCATCTCTCATTTCAGGTAGTGGCATGTATTTAGAATTGTTCACTGTCGTGATACAATTCACTACCTAAATCTAGGTCGGTTCCAAGGTAGTAGTAACCTATACCCTAAACTAGGTGCATGAAAACCAAACTCTAGGTTTCCACCATTAACCATACATCACCTTGTTCAAAGGATTTATTAGTTAATGTGAATTTCACTTCTTTTCAACCGTTAATTCTTCTTTCAAAGTAATTAAAGGCATTCGATTATCATTAGGGTGATCAATCATAATGATATATTGGAGAAAACGAAATCATACCACAGATTAAAGAGACAAATTATGAATTACTATGGTAAAAATGTCATACAACGATTACCTGGGCTACTCCCGGTCCTAAAGACAAAGGGGATTAGCCCTGCATGTTCATCTCAATGAAAGACATGATGAGAGAAAGGGAAAACATGGAGAAACATGGATGAAAGTGATGTAAACCCCTGAACGGAGAAGATCTAGGCATGCCTTGACGTAGAGTGCATGATCTACAACCTTTCGGCGGTGGAAAACGTCTTCTGTGGCTCTCGAAACGATCGGGGCATGATTCTGGGCTACGTTCTCCTCTCCACCTCTCCTTGGGACTTGTGTAGTGGATAATGACGTGATACCCTACTTAGGGTTGCCGAAATTAGGTATATGGACCACTTTACGTCGCCAACAGATCACCACCGTTCGATTCAGGCCGATCTGAAACAAAAACTGATCTGACGGAGTCGATACCATCGACGCGGGTCGATGGTATCGACCAGCCATAGTATCAGCTCGTTCTCTTTTTTCTATGACGTTCCTCCTGATGCAGACTCGATACCATTGACGTGGGTCGATGGTATCGACACCTTTAGGCATCAATTTTGTCACCATTCCGACGTTGAAGCTATGCAATGTCGATAGTATCGACTTTTGTGTCGATAGTATCGACCGGTTGATTGATGGCTCGCTGTAGGTATCTCGCTACCATCGACCTCACAATCGATGGTATCGACTCATCTTGGCTCCTTGCGGCTGTCTCATTGTGACTGTGTCGATACTATTGATGGATGTCGATGGTATCGACAGTTGTGTATATGTGTTCTTCCTAAAATTGCAAGATAAATCCAAATCAGCTATGCTAGAACATATCAATATGATCATTTATGACCAAAAATATAAAATATGAGAGATTTGATTAGAAATGAGATTATAGACTAAAGCAAATGAATCATGCGATAGTAACCAAAAAAGTGACTAATAAACACATAAAAGGCATGTAAAACAAGTCTATAAAAGCGACTCAAAATCCTCGCATCAGTCAACCCAAACTTTTAATTCAACCAAATGAAAATTTAAAACTTAACCCGATTAGGGTTTCTAATTGGAAGATTGTCCATATATTGAATTAATCAATTGGATCCATTAGATCATCATCCAACATGTACTAGGGTCCTGACCTCAAACGGTCAACCCATCCAAATGGTCAACCCTTCTAAACGTCTTGGGATCCAAACCTCCAAACGGTTTGCAAATTGTTTGGTCTCCAAACGGTTTGATGAAACCATTTGGACCAAGGTCTTAAAACCGTTTGCAATAGAAACTTGTTGAAATGTGTGCCTAAGATGATGTTATCATCATCAAGCCTTATTCCATCGAAAACTACTGCCATTATCATGGTAGTTGCATCAACTAATCAAAGGAATTGCAAGAAAAGCAATTGAACATACTTGATTGAGAAATTGAATTCAATAACAATGAATAGGGGTTCAAGTTATATAACCCGCCTCTAATTGAGCTTCAAAGCTTGGAGCTTCACGTAAATAGTGGTGGAAGAAGCTTTTTCACACCACAAGGTTCGTTCCTCAAGCTTTTGAGTGAAAAGGAATGGTTAGAATTGAAGATGGGATCGAGATAAGAAGAAAACATGCATTGATTTATGATTTCCACCATGAAATCAAGGTGAACGAAGGTCAAGAAGCTTACCAACAGGTTGGGGGGTCGTCCTCCTACTGCTCCTAGCTCCATGGGTCATTTGTGCAAGCAAAGAGAAGAAGTGGATTCGAAAAAGCCTTTGGTTTGAGTGGTAAAAGATGTTTTTATAAGAAAATCAATGAGAGAGAAAATGCCTCATACAAATCCTTTAATTCCGAAATTGGTGCCACCTCTTCCCCCTTGGTTCCTTGCATGCAAAGGTATCTTTATCACCTCCGAATTCCCTTCCATTATCCATGAATTAAGGGAAACGAAATTAAGCACCTTAACCTTTATAATATTATTATCCATAAGTCAGTGGATAATTCTTTTTAGTTTCTTAATGCGAGTGGGTTATCCACTAACGTAGATATTTCCTTTGCCTTTTCAAGGAAAAAGGAAGTCCATATATGTGGATTTCAACCAACACAATTTTGGTTGAAGGGTAATCCATTTAATATAATTATATTTGCATTATTTCAATTATGCTTAAATCTTAATTATTTTAATATCAATATTCTCTCTCCTTCAAAGTAGCTCAAATGAGATGCCCCTCTCATTTTCTTGCCTCTACAAGATTCCAAGAATATTAGGGACCTTATTGAATTGGTAAATTGCATATTGAACTCTGGGTTTTGGGTAAATTGCACATTACACCAAAACTAGGTTTTAATGCTCTTTCTTGGTACTCAGGCTTTCACTAGATGTACCTCTACATCATATTCATTCCCATGATGCTTCAACACATGAGGAACACATTATCATGCACAATTTGCAATTTAACCCCTCAACTTGGGTAATTTGCACTTTAGTCCAACACAAGAAAAACATTACTTCCAACATAGTTCAAAATGGACTAAAATTGAAATATAAGTTCCTCTTGAGCCTTAATTACTTTTCAAAAGATAATATCAAGCATATAATTATCTTTCTTAAACAAAACACCTAGGGTTAAAGTATAACCCAGGTCAAGGATGTTATAAGTTATCCACCCCTTCCAAGGATTCCGTCCCTGAAATCATCAACGAAAACATCAAGAGAAAAGAGTAGGGTATTTCTTCTTCATCTCTTCCTCTAATTCCCACGTAGCTTCTTAAATGCCAAGGTGATGCCAGAGAACTTTTACCATACTAATGTCTTTCTTTCTCATCTTTTTAATTCTTCTGTCAAGAACCAACACAGGTCCTTCAGCATAAGATATATCATCATTTAGTTCTACCTCCACAGGTTGTAGAACTAACTCTGTGTCAGGATGACACTTCCTTAGCATAGAGATATGGAACACTGGGTGCAATCTATGCAACTCAGGTGGTAACTCCAGCTTATAGGCTACCTTTCCCATCCTTTCAATGATCGGATAAGGCCCCATAAATCTAGGAGCTAACTTTCCCTTCTTTCCAAATCTCAGGATACCTTTCCAAGGTGAGACCTTAAGGTATACTCTGTCTCCAACTTGGAATTCTAAGGGTCTACGATGCTTGTCAGCATAAGACTTCTGTCTATCCTGGGCATCTTTCAACTATTTTTGTATTACTTTAATCTTCTCAGTTGTTTGCTGTACTAGCTTAGGACCCAAAAGTTGATATTCTCCTATTTCATACCAACATAAAAGAGATTTACAATGTCTACCATATAATGCTTCATATGGTGCCATGTCAATATTCTGTTGATAGCTATTATTATAAGCAAATTATATCAAGCTCAGGTGTAGATCCCAACTTCCTACAAACTGAAGGACACATGATCTAAGCAAGTCCTCCAAGGTTTGTATGGTCCTCTCAGATTGTCCATCTGTCTGTGGGTGAAAGGTTTTACTAAACCTAACTGCGTACCCAAAGTTTTATGAAGTCATTCCCAAAAATGACTCATAAACTAGGGACCTCTATTAGATACAATTGTAGCTGGAATCCCGTGCAACCGCACTATCTCATCTATGTATATCTGTGCAAGCTTCTCAGTAGTGTAGGTTGTTTTGAGAGGTAAGAAATGTGCTATTTTTGTCAACCTATCAACTATCACCTAAATGGAATCATGACTTTTGGTTGTTCTAAGCAAACCAATCACAAAGTCCATGGTTACATGATCTCATTTCCACTGTGGTATAGGTAGAGGTTGCATTGTTCCTGTTGGCTTCTGATGTTCAACTTTAAGTTGCTGACACACCGGACACCACATAACAAACTCAGCAACATCTTTCTTCAATCTAGGCCACCAATACATATCTTTTAAGTTATGATACATATTGGTGCTCCCTGGATGCATAGCATACATTGAAGAATGAGCTTCTTCCAGAACCAACTTTCTTAAGTTATCAGCATCAAGTACTACCATCCTACCATGGTAACAGACTACCTGGTCATCTGAATCATGGAAATCATCTTGTTTCTCACTACCATACTCTGACCTAATTTGTTGAATCACAGTATGAACTTGCTGTGCTTCTTAATCTGTTGTCCCAGAGTAGGTTTTACTTGCATCTCATCTAACAATCCGGATAACAACGATACTTTAAACTGTATATTGTCTTTCCTTAAGGAGATAAGCATATCTCTTTTAAAGCACACTAAAGAGTTTAATTGTGCTTTATCTAAGGTTGGTGTTGCTGATTTCCTACTTAGTGCATCAGCTACCACATTAGCCTTCCCTGGATGATAATCAATTGTACAATCGTAGTCCTTGATTAATTCCATCCAACGGTGCTATCTCATGTCCAGCTCATGATGTGGGAAGATATACCTTAGGTTCTTATGGTCTGTGAAAATATAGAATGTTTCTCCATAGAGATAATGTCTCCATATCTTCAAAGCATGGACCATAGCAGCTAGCTCTAGATCATGTGTTGGATAATTCTCCTTGTGTTTCTTAAGCTATCGAGAAGAAAAAGAAATCACTTGTTTATCCTACATCAACAAACATCCTAAGACATTCTTGGATGCATCACAGAAAACTATGTACCCCTTCCCTTGCTCAGGTAACACTAACACAGGTGCACTAGTTAACCTTTCCTTTAGTAACTGGAATGATTGTTGGCACTTATCATTCCAGACAAAAGGAACCTCCTTTCTGGTCAACTTGGTCAGGGGTAAAGCTATAGAACTGAAGTTCTTGATGAACCTCCTATAATAACCTGCGCATCTCCGTCAGTGTCTTAGGTTGTTCCCATTGCAGGACAGATTCTACCTTCTTAGGATCAACACGAATACCTGAAGCAGATATTACGTGTCCTAGAAAAGAAACTTCTGGTAACCAAAACTCACATTTGCTAAACTTAGCATACAACTTATGCTCTCTTAGCAAAGTCAAAGCCTGACGGAGGTGCTACTCATGTTGTTGAGCATCTCTACTGTAGATCAAGATATCTTCAAAGAAGATGACTATAAACTGATCAAGAAAAGGTCGAAAGATTCTATTCATGAGTTCCATGAATGCAGTTGGTGCATTAGTTAGTCCAAACGACATAACTATGAACTCATAGTGACCATCAGTGTTCAGAAAAGCGCTATTCGGTGTACGGGCGGACGGGGCACTGAATAGAGTATATGTGGTATGCGGGAGTATATGCGGTTTTGGATTTTTTTAATAAATTAATATATGTATGTATATTTATATATCACTCATATAGAATTATATATCACATTGAACAATTACATACAAGGACAACATAGAATGATTAATTAGAAGAAAGGGAGCAGCAATATCATATAAATATTTAATTTGAAACAACAAAAATATCATATAAATTTCATTTTTTCAATTTCATGTATGTGTGTTTGGAAAAGCGGTGATTAAGCGGCCGCATAAGCGGGTAATCGGCCGCATAAGCGGGCCTGGACCGATTATTGGTCCGCTTTGACATATGCGGTGCGGTCCCCTGTCCGAACCGCTTAAGCGGCCGCATATGCGGCCGCACAGACCGATTTCCTGAACACTGGTGACCATACCTTGTCCTAAAGGCAGACTTAGGTATATCACTCTCCTTAATACGTAACTGATGGTATCCCGACCTCAGATCTATCTTAGAAATGATAATTGCACCACACAACTGATCAAACAAGTCATCAATCCTTGGCAGAGGATACTTGTTCTTTATGGTTACTTTATTTAACTGTCTATATTCAATGCATAATCGCATTGACCCATCCTTCTTCTTAACAAAGAGGACCAGAGCACCCCATGGTGAAGTACTCGGTCGGTAAATCCTTTCTCAAGAAACTCTTACAGTTGTTTCTTGAGCTTTTCCATCTCATCCGGTGCCATTCTATATGGTGTTTGTGCTATGGGTTGCATGCTCAGGATTAGATTAACCTCAAAATCAATCTCTTGGGGTGGAGGAACACCTGGAAGTTCTTCAAGAAAAACATCTTCAAACTCCCTAACTACTGAAACTTCAGAAGGATGAGGGCTATCCATTGTGGTATCTACCACATGAGCCAAGAATGCAAAGCATCCCTATCTCATCAACTTCTCAGCTACCATAGCTGAAACAAGACAAGTTGGAAGAATCTTTCTGTCTCCCTGAAAGATCCATGTGTCACCATCATCTGTGAACACAGCTTGCTTGGAACCACAATCCAAGACAACCGTGTACTTCTCTAAGGTGTCCATCCCTAGGATGATATCAAAACCCTGCATCTCAAGTGGAATAAGATCCACATGAATGCGATGTTCAGAAAAGGAAAGAGTGTAGGGAGAACACACCTCCCACAACACTATAGATCCCAGCAAAGGGGTTTCTAGCATAAAACTATCTGCTCTATGACTGACAGTCATGTTGCAGTCATGAATCACTTCTCAAGTGATAAAAGAATGCGTAGCACCCGGATCAATTAACACAGATACGAAGTAGGATGAAGACATATCAGAATAAAATAGTTCCATCTAACATGTCACAACTCAAGGGTTGACTACTACTTCGGGTTGATTCATAACATAGAATCTAGTTGTTGCTTTTTGTTGACCATGTGCTTGGTTGTTGGGTGCCGATGATCCAGCTTGGGATGCTTGTTCACGTCCTCTAGCATTATTACTGAACTGTCACCTCTGTGAGCCTTGTTGACTCTACCTCTGGGGTTGAGTTACAGTTCTGACTTTCTCAGGACAATCTCTCTTCAAGTGTCCTGACCTCCCATATTGGAAGTAGTTGTAACTTCCCAAACTCTGTCTGGGTGGTCCTGTCACTGATGCTGATGTTGTACTGGGGGCTCTACTTGGAGGAAAAATACGACCCCCTACTCCTAGTTGACGTCCATTGTGTCGGGGTATTAAACCTTGGTGGTGGTGGTGGTGCAGAAAACCTCAGCTTCTTAAAACTCTCGGACCTTTGTCCTTGAAACTGAGGATACACTTTCTTATTACTGGTATGTCACTTTTCGATCACAGACCTCTCAATCCACCTCACAGACTCCACAAAAGTAGCAAACCTCTCCTAGTTCTCTAAAGCAGACACCTGAGTGGTCAATTCAGCATTCAACCCCTTCTCGAAACACCAAATCCTCTCCTCATCAGTAGATGCCATGTGCGGATAGAACCACAGAAGCTCCATGAACCTAGCTTCATACTCGCTAATGTTCATCTGTCCTTGCCTCAACCTCTGAAATTGAGAGATCTTCTAATCTAGATACATTTTGGGAAAGTATCTAGGAACAAATTCTCATCGTAATTCATCCCATCCGACTTCAACACCTAGCCTTTTGCCTTCCTCAATGGTCCACCAATGGCCAGCACTCCCCATATGAAGATATACAACATGCCTTACCTTCTCTGCTTCAGGGATTTTGAGGATTCTAAAAGCTTTCTCCAACTCCGTCAACCACAAATCTGCATCAGTTGGGTCAGCTGTACCCGCATAGTCTGTGGCTCCCACCTCGCGAAGCCATTCAAATGTCTTTCCAACTCCTTGTCCTTCATTGTGGGTTGGTGCCCTCGGTGTAGGTGGTGGCATCCTATCTGCCATATGCGTCATAGTCGCCATAAACTTCCCGAACAAGGTATGGAAAGTTGGGTTCTCTAATGCAGCTTGATCAAGTTGAGAAATCTCAGGCACGAGTTGCTCCCTAGCTTGATCCCTTGCACCTCCTCCTGGTGCAGCAACGCTGCTCTCAGCAGCATGTTCATCATATGATCCAGACATCTTCAAGTTCTTCTTCTCCTATATGAGAAGAAGACACTATCAGATAAAATGGAAGACACCAGATAATACTCAACAACCTTAATCCTATGTCTCTGTAGACTCAACGAACCTAGAGCTTTGATACCACTAATTTGTGGTGAACAACTTAGTATTAACTAATATAACAAGATTAACTAATGCAGAAGCATATCGTTAGCAACGGATTACTAAAAATCACTAAAAATTAAAACCATTTATAAAGAGATCCATTCTCAGGAAAACTCTTTAAACAAGAATCATAGTATTATATTTACATACTGGTCCACATTATTCATTCCATGTATCATCTCTTCTCAAGGAACATATATAAATCATTGCTTTGATAAAAGAACAAGTAACAAAATCCTCGAGGAAATCAAACCAAAATCTCATATCAATATATAGACACTATCTACTGACTCCTAGGACCTAAGAGTACAGAGACGACACATAGGACTTCTATTTGCATATGTACAAGGCCTGACAGCCCATATCCCCACATGGGATATCCCTGATGTACCTGTTGTTGTTGATGCTCTTCCCCTACTACAAAGTTTCTGCCTCTTTGTCTGCGCCTACCTAAAAAATGTTGGATCTGACAGGGGTGAGACAATTATAAAATTGCCCCAGCGAGAGATATAACTCTCCATCGAAAACATTATTATTGCAGTTTAATAGAAATAAACGGAACAGTGGAATCATATATTTCAATAGACGATGGATCAATATCTATGCAGATTAGAGCAACAATCATATTCAAGTATTTCAGCTATAACTTGACAAGGCAGCATGTCTCTTATTCAATACGGAATTAAAGAACATAAATAACATTTATGTATCAAGGACATGCTAAGCAATATAACATCAACTAGTGGTTCTCGTATTTCAATCTTATGCAAATATACTACACAGCTGATTACGTTTTGCAAACATACTTAAGTTCTGAGGAGATGAGGTATACCGCTCATACTCCAACCGACCATTGTGAAGTCAAAATCGGTACCATACAAAGTCAATGGAAGAGCCGACTTCCATGACTTCCCACATCTCAGTCAGTGCGAGATCACATGCAGGACATCCAGTGTCTCTGCTACATAGCTTGCCAGGGTATAGTGGCATCTTAGCTATAGAGTTACAGTGGAAGCTGCACTCTCTTCACAATCGAGAGATTTCGTGTTTACCTCCATCGATCCGACATTATCATAATCGAGAGATATGCGATACATCCATCCCGGAACATATAATGAAGGATTGAGATGTTTAATGTTTACCTTCCATAAACTCCCCCATTTGGACGTACATATATTTTCTCCCATTGACCCCCACATAATCAAAAATATGCGAACTCCAGGAGATCTTGTAAGAAAACTTGTTTCACCATCACCAGCTACTGACGATGATGGATCTATGGTCAGAGCACTACATGAATAGCTTTCACTTGATTAATTAAGTACATTATCATATTCTTTTAGCATCAGTCAAGTTTTCAAACATAACTTATTAGGACAAATGCTATAAAGAAACATGTACTATTTTCATCAGTTACTTCTCAGTCTTTAAAATACATTGGGATCTTAGTCCCTCATTTTAATATTGAGAATACTCATCCCTTCACAACTCAATGCCATAATCACTTGGTTCTGGGTATTCAAACCCTTAACTCATCACTGAGCATTGTTACCACTTTTTTAGGTAACTATCACCTTCAGATCATTTGACCAAGGTAAACAGGATACTTGTTACATAAGCATCTCTCATGGCACTTAAGGCCCATTAATTCTCTTATTACCTCTTACTAGGCAACAAGGCATATTATGGCACATAAGGCCCAATAACAATTTTAGTAAATAAAACATCATAGCTCATACCTGGCTATGTTCATCATCTCATGATACATGCATGGTTAGCACACATGATAACAAATATATCAATCATATTTCAGCTCCATGCTATTCAAGGGTAACACCACTATTCCCTTACCAGGGTTAGGGTTCCCATTTCATTTCAATCAGGGTTAGACATCCCCTTTGTTCAATTAGGACCAATGATTCATCATGTCATTGTCCAAGATTAGGGTTTCATGCTATATAGTATAACCCAGAATTAGGGTTTCACACACCTTCACTTCTATTTAGAAATTAGAGTTTACTATTCACATCACATCACCCCAGATTAGGGTTTATATTCAATAACCCACAATTAGGGTTGACTATTCATTCCAAATAGGGTTTCATATTCAATTACCCATGATTAAGTATTACTATTTATCTAAATTAGGGTTTTATATATCATAACCCTAACTTAGGATTACTCATGTCTTCACCCTCAATCAGGGTTTCACTATTACCCTAGATTGGTTTCATTTAGAATTGCCCTGAATTAGGGTTTGAGTTCATCAATTAACTCAATTAGGATTTCATGATCTCTTTATAAAGGATCATACCCTAAATTATATATCACACTTATTTTTAATGTGTTAGGCTCGATTGCAACATGATTATCTTACATGTATGAATCTCTCTCTCTCATCCTCTTCTAGGATGTCCACTACTCAATTCTTAATTAGATTGAGCCTACTCTTTATTCAAAAATAGGCATTTAGGGTTCGCATGATGTATGAATTATTGCATCATTATGCATCAATGATTAATCCTACTAAGGGTATCAACCATCTAAATACATTAGGTGTCCAAAAGAATTGATCAATTGAACCTTCAATTACATGAGGTAAATGAATTGACCAATTGAATCATCAATTACATTGGGTGTCCAAGTGGATTAATCAATTGAGTCTACAATTACATTAAATATCCAAATGGATTAACCATGTTGAACCTAAAATGGTTTTAATTACTTAGACCCTAAACGGTCTTGGTCTCTCAGATTTCAAACGGTTTGAAACCGTTTGGGAAAATTGCCCTTGAAACCGTTTAAGCAAGAAAGGTGATGAAACCGATTGGGCTTGGGTCGCCAAACAGTTTGAGACCGTTTGGACCCAAACGGTCTTGAGACCGTTTGGTCCAAACCCTCTCAAAACCGAATGGACCAAAAAGATCTTTCAACACTTAACCAATTCAAGGTTTCCATCAATGAACCGCCTATCAATTGACTCCTTGATTCATTCATAAATTGAACTATTGAATCATCCTTCAATTGGACCATCAATTAGGGTTTTGAACCCAATTGAACTAGGATTTATAATCAAGAAACCATCAATTAGGGTTTTGAAATCGAGGAACCATCAATGGTTAACATTGTGGAACTAATTCAATTGAAATCAATGAATCATCATCAAATTATAATATGACCAGACGTCAAACAGTCCTGAGGTCGTTTTGATGACCTCCAAACGGTCTTGAGACCGTGTGGGTGACCTCCAAACGGTCTTGAGACTGTTTGGGTTAGTCAACCTAAAGTTTTAATTCAACCAAATGAAATTTCAGCACTTAACCTGATTAGGGTTTCTAATTGGAAGATTGTCCATATATTGAATTAATCAATTGGATCCATTAGATCATCATCTAACATGTACAAGGGTACTTACCTCAAATGGTAAACCCATCCAAATGGTCAACCCATGTAAATGGTTTGGGATCCAAACCTCCAAACGGTTTGCAAATCATTTGGTTTCCAAACGGTTTGGTGAAACCGTTTGGACCAAGGTCTTAAAACTGTTTGTAATAGAAACTTGTTGGAATGTGTGCCTAAGATGATGCTATCATCATAAAGCCTTAGTCCATCAAAAACTACTGCCATTATCATTGTAGTTGCATCAACTAATCAAAGGAATTGCAAGAAAAGCAATTGAACATACTTGATTGAGAAATTGAATTCAATAACAATGAATAGGGGTTCAAGTTATATAACCTGTCTCCAATTGAGCTTCAAAGCTTGGAGATTCATGTCAACCATGGTGGAAGAAGCTTTTTCACACCACAAGGTTCGTTCCTCAAGCTTTTGAGTGAAAAGGAATGGTTAGAATTGAAGGTGAGATCAAGATAAGAAGAAATCATGCATTGACTTGTGATTTCCACCATGAAATCAAGGTGAACGAAGGTCAAGAAGCTTACCAACAGGTTGGGGGTCGTCCTCATGCTTCTCCTAGATCCCTTGGTCGTTTTTGCAAGCAAAGAGAAGAAGTGGATTCGAAAAAGCCTTTGGTTTGAGTGGTAAAAGGTGTTTTTATAAGAAAATCAATGAGAGAGAAAATGTCTCATACAAATCCTTTAATTCCGAAATTGGTGCCACCTCTTCCCCCTTGGTTCCTTTCATGCAAAGGTGTCTTTATCACCTCCTAATTCCCTTCCATTATCCATGAATTAAGGGAAAATTAATTAAGCACCTTAACCTTTATAATATTATTATCCATAAGTTAGTGGATAATTCTTTTTAGTTTCTTAATGTGAGTGGGTTCTCCACTCACGTAGATATTTCCTTTTCCTTTGCAAGACACAAGGACGTCCATATATGTGGATTTCAACCAACACAATTTTGGTTGAAGGGTAATCCATTTAATATAATTATTTTTGCATTATTTCAATTATTCTTAAATCTTAATTATTCTAATATCAAGATTCTCTCTCCTTCAAAGTAGCTCAAATGAGATGCCCCTCTCATTTTCTTGCCTATTAAAGATTCCAATAATATTAGGGACCTTATTGAAGTGGTAAATTGCATATTGAACTCTGGGTTTTGGGTAAATTGCACATTACACCAAAACTAGGTTTTAATGCACAAACATTGCTTTATCAGCTCTTTCTTGGTACTCAGGCTTTCACTAGACGTACCTCTACATCATCTTCATTCCCATGATGCTTCAACACATGAGGAAAACATTATCATGCAAAATTTGCAATTTAACCCCTCAAATTGGGTAATTTGCACTTTAGTCCAACACAAGCAAAACATTACTTTCAACATAGTTCAAAATGGACTAAAATTGAAATATAAGTTCCTCTTGAGGCTTAATTACTTTTCAGAAGATAATATCAAGCATATAATTATCTTTTTTAAACAAAGCACCTAGGGTTAAAGCATAACCCAGGTCAGGGATGTTACAGTAATATCCACTCAATTTTGGATATTATTATTATAATGGTTAAGGTGCTTAATTTGCTTTCTTTTAATTCATGGATAATGAAGAGGAATTGCAAGGTGGGGGAGATGGCTTCATATTCAAGGGATGGAGGATAGTATGTGGCACAAATTTTGGAAATTAAAGGATTATCATAAGACTTTCTCTCTCATTGAATTTCCTTATATACATCCCATTTCCAACCCAAATGAAAGGCTTTTTCGATCCCTTCTTTCTTCCTTGCTTTGGTTGAGCACAAAGGAGCTTAGGAGCAACAGGAGGACATGCCCCAACCTATAGGTAAGCTCCATAGTCATCTTCAACCTTGATTCCATGGTGGAAATCAAAATTTAATGCTTTATTTCTTCTTTTCTCCATTCAATCTTCAACCTTAGCCATTCATTTCACTCAAAAGCTTGAGGACGGTCCTTAGGAGGTTGAGAAAGCTTCAATAACCATTGGAGACGTGAAGCCTAGAGCTTGGGTTCAGCTTTGAAGGGGGGTTATATAACTTGAACCCTTAAATGTCATTATTGCTTGCAAATTATCCATCATATGTTGAACCTTTCTTCTTTCTCGATTTTCTTTTGAATAAGTTGTTTAAATCTCCATGAGAATCATAGTAGATTTCGAAGGTTTCAAGCTTGATGATGATGACATCATCTTAAGCACACACCTCTATAATATCTTGTGCAAACGGTTTTGTTCTTTGGTGGTCAAACCGTCTCAAGACCGTTTGAGGGCAAACGGTCTTAAGACCGTTTGAGGTCAAGAGGACTCAAGACCGTTTGAGGTTAGGTGATGTCATAAGTTGGATGATGATCTAATGGTCTCAATTTAATCTAAATACAATGGTTTCAATATTGGAGGGTCCATTGATTGCAAGCCCTAATCGATTGATTTGATTGGAACCATAGTTGAGGGAATCAATTTCAAGTTGATTTGACCCAAATGGTCCCAAAACCATTTGGAGTTCAAACGGTCTCAAGACCATTCGAGACTAAACGGTCTCAAGACCATTTGGAAATCAATATGGTTGATTGAGATGGATGGTTGGAGATACAAGGGCTACAAACTGATGTATCCTCAATAGTTCAATTGATAATCAATTCAATGGAGTAAACCCTAATCAATTTGGTTGAAACAAACCCTAATTGCTCCTTTCAGTTATAAAGTGGTTTGGAACAAATGGTCATGAGACTGTTTGAGTCCAAACGGTCTTGAAACTGTTTAGGGATCAAACAGTCTCAAAACGTTTGGAGGTCCTTTCGGTCTCAAGATCAAATCATCTAATCAATTTCAAGGGAAATTGTTCAAACAGTTTCAATGTATAATTGCTCAAATGGTTTCAAGGGCTAGGTGCCAAAATGGTTTCAAAACCATTTAAGACTAAATGGTCCTAGACCTAGGATGCCCAAACGGTTTCAAAACCGTTTGGAGGGCAAACAGTTTCAAAACCGTTTGAAGGTTAAAAAGGGGAAGAACTGTTTGAAGGTTCAAGGTACCCAAAACCGTTTGTAGACTCAAGGTTATAAAAGGTCAATGGATTCCATGATTGATAATGATGATTACCAAAGATAAGTACAATGGTTGAATCCCTATAGTACTTAGGTGATTAGTACATTTAAAGTGGTTAACCTTTGATGCTTATGGAAGTAATATCTCAATACACTATGTTAACCCTTCATTCAAGTTGACCTAACTTAATCAAGCTTGAAGTAAATCAAAATCCTATAGAGGATGAGAGAGAGAGAGGAATTCCTACATAAATGATAACCGTGTAGTGGTTAAGCCTCAACACTTTCAACATGAATAAAATGTGTAATTAGGGTATGATCCTTGATAAAGAGATCATGAAACCCTAATTAAGAAGGTTGATGAACCCTAACCCTAATTGAGGGTGATGTCAAATGAAACCCTAATTAAGGGTAATGATGAAACCCTAGTTTGGGAAAAAGCTATAATAAACCCTAATTGAGGGTGATTGTAACATCCCTGACCTGGATCTTGCTCTAAACCTAAGTGTTTTTCTTAATAAAATTGATTATATGCTTGCTATTATCTTTTGAAAAGTAATTAAGGCTCAACAAGAACTTATATTTCAATTTGAATCCCTTTTGAATGACACTAAAAACAATGTTTTGTTTGTTTGGACTAAAATCCAATTTACCCAAGTTGAGGGGTTAATTTGCAAATGTTACATGATAATATGTTCCTCATGTGTGGAAGCATCATGAGAATGAAGATGATGCAAAGGTAAGGCTAGTAAAAGCCTGGGTACCAAGAAAGAGTTGATTAAATAATGTCTGTGCATTAAAAACCTAGTTTTGGTGTAATATATAATTTACCCAAAACCTAGGGTTCAATATGTAAATTGCCACTTCAAAATGGTCCCTACTATTTCTTGGGATCATGTGGAGCAAATAAAATGAGAGGGGCGTCTCATTTGTACCTCTTTAAAGGAGAGAGAATCTTGATATTAAAATAATCAAGATTTAAGCATAATTGAAACCCTAATTCAATTTAATGCAAAAATAATTATATTAATTGGATTGCCCTTGAACCAAAACTATAATGGTTGAGTTTATATATGTGTATACGTCCTTGTGCTTTGAAATGACAATGGAAATATCTACGTGAATGAAGGACCCACTCACATTAAGAAATGAAAAACAAATATCCACTAACTTATGGATATTAATATTATAAGGGTTAAGGTGCTTAATTTGTTTTTCTTTAATTTGAGGATAATTGAGAGGAATAAGAGGAAAGAAAGATAGCCTCGTATCTAAGGAATTGAGGGGGAAGAGGCAGCACTAATTTTGGAATTAAAATATTTTTATAAGGCAGTTTCTCTCTCATTGTTTTTTCTTATAAAAACATCTTTTACAACTCAAATCAAAGGATTTTTCGAATCCACTTCTTCTCTTTGCTTGCAAAACGGCCAAGGGAGCTTTGGAGGATCAGGAGGACGACCCCCAACCTGTTGGTAAGCTTCTTGACTTCCTTTCACCTTAATTCCATGGTGGAAATCGAAAATCAATGCATGATTTCTTCTTATCTCGATTTCATCTTCAATTCTAACCATTCCTTTTCACTCAAAGCTTGAGGACAAGCCTTGGCATAGTGAAAGGAGTTGCTTCCACCATTTTTGATGTTAAGCTCCAAGATTTGAAGCTCAATTGAAGGCGGGTTATATAACTTGAACCCTTAATCATTGTTATTGAACTCAATTTCTCAATTCATTTGATTCAATTGTTCTCCTTGCATTTCCTTTGATTAATTGATGGAATTACCATGGAAATGGCAGTAGATTTCGAAGGGTTGAAGCTTCATGATGATGACATCATCATAAGCACACATCTCAACATAATAGTTTTGCAAACGGTTTCATGGACTTTGGTCCAAACTGTTTCACCAAACCGTTTGGAGACCAAACGGTTTACAAACCGTTTGGAGGTTGAGTTCCAAACCATTTGGGATAGTTGACCGAATGGATGGGTTGACCATTTGAGGTCAGGACCCTAGATTGTGTTGGATGATGATCCAATGGATTCAATTGATTGAATCAATGTATGGACAATCCTTCAATTAGAAACCCTAATCGACTTGTTGAAAGAAAACTCAATTGATCCAAATGATTTCAAGTTGACTTGGACCAAACGGTCTTGAGACCGTTTGAGTCCAAATGGTCTTGAAACCGTTTGGGATCAAATGGTCTCAGGACCATTTGGAAACCCAAGGTTTATTGTAGTTGATGAGGAAGATCAAATGGTGTTGATTGATTTAGCATTGAACAACTCAATTGATAACCAATTCGACAAAGCAATCCCTAATTCAATTGGTTGAAAGATACCTTAATTGATCCTTGCGGTTTTGAGGCTGGTTTGGCCAAACGGTCTTGAGACTGTTGAGTCCAAATGGTCTTGAAACGGTTTGGGTCAAACGGTTTCAGGACCATTTGGAATCAAATGGTTTCAAAACCATTTGGTGTTGAAACCCCAAAACATAATGAAGGACCAATGTGATTGTGATGGAGTGGACTTTTGGAGTCCTTAATCATCCAATGACATAAGTGAAATCATAAGGTCAAATAATATTGAGAGTTCCAAGGTTTTAACAAAGTTTGTGTGTTGATTTCATGTTGATATCATGATTAAGATTCTCTAAGTTTATACCTTTGTGAAGTATTTAATTGGATGATCAAATAGTTAAATATTGACACTAAAATTGTATGGGGGTGTACTTGAGTGGTGACAAAGTTATTCCCAATGTTGTATAATAAGTGTATGTTTCAAGAAGATAGTATACATGTTTGAATATGGACAAATGATTAGTATTCGTTGGTGACCGATGGCTTAAGTTCAATATGCTAGACTAACATCTGATATGTTTAGTATGACGTGGTCTTTGCAAAAGGGAAACCCATGGATCAAGTCTGTGCATCAAGTATTCCCTGCCCTTGGATGTATCTCACGATTGAGAAGACTTCTTCTTAGTCACTACAGTTGGCCCCATAACCACAATGCTAGGCGTGCACATCGTGGAGTAGGGAAACAGGCACGTTCTACCCTTCCATGATTACTGGTCGTGTGAGTACGAGATGGGTAGTTGCACCCGGTGCTATAGGTGTAATGAGTTGAGCGCCCTTTCCCTCTCCATTATCCCTCCACCACAAACTGCAGGTGCCGTGGGTAAGACGAGAGGCCATACTTCCATCGTCAGTGGACGAGGAGTAGCAGTGCAGGCTGTTCAAGCAGAGAACGACGTCATCAGCCTGTACATGGTGAAAACACTCTAAAGCAGAAAGGAGGCAGAGCAGCGTGATCGAGGAGTTGCGCAGCAGAGTCTAGGCGAAGGAGATCTTCCCTCAAAGGCGACGACATGAGACACATGTATCTCGCAGCTACAGCTAAGCTGGCATGGTAGCATCACGGAGGTGCAACCTTAGGAGACGATGAGGAGGCTCCATTGTGAGGTATCTCTTGCCGAAGATCCCCAACGTAGGCGGCGCCCACGCACACCAGAATGGATGACACACACTTGCGTCAGACTCCGACGACAGTGACTTTGATCATGCTAGAGAGAATAGGGAGAGGCATATCACCTTTTGCATGACGGAAAGCCTGTGGTGACGGAATATCGGAGGCGGCCATCCTCGTCGGACTCCCAAGCAGTAGCAGGAGGAATCCATGGCAGCATGTCTATGACGGACACCCCTCACGGACGTGAAGGCAGGCAAAGCCTCCCCCAGTGGAGATCAGTGGTCGGCGGGGTAGAGAGAGAAAGGACGAAGATCTTGGTCTTGTTTTGGCCTAAAGAGGAGTAACAGATAATGACCAGGACCTCGCCAGAGAGGAGTTGGGTGGCGGCGCCTCATGAAACAGAACCCCGCGGGCTCTGTGTTTGCGTCGGACGTGAGAAAGATGAGGAAGTGGATCGGGTCCAGGACATGAACTGGCCGGCCCAAGTGAGAGTTGCGCCAGCCCTTAGTGCCACGTGTCGATGTCTGAGTGGTCTGAAAAGGTAAAATCTTAGTAATTGCTCAGATCTTCTATAAATCGCAATAAATAGCTCGAGTATCAGAAAATTACATATAATCTACCAAAATGCTCAAAAAAATGAGTAGAATAATATGAAAGCATAATATCAGTAGTTTGATGATTAAATCATAGTGATATCATGTAAGATGTGTAATGCTTGTTTAATGGATAATAAATATCAAACGATGGCCTAAAAGTATGAGAAAATGCCAGTAAGTCCATAACCATGCTTAGAATACATATGATATCAATTAAGGTCATGTTGATGCATGAGAGTATATAATTTGATTAATATGGCTAATTAGGGTTGATAACCCTAAATAAAATGTAATAAATATAGGCATGCAGGGTTAATAAATGATGAAATTTATAGAGTAACTTCATATCAGTATAATGAACCTCAAATTTAATTATGAGATCATGATGATTCACGAAATCCATGTTATATGAAGATGAACCTTGAAACATGTGATGAAACCCTAATTTAAGTAATACTTGTAACTTAGGGTTAATATGTATAAATAATGATATGGAACCTGATATTCAGATTATGTATCCTAATATAGAACATAACATCAGTAACATAAATCCCACATAAGGATGAAGATAAAACAAGTCATAATGTATATATCATAATGAGATAAGCAAACCCTAATATGAACATGATTAGGGTTAAGATGAGATGTGAGATGATGGGAACATGATGATAGTATATGATCTTGTCTTGATCAGGTTTAGCAAAGATATAGATGGCATGGATATATGTGATTAAGTTTATCTCTTGATCAAGGTACGCCATTACCTCTTACTTGGCTTATTATACAATATGCTTGTGTTATATGGTAGTAAAGACTTGGCATATGGTATTGATTGAAATGATTGTTCTTGTATGATATGTTGCATGATTTTCCACACTTATTTCTATGAACACATGAAACATAATATATCAGTTCCATTATATCTAAGAACTTCAACTCTTTGGTAGTAAAGTGCTGGAAATAAGTACTTCAACTCTTTGGTAGTAAAGTACTTGGAAGTGATCCAACTCTTTGGTAGTAGATCACATTGTGAAATGATCCAACTCTTTGGTAGTAGATCATAAAGGCCTACATGCATTCAACTCTCAGGTAGTAAATGCATGGATCATATAATGGAAAATGTGCTTAAAATATGTGTTCTCTTTTGTTGATGAATATCTTTGTGCAAGTATACACTTTTATTATATTTCTTTATAACTGCCAAGTATTAGTTTTATCTTATTGCCAAGATATGATGAGAGGTATATAAAATACATGTAGGTGTACTCAGTACAGTATTCTTGAATATTGTGTTGACGTGTACCGCATGTAATCTTTTGTTTTAGGTTGTGGTTATGCTCTTGAAGATCCAGGATAGTTGAGAGTTGTGTGGTGAGCTGATGTACAGGTGGACATGTTGTCTTAAGATCATGTAGTTTAGTGGTAGTACATGTATATGTATAGTTTGATGTTCAATATGTAATACCAAATGTTGTAACAATTCATGTTGTAACTATATGTTGAATGGTGAACATGTGTGTATGGTTTTATTATTGTTCATGTACATGTGCTACTGATTGTTTCCTTCTGACTCCCTTGATTTTCTCTTTTTTAGCCTAATGTGTGATGTTTAAATTGGGATTCTCGCTGAGGTGAGGGTTTCAATTTGGATGTCATACATCAGATTAAGTTTTAGAAAATTTGGGGACGTCACAGTGATCAAATCGATTGGAAACTTAAGGTGATCATTGATCCATTGCTCCAATGGTTGATAAGTATGATTATCAATGATAAGTACAAAGGTTAAATCTCTAAACTACTTAGATAATCAATATCTTTAAGATGGTTAACCCTAAAATCTTATGAAAGCAATGACACTGTATACTATGTCAATCATAGTTGTATGTACTTGATTGAAGGGTTGATGTAACCTAATCAAGTTAAGAGGTTGATAGAAAGGAATTCATACATGAGTGTTTTTTATGTAGAGTATGTGATTAGGGTGTGATCCTTAGTGAAGAGATCATGAAACCCTAATTGAGAAGGTTAGACAAACCCTAACCCTAATTCAGGGCAATTCTGAGTGAAACCCTAATCTAGGGTAATGTTGTAACTCTAATTAAGGGTAATAATATGAGAAACCCTAATTATGGGTAATGGAATATGAAACCCTAATTGGGATGAATAGTAGACCCTAATTGTGGGTTACTGAATGCAAACCCTAATCTAGGAAGATATTAAATGGAACCCTAATTTAGGGTAATGTGATGTGAAACCCAATGTATTGATGTGATGTGAGACCCTATTTCAGGGTGATGATATGTAAAGTGCATGAAACCCTAATCTTGGGCAATATGGTGATAAACCATAACCTTAATCTGGGTAATGGGATGAGTATTCCCAATTGACATGAAATGGGAAACCCTAACCCTAGTGTGGGAATAAGGGTGATACCCTTGAATAATGATGATATATTTGTTTTGCATGGTGCTGACATGTAATTGATGAAACTGCTATCATCTATTCTAACCATGCAGGTATCATGAGATGATGAGCATAGTCAGGTATGAACTATGATGTGTCATTTATTTAAAATTGTTTATTGGGCCTTATGTGCTATAATATGCCTTGTTACCTAGTAAGAGTTAACAAGAGAGTTAATGGGCCTTGCTTATGTAGCAATTATCATGTTTACCTTGGTCAGATGACCTAAAGGTGATAGTTACCTGAAAAAGTGGTAACAGTGCTCAGTGATGAGCTAAGGGTTTTAATACCCAGATCCATATGATTATGGTATTAATATTGTGGAGGGATGAGAATTCCCAATATTGACATAAGGAACTAAGATCCCAATATCTTATAAAGATTGAGAAGTAGTTGATGGAAGTATCCCATGTTTCTTTGGGGCATCTGTCATAATAACTTATGTTTGAAAACTTGGCTGATGTTAAAAGAATATGATAATGTACTTAATTAATCAAATGATACCATAGAATGTACTTGCCCTGACCACAGATCCATCAGCGTCAGAATTAGCTGAATGGTGAAATGAGTTTTACTCAGAACACATATTTTTGAATATGTGGGGGTAATTGGGCAAATATATCCTTATGCCCCATAGGAATGGCTACGGGCTATGTCCTATGTACGGGATCGGTTTCAGACTATACCCCGATAAGAGTATGGCTACCAGCCATGACTCCCCAATATAATACCAGACATTGGTTGATGGCCATAACCCTACAGATAGTATATGCTACGGGCTATAACTCTATAGCAAAGATGCCAATATACCCTGGAAAGCTAATTGCAGTTTGACACAGGATGTCTCTGCTAAAAGTAGTCTCATACTGATCGAGACAGATGAGGTCATGGAATCTGACTCTCCCATTGACCTTGTGTGGTACCGATGCTTTATGTAATCAGGGTCGGTTGGAGTATGAGTGGTATATCTCATCTCCTTAGGGCATAAGCTTGATTGTAAAATGTAATCAGCCGTGTAGCATAATTATTTAAGATTGATATATGATAATCATTGGTTGATGTCACTCTGATTATCATATCCTATATGGATAGATATTAGACATGATTTTCAATTCCTTATTAAATAAATGGCATGCTGCTTAATTAGGTTATAACTGAATTGTTTGACTAAAATTATTGCTCGAATATGTTAAACATTGATTTATCTGTTGTTGAACATAAAAGTCTTCTTTGCTTAGTTTATTTCCATTAAACTGCAATAATAATGTTTCGGTGGAGAGTTATATCTCTCGCTGGGGCAATTTTATAATTGTCTCACCCCCGTGGGATCCAACATTTTTAGGTGGACGCAGACGAGGTTGAGACATAAACCTCATAAAAAGGGAAGAACGGCAGTAGTAGTAGCAACAGGGACAGAAGTGAATCCTGAGGTGGAGATACTGGCTGTCAAGTCTTGTATATGTGTAAATAGAGTCCTAAGTGTCGTCTTTGTACTCTCAGGTCCTAGGAGTCAGTGATAGTGTTTATATAATTGTTCTGAGATTTTGGCATGATGCCTCGAGGATTTTGTTACTTGAGCTTTTGATAAAGCAAGTGATGTATATATATATATATATTCCTTGAGAAGAAATGGTACAGAGAATGTACTATATGAACCAGGATGTGAATGTAATATTATGGTTTTTGTTGATAGAGTTTTCCAGAGAATGGATCTCCTTGCAAATGGTTTTATTTTTTAGTGATTTTTAGTAATCCGCTGCTAACGATAGCTTCCGCTTAGTTAATAACATTTTGTTCGAATGGTGTATCATAATTAGTGGTATGAGAGCTCTAGGTTTTCTGAGTCTATAGAGACATAGGATTAAGGTTGTAGAGTTTGTTCTAGTGTCTTCCAATTTATCTGATAGTGTCTTCTGCTCATATAGGAGAAGAAGAACTTGAAGATGTCTGGATCACATGATGAACATGCTATTGAGAGCAGCATTGCTGCACCAGGAGGAGGTGCAAGGGACCAGAATAGGGAGGAGCTAGTACCTGAATAACCCTAGTTCAACCAAATAGATATGGGGAATCCAGCCTTCCAAGCTATGTTTGGGCAGTTTATGGTAGCCATGACTCATATGATAGATAGGATGCCACTACCTGCACCTAGGGTACCAACCCACAATGAAGGATACAGAGCCGGCAAGACATTTGAGTGACTTCGCCGGGTTGGAGCCATAGATTATGCTGGTACAACTGATCCAGCTGATGCAGACTTATGGATGACTGAGCTGGAGAAAGCCTTTAGGATCCTTAATATCCTTGAGGATGAGAAGGTGAGGCATGTTGTATACCTTCTAGTAAAAATTGGGCCATTATTCACGAGTGAGTCATGTCACAAACCCCTCTCTACAGGCCCTCACAAATAGGGACGGTTGTGAGTTTGGCCCTCACTAATGGTCCGTGAAGAGAACTCACGTGACAAATACCAGTGGCCCTCACGAATACAATTGTCACAGACCAACTGACCCTCAAGAATGTTATATTGAGGGACTATTTAGCCTTCATAAATTCATTTTTGAGGGACTATTTATCCTTCATAAATACATTTTTGAGGGACTGTTTATCCTTCATGAATACATTTTTGAGGGCATGTTTAGTTCTCATTAATATATTTTTGAGGGACTTGATGGTCTTGGAGAATATATTTTTGAAGGGCTAATGCCTTCATTAATATTATTTTTGAGGGGCTATGTGGTCGTCATCAATGCAATTGTAATGGCCAATCTAGATCTCATTTTTTAGGGACTAAAGACCTTCATGAATATATTTTTGAGGGATTACTATAAATGATTTGGTTATTGATTTATTGAATGATTTGTTGAATGTTAATAATTTTAAATGAAAACTTTGTATATATAACCTTAAGCAATATTTTTATAAAATTCACATGACATCATAAGAAGATTCAACACCAAAATGACACATAAAAATGTTAAATCACCTCAAACCAATTTTTGTTATTGAAGCAAAATATTATCCATACATTGTGTGCTCAATGTTGATATAAATAAAGAATACATATGGTTATAAAATTTGAGATTGGTGACAATCAACATATCATGCTAGAAACTCTTAAGATCTAATGTCTCCACATTCCTTCAAATGGTGTGGTTCTCTTCATCAATGTCAGGCCTCATATGGTTGGGTACTTGAGTATTCTTCTCCTAAAAATAACAAATCATTATATTAATAGAATTTAAAGTTTATACATAAATCATAGTAAAACAAACAACTTACCCTTATATTTCGGTTCTGGTGTACTCCAAGGTGCATTGTCGGTCGAAATCCATCATTAAAAGCAATTCTACCCTATCAATATAAATACAAAAAGGAATCAGAGTGAGTGTGAAGTTGAGATAAATGTAAGTGAACCAACATAGTAGCAACATGCACTTGTAAACTAAAATTATGGTTGAACTCGATAAATAGTACATAGTTAAAAAAAAACTCCGTGGGTTATATGCCTATTAACACCTACACATTCTACTCTTGAACCATCTTCATCACAGCAGCAAGCTGCTGCTTCCACGTCAGCCAACAACAACCCCAAGAAACCGCCTCCACATCAACAACATCCTACTACTTCCTCCCATCTCCTAGAAACCACCTGCAAATCTACAGACCACCCAATCTTCCATCATAACATCATCATCTCCTAGCAGCATGCTATTACACGCCACCACCAGCCCACACCATCATCCACTACCAACAGCCCACACCATCAGCCACCACCAACACCTACACATCAACACTCCCACCCACCAGCCAACACCACCACCACCAGCCAACATCCACCGCCACCAACCATCACGCCACCATCCACAAAACAGCACCAACAATAGAAAATTGCTACTCCATACATCCTCCACACACCAAAACACAATACAACAACCACCATCAACCAACAACACCAACATCTACCACCAACCAACACCCAACAGCTACCACCTCACTCCACCAAACAACTATCCAACACGACAGCCACAGAACCACCATCACTCACTGCACCACCACAAACCTCCACCATTCAACACCAAGCATAGCAGTAAGTTGTTGCTTCCACCACTTGCACATAACAAAATCCTCCACCAAACTATCCATCATGATAGGCACAACACCACCATCAACCACAACACTACCACAACACCACAAAACCACCACAACACCAACAACAACATCTCACTCCTCCACAACAACAACTGCGAGCAGCAGCACATGCGCATGGTTCAATTTCAATTTGAAGTTGCTCAATTGTTTTGTACACACATATCAACCTATTCAAGATAGCCTATCTATTTTTTTTCCTTGACTGTCAGCTATACACATATCATAACAACCTAAATAAACTAGTGCTCCTTTATGCAGTATGACATGTTTTTGAGACAGTAAGTGTGACAAAGTGGATTTTTGCAAAATAATGAGATAATTACTCTTTTTCCCTCATTATACCTACTAATGGTCCCAAACTATTTTTCTTGTCGTCATAATCATTATTGAGACTCAAATCTAAGATATGGTGACTAATGTAGTTTTTATACACATAATAACACTTCAAATTGGATTCATTCATCACTTTGTCCAAAGAATCAAATTGATACATCAAACTTCATATTTTGGTTATTAAACTTTTTGCAAATGTTCTCCACATTTTTATGAAGTTTTGGTCCAAATTTGAGAACAATTGGACATTCCTACAAGTTACTACGATTTCTTGAAGTTAATGGGTAAAAAACCCCTTTATTTGCTCTTTATTTACTATTTTATTTGGCTTTTCCATGTCACTGATCCATGACAAGGGATCGGGGTGAGTCCCAGCCTTTGGATTCACCCTCCCACAGACCAGGGACCAATCGAATGACCAGTTCATTGTCTTCTACCTCCCGCTGATTGCGGGGAGGAGACAATAGAACTGAAACGGTCAATCAGCCAATTAAGACCGTGTTTTGAAAATCAAAACGAACAAAACTTCCCAGCTCGTATTTTTGAACTCAACCATACCCATTTTGACCATCTTTCATGCTCTATCCAACCGTCAAAACGAGCTCTTTGCTCTCCCCTCTCACCCTGGTGGCTATGGCTGCCACCATAGGTCGATCTAACCCTAAACCTAGCCCGAAACTCTATAAAAATACCCCCTCTAGATCCGTCGTCACTCCTCCAACCGAGCCCACCACTTTTCATGTTGTTTCATGGTCTCAACCACCCCTAAACCTTTCCCCTTCTCCTTGCTCCCTCGGCGGCACCGCCGCACCAGCCCAGTTGGGCGATTGGGGACCTCACCCCCTTTTCATCCTTTCTGGCCACTGTTGCCTCCTCGAGGCCGAGGTGAATCCGATCGGCCTACTCGCAGCTTCCCTTGTGCCCTCCTGCCCCTTGAGCTATCTACTATGGCAAGACCTACTGCCTTCCTTTGTGTCTTGCGTGAGGCCTGCGCAGATGGGATCCAGACACCGTGAACCGCCGGTCCAGCTAGTGGCAGCCAGCCCAAATAAACTGATCAATCAAAAGTTGAACCAGCTTAGAGGAGTGAACCGGCCAAATCAAAGGCCTGAACCAAATTTTTGATCAAGTGAGCCACCTAGAGAATGTGGCTCGATCTGGGCCTTTCCTTGCACATCCGACGACCCTCGTTTTCCATATTAAGGTATTTTGCCTCCTCTTTGCTCAAAATTGCAACAAATGATCAGATCTTGTTTTAATTGTAGAAAATACATCCTAGCTCCAAATTTTACGAATAAATAGTCAACCTTGATCAGAAAAATCCAATGAAACAATTAAAATTACTTTTGAAACCTGATTCCAAATGTTTCTCACTGATATCTCTAGATCTTTGATCCTTTGCATATTTAAATTGTCAAATGACTCATATTCATGATTAATCTTTAGAAACCTTAAATTTGGACTCTAATGATTATTTTGTAACCTATATCTGATATATTTGAATCATCTACTCTTGAAACTGAATCATTAGTGATATAGATCTTTTTATTTGATTCAATCTTTATTATAACGAATAATGAGTAATCTTGATATTGATCTAAATCTTGCAAAACCTTGGTATATTCTTGAACCATCAATATGATCCTGAATTCCAACTATACTAAGTATCATGATGATGATTTAGAAATTTGATGATGACTTGGATAATGATCATAAATTAGGGTTAACACATATGATCCTAGAAAACCTAGGTAAGTCATTCACACTTGAATATATTGTATACTTGAAATAATGTTGGACATGTTGAAATATTGATCATAAGTGAATGACCCAACCCTAAGGTTGACATAGGAAAAGTGTAACCCTAATCCCAAATATTAAAACATGATTTTCTGAACATCATGATCTTGAACTTTGATCCAATCTTGATGATTTAGAATCTGACTCGAAGTGTTGACATATTGATTCAAATATTGATCATACTCAAAATCTTTGGTGAAAGGTACGCTATTATATGACTCCTCCTTGATTGTATTGAAGATAATTTTATGTATCTCTTGATTGTATACTTGGCTATTTATTTGGATGAGCTACTGTTCCATATGATTAGTCTTCTATTTTTTCTATACTATATTTTGAAAAACATGAGAACATAAATTACATGCCCATTATGACTGCCCGTATATTGATAATGATGATGATATTGATAATGTTGATAATGTTAATATTGAGTACAACAACCCCCTCATTGGAGGCGGGACTTGTACATTGGCCTCCTATGTTCCTATGGTGAGAAGGAGCAAAGTGTCTTACCCCATTGCGTTGGGGCGATAAAGTCACACAAAAATATATAAGCATGCTTCTCGAATTACAGCATAATGGGAACTCGTAACAAAAATTGAATTGTTGAATAACAACCTTTTTGTCGAATGATATTGAATGTTTGGAAATCGTTTGTTATACTTTGAAATATAAGTCCTGCCAAGTATACATATTTTTCTTATAAACTATTTTTCTTGATTTTGATAGCGTACCGTGCAATTGCATGATTGTGCCTCAATTTTATTGATTTTAGGTAATACAAATGGAATATTGAATAAGATCGCTTCCGCACTCATACACTATGATGACAAAGATAAATCGGGTATATCTCCATATTGGGTTAGTTTGTTCTTTAATTATCCAGTTTTGAGTTATTTATTTCTTATTGTATATGCCAGTGTTATTGATCATATTGGGCCACTCAGGGACGGGCGCTTCAATCCTTTTTCTACTGTCTAGGCAGTGGGATTAGGATTGGGGTAAGAACAGTTCCGTGACAGTAAGAAAACATTTTTTATTTCAAAATTTTCCACTTAGTGGTAACATAAGCATATATCAAAATCAGAACTGGAAATTGTTACATCAATTTTCAGAAAACATCCCATATTTGCTCTTCTATACTAATTCCACATGCCGAAAGCCGCACTTCATTTACAAGTTGAATATCTACAGATATGACAGATAAAAGTGATAAAGGCCCATACCAAATGTTCAAAGCTTTGTGGCGAATGCTGATTGGTTCCTACTCAAATTCCCTCGGCCCAATTATCCGTTACCAGTAGCAGCAGGCTGTAGAAGTGATTTCCAGAGCGAGGGTTAAGTGGTCCCGTATTTGATTTCCTTTCAGAAAGAATCGCATTTTCTATAGAAACTTGAAATGATATTGTTTCCGCCGTTGATATAGTTGCACACTTTGCTTGAACATTGCATTTATAGTCAAGAAAAGTGTGCAACTATATCAACGGAGAAAATAGTATCGTTTCAAGTTTCTATAGAAAATGTGATGCTTTCTGAAAGGAAATCAAATACGGGACCAATCGGCATTCACCACAAAGCTTTGAACATTTGGTTTGGGCCTTTATCACTTTGGTCCGTCACATCTGCGGATATTCAACCTGTAAATGAAGCGCGGCTTTCGGCCTATGGAATTAGTATGGAAGAGCAAATATGGGATGTTTTTTGAAAATTGATGGAGCAAATTACAGTTCTGATTTTGATATATGCTTATGTTACCACTAAGTGGCAAACTTTGAAATAAAAAATGTTTTCTTACTGTCTTAAAAGAAGGAAATGTAGATATCTAGTCTGTAACTACTTATAGGACTTCTTCAATCCCTGTAAGAATACATATGACATGTTTTTGCTGAAGCTTTAAATTAATAAGATACATGTGCTGAAATGATTAAAGCAGATATAATTTTGGTCTTGAATTCTTGCTTCTTGTGACATATGCTTATTGAATGTAGGCCATTTTCAATTGAACTGTCGGCAACACCTCACTCCTCCATAACAGCAGTTGTGAGCAACAGCAACTGGAAGCAGCAGCAGCAACCAACATATGAATAAGCTCCAGTTGGCTCTTATTTCTTACACATTTCGAGATAACAACTGAAGAACAGTTGTTGAAGATTCATTAGATGCAATATTAGCAAGGACTGCACCTTGGTGAGTCTAAAATAGGAAAAGAACAGTTATTGAAGATTCATTAGATGATGTCTGATGAATAAATAGAGGTATGCACCTTGGTGAGTCTAAAATAGGAAAAGAAGTCAAGGACTTAATGAGTTCATCTTCTTACTGGTATGAAGCTACATTGAAGTGAATTGCTCAAAACAGGAAAAGAAGTCAATGACTTAATGAGTTCATCTTCTTACCGGTATGAAGCTACATTGAAGTGAATTGCTCAAATTGAAGTGAATTGCTCAAAATACTGAAGAACGGTTATTGAAGATTCATTAGATGGTGCCTGATGAATAAATAGAGATCTGCACCTTGGTGAGTCTAAAATAGGAAAATAAGTCAAGGACTTAATGAGTTCATCTTCTTACTGGTATGAAGCTACATTGAAGTGAATTGCTCAAAATAACATCCTCTTGGTACTCTCCATGACATCTACATGCATAAGTGGGCCCTAGGATGCCAACGCAAGAACTGATGGAAGGAAGGGATTCTATTCTGCAAAAAAACTACACACTTCAAACTCCATCTCTGAATCTGAAATTGGATGGCTTGGTGTATACCCAAGGTGAAATGGGCCATCCAATAATCATTTGGACACGTGGAATCTCTAGTTGAATCAAGATCTAAGCCCTTTCTCTACAAAACAGTCAACGGTGCACTAGATCATATTTATACAAGGGAAAAAAAACAAATCATACATGTAGCAAGAAAGCCAAACTCACATGCCAATATCAAAATGACCAAGGACAGTGAGCGTTAAAATCTACAACATTGGTGTGGGGGTAAGATTATTGGGCTTGCACACCATCATGGGTAAAAGATGATGGGTTATATCACCCTTGCCCCGGGCTTATAAATTGCAAAAAAATAGGACATTTCTTTTGACTAAGGAAAACACACTAGGTATGAATCAAAAGCAAACCAAGAAAACAAAAAGAAAAATATCATTGTGGCACAAAAGAATAATCATTTATAGTGTGTTTGCACTTTCTCTACATAGGATGGGTGCAAGCAAGCCTGAAGAGTAATTATGCAACAGAGTAATGCTCAAAAAATACTGAATACCTCATTTGAACGGCGAGCTACTGGTGTGAATGACACTAAGGATGATGTGCTTTGCGTGTTCTACATTTGAGGGCGACTTGGTGGATTTTTATCAAAAGGAGGGCACCAACTTTCAAAAGTAGCCTTTAAGAAAGTAAAATTAAATGTCAAAATTTTTATGTTACTTTCAACATCCACATCAATCTATATTTGTTATGATGTACCTATGGCTGATAGGATGGTGAACATCCATTTGTAGCACTTTGAATAGGAGTAATTCCTCCAAAAGGACCACTCTCAGCAGCTTGCATTTGAAACATATTTACAGTAGGTCTAGCTCTATTACCTTGCATGTGCACCATGCCAAATTCATCTCTACTTGAATTTACTTGTCTAGGAAGCCTGCCTAAGCCAAGCCCATTTGAATTATGCTGCCTTGGGAACATGGCTACATCTAGACCACTTCTATTGTATTGTGTGTGAAATGAACCTACATCAGTCCTATTTGTTCCACGTTGCATATGTAAGACACCTACAGTACCCCCATTTGTAGCACATGTATTGTGAAATTCATCACCATTGTCCAAATTTGTGGGGTGTTCTGTTGCACACTCGGTATTAAGACCACCACCCTAGAACAGATAGATCAAGCATGTCATAAAAATATATTATTACATTGATATATGAACTAACTCAAATTACCTGTGATTTTTGATACCAAGTCATGATTTGGGAGACGGAGTTCTTCAAACTATTGATTGTTTTAGTAAGCTCTTTAAGCTTCTCCTGAAATAGGAAATAATAATTACAAAGATACCTCTAAAACTATACTTGTAACAAACACTTCAAAATAAATTTACAAATCCAACATACATCCTTCGCATTGCTTTCCTCAAGCATCATTTCATATCTAATTCATGCAACTTTTCCTTTATGTCCTATCTCTTTGTGGACAATTCCAATACCTCGAATCCTATCTTTTTTTGTAGGGTTTAAAACTTGCAAATAGGCTTCACGTGTCAGCTTATCAACATGTTTAGGATCTAAGTCTTCTTGGTCTGCTACTCGGTTTTCTACAATATCTGAGATTTCATGTTGTAATCACAAGCAACCATAAAAGAAAAAATCAAATTGGGATAATAGAAATATGTGACTTTCTAAACATAAAAGAAATCATAAGTTATATATTTATTAACCACTTGTGGGCTTTTGTCGTACACTTTTTCCAAAAAATTGTTAAGGGGTACATTGGGTTGTTCCTCACTGACCTATACATGATTGGTGAATTATTTGTTATCCATGTAAAAATTATAGGTAATATTAAGCAAGACAATCAACAAATTACCATTTATGCCTTGTAGCAACTCCATGGCTTAGACCCCGTGGTGTGATCCATCACCTTTTTTCTCTATTTGCCTTGTTGATCTCAGAAATTTTCTAAACATAAAAAAATAAGTAGATGAAATAGATGAATATACCTAGGAATAGATAATTAAAATCCAAAAGGACTATACTTTGGACTTCTTAGTTCCCCATTCTTTAACAAGATTTTTGAACTGGTCAATATCTATTGATGCATTTTTCTCAACTTTCTTCATCATCAATTCTGGATCATGCTTATACTTTTCATAGAAATCTTTTTTTACACGTGCCCTCCATACTGATATCCCTTTGCTAATATATTCTTCTACATGATTCCATGCATTTGGATGACTACCTAAATCAAAGTACTTCTGAAATAAAAGAAATTATTACTTTGAAGATCATAATTATAAAAATACAAGTATCCAATGAAAAAGATTACCTCAATAAATAATTTTCTATCTGCAAAAGCTTGATGTGGTTGTTCACCCCACTTCAAGTCTAGATGTCAAATGTGTGGTTTTCTTCCTAACATATGGCAATACCGATTCAATTTTGAACCATTTTCCCCAAATATATTTCCATCAGAATCCCATTGGACCTTGTGTCGTGGTTCTCCATTCTTAGTAAGTAGGCTTTGCTCACTTGCATGTCCCCGTCCAAACTTTCTATTCTCTTGTTCATCCTCAACATTTTCTTCATTTATGACAGATTGTTCAACATTATTGGATGGGGGGATACATGGTTGAGTATGTACCACATCATGTTGTTCAACATTGGAGGGAGGGGCATAGAAGGTTCATCGGGTATGATGTTACAACTAGATCTAGTGATTCTTCTTCCTACCATCCTTCAACTGACAAGAAAAAAAATTATATTATTAGTGTAGAAAAATCTGTAACAAAAGTATTAGCTGCATTTGAAAAATAAAGTAGTAGCTCTTGGATTTAACCTTTATTTCATATCCCAAAAAATAATTTTCAGCATATGAATTTGAGACACCAACAGATGAGTTATTATGAAAGTAAAAGTTACATTCTCAAGTAATCAAAGTAAAAGTTAAAGCAAAAAATTGTTAGGGGAAGGCCTTTACTTTGAGGAATGCAAGATATACAAGCCAAATGAAATAAGGACAAATAGGTGCCATAATCTAGAAATTTATTAGACTCATTCTCCTTAGCAATATAGGTATGCATTTAGCCACAACCAGGCTGCATTGAGGATCAATTCTGCAATATGAGTAAACCCCAGGTTGTGTACGTAACAAAATTATAGAAAGTTAACTATTAGAAATCAAGTCCTAGCATATAAATATATTCAACAGATAAGTAGCACATATGTATTGCTACTGAACAGAAATTAGAAAATTCTGAATATGAACATTATACACAAGAATTTAGTAGTGAATAGAACAACTATCTGTAAGTATGAATATGAACATTAAACTCAAAATTAGACATTGATATCTACTACCATATTTTGATTCAGGAAGGCAGGCAGGAGACAACAAAGAAACCATAAAGCAAGTTAAAATAGTAAAATGACAAAATATCTATTACGGTTTCTGAATAAAATCTCGATTAAGAATAAGAAATAAACCTAGAAGATGATAGATAATTAATGAGGAATGCAATATATACAAGCCTAATGAAATAAGGAGAAATAGGTGCCATAATACAGAAATTTATTAGACGCATACCAGAAGATCATCGAGAAAAACAAAATAATTGGAAAAAATAGAGAGAATAATGAACTAAATGTTGGCTAAATTGGACATTATTATAATCCCTTTGTTTCGATTATGACAAACATTTCATTATTGTGGATCTAACATGCTACTTGAGTTTTGCAGGAATAAAGTGGATGACAAAACAATTGGAAGATCTATATGCTAAAATTGCTTTAAGGCATGATTGTAATCAAATGTAAAAACTTGTACAAGTATATAATGTACAAGTACTTATACATCATGTAAATCAAGTGTTAGATCTTCCCTAGCCAATCACAACACTTAGATAGGTCATCCCCTAAAATAGTGTCACATTTGAACACTCATACACACACTTATTACTTGGTTTAAAACATTGAAATAGGGTTAATCTCAGTCGACAAAATTTTCGACCGAGACACTCTCGGTCGACAAACTCTTCAACCGAGAAAGACCCAGGTAGTTGTTAGACACAATAGACAAGGTAGTTGGGAGTTGAAGAAGAATGTTATATACACTTGCCCCAGACAGTCCCTCGATCGACAAGTCCTCGACCGAGAAGGACTCTCGGTCGAAAATTCTTCGACCGAGATGAGTTCTGTCTGCACTTTTCAGAGTTAATTAACTAGTCATTGCTAAAGCAACTAATGGATACCTAACAACTAGTTAAGCACTAAGAACCCCCTAGAAAGTGTCTAGAATGTCCTTAAGAATCCATAGGCCATTCCTATAAATAGGACAAGCTATAGGACACCCAAAATACACTTGGGCAACACTTCAGCATATACTTCCAATTGGCTATTCATTCTTATGAGCAATTGAGCAACTCCAATAGAGGCTATTCATTCCCATTGCTCTAAATTCGTGTTCTATAGGCTAGCATCTCCTACCCACTACACCAACACTTCTATATACATTGGTTAGGAGATCAAAACGCTTGATATAGGAAATCAAGCCTTGTGCTATAACGGTATTGTAATTTCTATTTTTCCTTCTTGTTCCTTGTTATCTTTTATACTCTCCTTGCTACTCCTATGGTTGGAGGCTGCGGATTGGAGAGGGTTTGACTTCTCAGGTGGATAAGGGTCTTCTCGGTGGAGAAGGTGGACTTTGGACTACTTCAAGAAGGCTGTCTCAATGGGAAGCTACTTCAAGAGGAAGGCTACTTCAAGGGGAGCTTGAGGTTACTTCAAGGAAGGTTGCTTCGAGGTTGGTGAGACTACTTCTAGGTGAAGTCTGTCTGAAGGGTTTGGTGAAAGTATTGTAATTTTATGTAAAGTCCTTGCGAGGTAATAAAATTAAATACTTTCAAAATCCCAGTTGGGTAAGCAACCGGGTAGTGGATTGACTGCCTTAGTATTTGCTAAGGTTGGAACCACTCTAAATCCTTGTCCTCTTGTCCAATATTTTTGTGGTTGCTTGCTTTGGTTAAATTATAATTAAAATATCATAAAACCCTATTCAACCCCCTCTAGTGGTTTTTCAATTGGTATCAGAGCAGGCTTCAAGGAGCTCTAATCGAGTCTTGAAGAATGAAGGGTGGTGGTGTCTACAACCGCAAGCAAAGGAAAAGCATGGACAAATCTTCAACAAGTTGAAATTGGTGCTTAGAAACAAGGCACACTACACCTAGCTATCCATGGAGGTCAAAGAAGGAAGAGGTGCATAAAGAACGCCTTATTGCTACAATAAGTGAAGAAGAAGAAGAAGAAGAAGAGGTAAGCCTTTTTTATTTACCTAAAGAAGATTTAATTACTAGTCTTCAAGAAACACATGAAAAATATATTGAGTGCAAGAAACAATTAAAGAAATCAAATAAATTAAATGATGAGTTACATGCCAAACTTCTTTCTCTCACATCTAAAAATGAAGATCTCAAAAAGGTTATTGAAGATCGTGATATTAAGCTGAAATTAGTAGAAGCTAATTGCAATCTTGTCTCCCTAGAAAAGATAAACTTGCAAACTCAAGTAAATGATCTTCAAAAACAACTTGTTTTATGTACACATCTAGATTATGATATTATTGTGAAAGAAAGAGATTCTTTATTATCAAATCTAGATCAAGCAAAGTTAGATATCAAGAAGAGAATGGATGATATTGTTAAGTTGCAACAAGAAGTGAGTAGTTTGAGTAACAATGATATCCTTGATAAAATCTTAAATGATTCTTATCGTCAAATTGGAAAGAGAGGACTAGGTTATAAGCCTAAAGGAAAATCTTATCAAAAACCTAGTTGGAGAAAGACACAAGTGCTAGAGAGTCAATCTATGTATGTACCTATAAGCAAATACACATATGTACCCAAGAACAACCTAGAAAAAAATCATAGAAAAAGACATGAGGTTGATTCTATATGTTGCCATTATTGTTTACATCTCGGACATTATTCTTTCTCATGTCCTTACAACAAAAAGGATGTTGAGTTAGTATGGGTTCCAAAACCCCCAAACTAAATGAAAAAAATTAAGTTCAGATATGACCAAAGACTCTAAGAAGTATATCTCTATGTGTATCTCAACTTAACATAATGAGATAACAAATTGATTCAAGTAATTAAAATTTCTAATGTGAAAATATACATTTTAAACAAATCTGCAGAGACACATCTTTGAAATTTTGTCTTAATTAGGGTCCCCAAAACCTAAATATTTGAATATGATTAGTTGAGATTTGATCTAAATGATACTTTGATATTCATATGTTTTATCTCAACTAAACTGAGTTTTCAAATTGCATAATTGAATGGAAAATGAT
This sequence comes from Alisma plantago-aquatica, assembly GCA_963693085.1. NCBI lineage: Eukaryota > Viridiplantae > Streptophyta > Magnoliopsida > Alismatales > Alismataceae > Alisma > Alisma plantago-aquatica. The sequence continues at coordinate 957,819,841 of OY856413.1, read as the reverse complement.
CTTATTTTACTTAGAAACAATTACTGAAAATAGTTCTGAAACAGTACAGAAACTTTCTCGATCGAGAAACTGTTCGACCGAGAACATTGTCGGTCGAGAAATAGTCGACCGAGAAGGTTCCTATTTTCAAGTTTGCAATAAATCTGAACATGTGTTAATTAATCGAGTTTGTTATCAATTTGTTGTTAATGACTGATTTAATATGCAAATCAAGAATAAATCATGGAGACCATCTTTGAAACAAGACATATTAATCTTTTTGAAATAAGGTATAGCATTATGGATATGAAATCTTTAAACATATTGCAAAAGTGTTACAAACCTTATTCATTGATTGAAAAAGATTATTAGGAATGTTCAGTTACATAGTTTGTCTTAAAATTGAAAACTTATGAATCTAAATGAGATTATTTTGGTTTATTCTCTAAATGGTTTGACTTTAAACTGAAAATATGAATCATGATTAGGAAATTACTATTCACATGGTTTTTCCTAAAGTATTTCTTGGTGTATATATATAGGAACCATGTGTATTGAAATTTAGTTTAAATGATCATGGTTATATGATTGTTTCTTGATCATTGTATTGTGGATACATTTGTACTATTCTATCATAATCATTGTGCCATGATCATTGTGTTTCATTGGTTTGTCTAAAATAATCTTTGATCTATATATATACAAACTATAAATGAACATTGTTTTCAAATGATCATTGTAATTCAACTCATTACAAATAAAGATGATGCTATCATTGAAAATGCTATTTTGCATAACACTAAAACTATATGGCTTAAATGCATCTTGACATAATATTTAATGATTATTGTGTGCATGACTTGTAATAAATGAATGATGATGCTATGACAAGACAAATAGTGTCTCTAGTTATTTGCAAAATCTTAACATTAATCTTGCTTTCAAGGAAATATGCTTCTAAAGGATCTTATGATTAATCTGAAAATAAGGGTACAAGAAGAAATGGGATGTGATATTTATGTACCCATAGCAATGCTTATATGAATATAAAACATACATTCTAGGAAAATCAAGGACAAACATCTTCATACTAGGTATCACTCAAAATGCTTCAAATTGATATTCATTTAATCAAGTTATCTGCAGACATTATACTTCACATATGAATGTCTAAACTGTAAATATGCAGGAAATGCCTCTTTGTCGAAATAAGGTTCGACCAAGGGGCGCTATGGTCGTAGTCAAGGTCAACCTAAAATAAGCTTGAAAAAATGCTTATTTATACATCATTTTAATACACTTAATCTTAGTATCTTGATTCAAAATTTGTTTATTATATTGAAAACATAATTTTAGTGCATAACTCCCATAAAAGGTCAACTTATTATGATCTAATATTGATTGTGACCTTAGAATCCTTAAATCATCTTGACTATAAGATTAAGGGGGAGCTCACACAAACTATCTTGATTATAAGATTAAGAAGCTTACAAAACTTTGTAAACATCATTTGATATGATCTTAGTATTTTTAATCTTGGTTATGAAAATAAAGTAATCTACAAATTTCATAAATGTGATATATATGTTGTTCTTAATGGAATTCTCTAAACAAATATGGGCTTAACATCCAGTGCTTTTGGTTAGAGACACTTTTCATGTACTCTAAGCTTAAAGGATTCTCGTATCATTTTCAGGGCTTAACATCCCTTGTAAAATGGGTGAGCAACCAATACACATATGCCATGAATTTAAAAGGAACTCATATCATTTCAAGGCTTAACATCCTTTGCAAATGATTGAGAAATAAATTGTGGCTAAATTTAACAATAATTGGTTTGCATTAATCCCTTGCTTTTAAACTGAATATCTCTTTAAGGGGGAGCATAACATAAAATTAAGGGGGAGAAATAAAAAGTCATACTAAATGATTCTCTTGGATATATTTTTGAAATGACAAAGGGGGAGAAATAATATAAACTGAAAACATAAAGTAAAATGAGCTTCATAAATCTCGGGCCAATACACACTTGAAAAATAAGAGAATGGCTACAAAAGGTAAACCTCAGGTATGACACTCATATGATTTATATTTCCTTATTTTATATTTAGGAAATGTTTGTCATCTTCAAAAAGGGGGAGATTGTTGGCTAAATTGGACATTATTATAATCCCTTTATTTCGATGATGACAAACATTTCATTATTGTGGATATAATATGTTACTTGAGTGTTGTAGAAATAAAGTGGATGACAAAACAATTGGAAGATCTATATGCTAAAATTGCTTTAAGTCATGATTGTAATCAAATGTAAAGACTTGTACAAGTATATAATGTACAAGTACTTAGACATCATGTAAATCAAGCGTTAGATCTTCCCTAGCCAATCACAACACTTAGATATGTCATCCCCTAAAATAGTGTCACATTTGCACACTCATACACACACTTATTACTCGGTTTAAAACATTGAAACCGGGTTAATCTCGGTCGACAAAATTCTCGACCGAGACACTCTCGATCGACAAACTCTTCGACCGAGAAAGACCCAGGTAGCCGTTAGACACATCAGACAAGGTAGTTGGGAGTTGAAGCAAAACTTTATATACACTTGCCCCAGATAGTCCCTCGGTCGACAAGTCCTCGACCGAGAAGGACTCTCGGTCGACAATTCTTCAACCGAGATGAGTTCTGTCTGCACTTTTCAGAGTTAATTAACTAGTCATTGCTAAAGAAACTAATGGATACCTAACGGCTAGTTAAGCACTAAGAACCCCCTAGAAAGTGTCTAGAACATCCTTAAGCATCCATAGGCCATTCCTATAAATAGGACAAGCTATAGGACACCCAAAATACACTTGGGCAACATTTGAGCATATACTTGCAATTGGCTATTCATTCTTGTGAGCAATTGAGCAACTCCAATAGTGGATATTCATTCCCATTGCTCTAAATTTGTGTTCTATAGGCTAGCATCTCCTACCCACTACACCAACACTTCTATATACATTGGTTAGGAGATCAAAACGCTTGATATAGGAAATCAAGCCTTGTGCTATAACGATATTGTAATTTCCATTTTTCCTTCTTGTTCCTTGTTATCTTTTGTACTCTCCTTGCTACTCCTAGGGTTGGAGGTTGCGGATTGGAGAGGGTTTGACTTCTCAGATGGAGAAGGTGGACTTTGGACTACTTCAAGAAGGTTGTCTCAACGGGAAGCTACTTCAAGAGGAAGGCTACTTCAAGGCGAGCTTGAGGTTACTTCAAGGAAGGTTGCTTCGAGGTTGGTGAGACTACTTCTAGGTGAAGGATGTCCGAAGGGTTTGGTGAAAGTATTGTAATTTTATGTAAAGTCCTTGTGAGGTAATAAAATTAAATACATTCAAAATCTCGGTTGGGTAAGCAACCGGGTAGTGGATTGATGGCCTTAGTATTTGCTATTGTTGGAACCACTCTAAATCCTTGTCCCCTTGTCTAATATTTTTGTGGTTGCTTGCTTTGGTTAAATTATAATTAAAATATCATAAAACCCTATTCACCCCCCTCTAGTGGTTTTTCACTAAATAGTAGCCCAATCATGCTTTCTTAGTTCTATCAACAAATGATCCCTCAGTGTCACTCCTCATCCAAGACACATCATTAGTTACACCCCCATTAATAGCTTGAAATTGTAAACCAGTCAAACAATTCTCAATAAGAGGTACTTCAGAATAATCTTTAGGAGGATGCTTTAGCACTGTGCACCAATCATCAGCATTAGGATCCTTCACATAAAAGCATTGCAATGCTTGAGAAGCTAGGATAAAGGGTTCCTCTTTTCATTTTATCCTTGAAGTGTTGATTTGTGTGAACCCATATTCATCAATTCGCAACCCGTTATAAGTGCTTTCATCATACCAAGAACATCTAAACAACGGAACTTTGATTCCTGGACCATAAGTTAGCTCAACAACCTTCTCTAAGTATCCATAGTATGTGACTTGGGCATTTATAGGATTTCTATCTCTACCACTTGAATAACTTGAAGTGTCTGCACACAAGTACACTCCACTATTTTGTGTAGTACATGTACTTTCAATATGCTTTGAACAAAAACGATATCCATTAACCGAAAAGCCTTCATAAGACATTCCCTCAGCACAAGGGCCTTGGGATAACCATCTCAACTCCTCACTGATAATGTTTGGCGTAATCTATCGCATATGTATTACCTTCATAATAAAAAATAAAAAATTATTGTAATCTACACTAACTTGAACATTAAGTTTGACAACAAATATTTATATTTGAGACTTACATGCTCTTTCAACCACTTAGAAAACTCTTTTGCATGTTTTGTTTCTAGAGTCCGTGGGGCAATGTTGAGTTCCATATCTTGAAGAATAAACATGTGTTCACAGCTTTATAAGAAGTGTCTAAATTAATGTACAACAAATATAACATAGTTTATCAATAATTATAAGACGTCAATCTTACCATCTATAGACATCCAATTTCTCTTTATTGAAAAGGACATAACGATGGGCTTGTTCCAAAGTGTGGATGTCAAAATTCCTTGACACAGAGATCCATCAAAATTATGAGGAGTGTGGTTGAGTTTTGTCTCAAAATTAGGCAAGTACCTAGCACAAAATGTCAAACTTTCTTCAGCTAAATAGCCATTAGCAATAGAACCAGCCGGTTTAGCTTTGTTTCTAACATACTTCTTCAATTTCTTCAAGTATCTCTCTATTGGGTACATCCACCTAGTTCGGACAGATCCAACAAGCCTGGCTTTGTAAGCTAAATCAAATGGGAAAATGCATCATTATGGTGAAGAAAGAAGGAGGGAAGATTCTCTCCAACTGGCAAAGAGTGAAAGCAATTTCTTGTTCCAAATCTTTGAATTCCTCCACATCAATAATGTTAAGCAAAGCTTGTTGAAAAATGAGCACAAATTAGCAATAGGCTTGTATACATCTAAGCTTATGCAATGTCTCAAGGCAATGGGTAGAAGTTGATGCATAAGAACATGGCAAGTAATATCGGTCACCTGCATCTACCGGCCATAAATCTCTTCAAATGCGCATTTTTTTCATATCTTGATGAGCTTGTAAGATGTCTTTACTTTTCTTAGAATCACCCAATAATATGTTTAAAATGTTATCGCACACATTCTTTTCTATGTGCATCACGTCCAGATTGTGTCTAACAGATAAATACTTCCAATAAGGTAGCTGAAAAAAGATGCTCATCTTATTCCAACCAGGAGGTAATGGTGGAATTTGATCTCCATGCCTCTTGCACTTATTTGTTTTTCCAAATGTGATATTTTCATATCCATCAAATTGCCTCAGTATATCTTCTCCAGATAGTGGATTAGGTGGAAGGCGAAAATCTTTTTTGCCATCAAAATTTTTCCTATCATGTCTATATGGATGATTCATTGGAAGAAAACGTCGATGGAAACCATAGCATTGCTTTTTCCCAAACTTCAACCATTTCAATACAGTCTCCACATTACAACAAGGACATCCCAAATCTTTCTTGCCTTTAGTGCACCAACCAGATAAGTCACCATATGCTGGAAAATCGTTAATGGTCCATAAAATCATTGCCCGCATAGTGAAATTCCTTTTGATATATGCATCATAAACTTTGACTCCAAGCTCCCATAGTAGTTGTAGCTCCTCAATTAATGGCTCCAAGTATACATCAAGGTCATTTCCAACCATATGTGGTCCTGGGATTAATAGGGACATCATAATAAATTGTTCTTTCATAAGAAGCCAAGGTGGAAGATTGAGAGGTGTCACCAACACAGGCCAGATGCTATGTGATGCACTCATATTGCCAAATGCATTAAAACCTTTGCATGCTAATGCCAGTCTAATATTGTGTGGTTCAGCAGCAAAGTCTGGATACCTAGAATTAATAGACAACCATTCTGGTCTGTCTGAAGGATGATGAACATGACCATCCTTGTCTTTTCCTTCAGATGTCCAAATCATATCTTTAGCAACATATAAAGACATATACAACCTCTCTAATCGAGGTATCAAAGGGAAGTGATACATGACCTTAGCAGCTACCTTCTTTCCCTTTTTTTATTGCTTTTGGTTCCATCTTGAAGCACCACAAGTATTACAATTTTCTTTTGAAGCTGCATCTTTGCGAAAAAGCATGCAATTATTTGTACATACATCTATAATAGAATGATCAAGTCATAAACCCTTCACGATCGCATTTTCTTCATAGTATGTCTCTGGTAATAGACAATTTTCTTTTGGAAATCTTGAAATAATCAACTATAACAACTTTGTGAAAGAATCGTTGGACCATCCAGATTCCTCCTTCAGATATAGCAAGGCAACCAAATACGATAGCTTAGAATGACTTGTGCAACCTCTATAGAGTGGTTGATCATACTCTTTTTGTAGCTTGTAAAATCTTTGTTCATCTACATTTGTAGGTTCCTCTGTAGCTTCAGCGGAATGGTCATTTTCTTTGTCACCCATACCAAACAAATCCCCCAACATCTGATGCATATTTTTGGTGCTAGGCACGTTTGGTGCCAAAACAGGATTGCTCCTACCAATCACCTCCCCATGAAATGTCCAAACATCATAGCTATGCACAAATCCTTTTTGTAATACATGTGAGAATACCTCCTCCTCTGTTTTAAGGTATCTGTTCAAACATACCTTGCAGGAACATATTAATTTCCCCTGTCTAGTTGGTCTCTAATGGATAAGAGAAAACTCAATGAACTTTTGTAACCCTGCCTTGAATACATCACTTCACACTCTGTTCCCAATATGCAGCCAACTCCAATCTATTAGAAAATCCATCTATATGAAGGAAAATATATAATAAGTTAACCACACATTACAAGAAACATATATATATATATAATTCAAATACTTGTCAAAATTGAAGGAATGGCAGGCATGATTGTGGAACTGATAGTGAAGACATATTAGAGAGCCAATAATAATGGAGACAAACTATTAGTTTTTGGTCGGGTGAAGGAATAAGAGACTTGGTGAGTTTCTTGCTAGCCTATTCCTTCTTTATTGTTTTCAATACATTTTTATTTTCTATTGGGATGGTAACATTGCAAGATGGGTTGGGATGAGCTATACGACTTTACTCAACTTATGTATATTTGTTTGTCCAGTTGAGAAGTTGCTAAGCTTAATGCTAGATACAACTGATTATTAATATTATATCTATATAAATCCTCGTACTAGATTCACAGTTAGTATGTTAGTATAGTTATAGAGTTTTGTATTTGTAAATCCACTTTTTAGATTTACATTATGTGGGTGCATGTATTTTGAGCCATACAAACTCCTGATACATATGGGTCCATCCAAATTTTAACGATTGAATTTACTCTTAACAAGCTAAATAAATAGAACATAAATAAATTGTGGGTATCAATTCACTAAGCACGCTCACAACACATCAATAAATTGATGTCTATCTAGTATGAATGGCATACAATATAAACTTTTCATGCCTCCTTCTAAGTGCTTTAAGGTTTACATTGCTTCTGCATCATACACATGGAAGACCCTGTGATCTCCTTTGTCCAATTTTAGTGCAATATGAATTTTTTTCATTATAAAAATTAGCAACCATGATCAGTAATCTACTTTATTTGTACCCATTAAAATTTCGTGAAGCGCATACACCATGATCAATATGTCTTCTTTCTTCTACACATTTAAAGAAACCAGTTGAATATTTACTGAATTTTATGAATATCGAGTAATATTTTATGAAACCAATGAAGAATTAAGCTTAAAGGGGTGGTGCTATGAAGTTTTTTCAATTTTTATAGAGCCTATACAGTTACCTGATGAGTTGGGTGGTGGTCGTGAAGGTTCAAGTGATATGATTCAACACATTTCAGGTGGTGAACTCATATCTCTGTTCTTTCAACTTCTCAATTATTCTGCAATAATATATAGTGTAATTGGTTTGAGCAATGGTTACCCAATTTCAGGAGACTTATTGACATAATAAAATAGGTAAAGACCAACTTATTAGACATGAAAATCTTTAGCCTAGTCAACCTAGGTGGTGACTGGAAACATGCATTTTCTTCAGGAATACTTGCTTTCAGACTGCACTGCATTGATCATGAATCAATCCCCCAGACCCAGAATCTCCTTTAGATACTTGGGCATTGACTAACGAGGTTAATGGGATACATTCTGTCAAATTGGCCTTCACAAAGCCATGTCCAACCTGCCAAAAGGCCCATTGAAAACCAGTTGGCACCTTGACATACCCAATAAGATTAGTGTATTTTTGTGGCTAGTCAGAAATGAACCGATCATGACTAATAAAAGAAGGAAAAATTGGCACTTCACATACAACAACCTATGTCCTTGATGTAACCATGAAGAATAAAATAATCTACACACACTCAAGGATTAAGCTTTTGCAAGATCCACTTGGGAACAATGTGACTTGTTTAGAAACTAGTGCTATCTACAAGGAAGCTCTACTGCTGTATGGCTTGGCATAAACATCAATAGAGACAATAATCACTGCACTTAATTTGAATTTTGTCGCTGGATCATATGGAAGGTGAGGAAGTATGAAGTATTTGAAGGAAAGGATCTCAATATGGATAGGTAGATGCAAGATCTATCAAACAACATCATGCTAAATAACCATGCTTTTAGGAAGATCAGGGGTGGTGACCCTTCAGTCACAAATGTTAGCTCTCAAACACTAGAAAACCTATGTGACTAGGTCATATATGAAGACATTATCCTCATGTGAGTGCATGCAGTTGTGAAGGGTAGTGAGGTAGCCATTGCTACTACAATATACAGAGGGGATTCACATGGTTAGGAGGCACAACAAAATGCATTAAGACCTCTACTGTCACTGAAGCTGAACTCTGAGAAATAGAACTTGCACTGAATCTGATAAAAAAAATTTAACTATATGAAAGTGATGATTGGAAATGATAACAAATTGGCCATTGAATCCCTTGAAGGAGGAGGTTCTCAAAACCCTCATACGAATGCATGGATAAATTGAATTGACAGGATCTGAATGCAATACCAAGAAGTAAAACTAATAAAAATTGGGAGGATAAACAACAACATTAGAAATAATGACATTAGTTTGCTAATAATTTTTTAGTTCAAATAATACAAGCATCCTCAAAGTTTATATAATTACATAGTCACCAAAAAAAGAAAAATTTTAGATCCAGATTGGATTATATAATGGTAATGAATCCTCGTGGTTTACAATAATATTAACATATAGAACTATGAGAGTCATTTGTATGTATGATCACCTTTGTCCTATTTTATTCCAATATGAATTTTTTTCATTATAGAAGTTAGCAACCATGATCAGTAATCTACTACATTTGCACCCATTAAAATTTCATGAAGCGCACACACCATGATCAATATATCTTCTTTCTTCTACACCTTTAAAGAAACCAGTTGAATATTTACTGAATTTTATGAATCTCAAATAATGTAGTCCATGAACACACAACTCTTCCTCTAGTATTCTGGTTATCTCTCTTTGAGGCTAGGTTATAGAACCATGGTCTTTTGGTTCTTGTTATTTTAGTATGAGTTTTGAAACCAATGAAGAATTAAGCTTAAAGGGGTGGTTCTATGCAGTTTTTTTAGTTGTTATAGAGCTTATAGAGTTACCTGATGAGTTGGGTGGTGGTCGTGAAGTTTCAAGTGATATGATTCAACACATTGCAGGTGGTGAACTCATATCTCTATTCTTTCAACTTCTCAACTGTTCTGCAATAATATATAGTGTAATTAGTAACCACTATTCATTATGCAACTCATATGTCACTGTGCGGTTGATCTCCTGAAGGTTTGATATCCCTCTATCGATCTTATTCGATTCAGACCGTATGGTCTTAGAATCATAAATATTGTAGCCTCGTTGGTGAGATGTTAGGTGGGTGATATGTTTCTTTAGCTTGCATAGTATACAGGGAGCAAAATAACTGAAACCAAGTGAATCAAGATACATAAACCAAATTCTCATAAACATAACATAAAGAATAGAGAAAATAGTAGTAAGATATGTTCAAAATATGAATGGAATGGTCGTATGTTGGCATGGGAGCTTCCTTCAGAGCTTCACTCATGGTTGGGTGGGCATGGCATCTCCTTGATATGTCCTAACTATTGGCACCATATTCTAAAGCAAGAATGGCCTCATGGATGAGCTCACCTATGTTAGGTGACATCATGTAAATGACTGGTATATAATGTGTCTCTTTCTCAACTAGGATCTTGACCATACCCTTAGCATCATCAATGGCCTTGGCATGACTAACGGCCATAAATGGGAATTCATCAAATTAATGGTGAGTATAAGAATCCCCTGGTGTTGTGTCATAGTCAGCATGTCCATGCTTTGCAGACTCAGTCAAATATAACTCCATTTTGTAGGTACTATGTGAACTTGGGAATATTTTTAAAATTTAAAGCAAACATTCAGAGTGGATCATCTCGTGCTAGACTTATTTTTCATACTAGAGCATGTGCCTACATAAATCACTATAAAAACAATATATACAACTTACCATAATTACTCTTTCCATCACTGAATATCCTAACATAACCTGGCAGTGCCCACTAATTCTATATGTGGCGCCAAATTTACATTAACTAGGCTATATCAACTATTTGTATTTTGATTCTACACACCAACACACATAAAATGATTCACAAGGAAATGTTTTCAGGAAGTGTGATGTAAGGTCAAGCATAAGTAAGATTGAAGAAAAATGTTGTTTGAGATTCATCATGTGTGGTTTGTTGTATATAAGAAAAAAAAAACTTCGATGTTTTCATAATGTTGCAACTTGATGAATTGCAACACTGATGAATCTGAACTTGTTCATTTGGGTGACTTGACATACAAATGTGGGAATTCTATTCGGAGTTGTCATTGCTGCAACTCCTTCAAAGAAACGAATAATGGGAATACCAACTGGTCCACGTCATAGATAATTACACCTCTTCAACCTGAGGTAAGCCGATCAACTCCATGACAACCTTCTGTGGTGCCAACTCATTATCAAGTATTTGAGCCAATGTTATCAAAACTAGCATCTTCTCATTATATTTTTGCGCCAGCACTATGACAGTCCCAATGGTAAATACATCTTCAGCTACCTGATTCATTGAAGACAATATCTCATCAAGCATCTCTCTAGATCCAAGATGTACACCAACAATTTTGTTTCTTGAATGGTTAATAAAATTGGTCAAATAATGTCACCAGAGCTAGATAAGACACTAAGTGTTGTGCTTTTTCCTCTCATTTTTGTTGCCAATTATTTTATTTCTAAACGGCCTTGTGGAACAAGAGTTACCATTATGAATTAATTGGAATTAATATAGTGTTTATTCTGCCAACCATCCTGATAGGTGAAATTAAGTTGCTTTTGTGACTCATGTTTCACTTAACAGTTAAGATCTCAAATATACTATAATCATGCATCCTAAGAGTGAGCTTATGGAGTTGTATCTCTCCCTTGATGTCAAGAATGTGAGGGTGCTACATGAGTACAAAAACTTGAAACTCAGACCATGAATTTGACATCATCAGCTCAAATAGAGTCATAGAGGAGGCAATGCAATTTGCACCCAATCTTAAGGATGAGTGTATGTATAGCACCTCCTCATCAACAAAATAGCATCAGGTATTAGAGGGATGTCGATGATGTTAGGTTATAATCTAGTGTTACTTCTCTATTCTTTTTCCTTCACCAATTAATGCCATTTTCTTTCCAAAATACTTGAATTCTCTCTCCTATAGTGAATGCTTTTAGTCTATCACATGTAGAGCTTCTAGTGTGCTAGACAATTCCATTTTAGTTGATAAATAAGGAGCATCTAGATATATGCTTTAGTGGTTACTTTCTTAAAGTAACAACCTACACATGTTTTACTGTCTAATGCTTACTGGAGGTCATGCTGGAGCAGGTGGCAAGGTGTAGTGCGTATGGAATAGTGTTACATGTTATGAAAAACTATCATGAAATTATTTGTCTTGATAGTGTTACATATATCTCTCATAGATCTTTTCTCACTTTTGAAATGTTTAATACCTTTATATATGATTTATTTTGGGAGTTGTATGACGATTTCATAATATGTTGAATCATTAGTGTGTATCTCCTTCTACCTACATCAAATTGAGAATCGTGCTGTGAAATCTTTGTACCAAGACGCACCCCACACCCTTCTTGTAAACTTTCCCAAGAATCGATCAAACATATAACACATGATCTTATTCTCATTTATATATTACTATCATGATGGTAAATTTCTTACATGTTTAAACAACCCACATAATAAGCAAGTCACTTTCTATAGATCGCCAAGAGTTTCCTTACAAAAGGAACCAACTTCACATATTTCTCAACTGGGGATTGAAAGTGACTTTATGAAAAACAAGCAATAAGCAAATATTTCATATAAATAGGTGCACAAATTATGGTCAAAAGAACACCTTTTGTTCAATAATTACAGTCTTTCCTAGCCCAAGGATATCTTTCAATGTGTCCTTCAGTTGCTTATCCTCTTCAGGGGGGAGAGACTATGGATGATGAGAACTCATTAGCATAGTGGAATGCCAAGCATAACCAAGAAAAATATTGAATCATGAACAGAGACTATAAAATATAGTATACAACATGCAAGAACCAAGAAGGAACCAACTATTACCAACCATTTGGAAATGTTGAACTCAAATGAATAAGTTAGAGATAAATTATTTAAGGTCTCATTACAACAAAGCATATTTTTCAAATCGGCCAGGTGGTCCTCCTCACCTAAGGGTTACCTAGAGAGCCTTGGCATAACACTAGTTCCCAATCTTCCCCAGGCGTTTTCATCATTTTTATTTATTTTTCACAAATATATATTTAAATTACCCTAGCCTTGGCAGTAATGGTTCCTGAGTGATGGTTACCCTATGCAGCCAAGGGGACAACTCATCATGAATATTGGGATAAGGGATGCCACTATTCTTGCCTATATGGCAAGTAGGTTTTATGGCTGAACCTAAATATGTCGATGACAAATCTTTCCCAGCTCTATAAACTATGTGATTATGTGAATAGATCATTGTTTTTTTACTAATGCCATGTAATGTTTTAAAAACCATGCTAGGCGTCTGCTTAAGGTTCAACAGGCCTGGCTAGTTAAATCACATCTTAGGTGGATGTTTAGCAGATTGGAGTTAAGCACCCGCCTAGGTCAGGACCAAAACCTTTTTGTTTTTGCTTTGTTGTGATTTACAAGTAATTTTATACAACATCTTATTTCTTCTTACTGATTATGTAGCATTATCAATATGTTTATTGATTTCAGTAGCATTTTCAATATGTTTAGATAGCAATGTGAGTGCCTAGGTGGGTTGGCGGACATCACAAATGCTAATAGGCCAAATTTTCATATGTTTGCTACTATTGCTGGTGTTTATTATTCTCCTCCTTGTACTACTACTTCCATGTAAAGCCATGAAAAATTGCAACTGCTAGCGTAAACAAAAATATACATAACTGCATATGTCATTTAGAGCATCAAAATACATAACTATATTGATTCATTATCATCAAATGTAGTAAAATATCATTTAAAATGAAGGCATAATTTGATGAGAAACTTTGATCTTGGTACATTAGCCTAGATGAGGAGGATAGTCGGAAGTCTTTCTCGAGAAGTTGGAGAGCAATGAGGACGACTGGCTGGAGGTTAATATTGATTATTTCAGATTCAAGTAATGAGGAGGAAGAACCTAGAGAGAATGCCATCGATCCAAGCAACTTTTGCGGTAGCAGCAATGACCAATGGCCAAGGAATCAAATAGGATGCCTGCGTAGCAGCAACGAACAGTGGTTGAGTAGGGCAACTGGTGGCAGCAAGGGCTGGCGGCAAGGAGAGTAGAGCCTCAATATCGACGTGTTCCCTTAGGGAGGAGGAATGCAGAGGAGTGCCGAGGAGAGAAGAGGAGCGTAGAGTAGTGACGAGGAGTGCCAAGGAGTGCAGAGAAGTGTCGAGGAGTGTGGAGGAGCACATAGGACTACGGAGGAGCACGGAGGACTGTGGAGGACCATGGATAACTGCGAAAGAGTGAATCAGGAGGGGGAGGGTTGAGTAGGCAGTTACGATGGAACTGGGGGGGAAGGAGGTGGATCACCTAGCCACAAATAGGGAGTGTGCGCATTCAGATAGGGTGATTTCTTTTTTTATTTTCATTGAGGACTCATGTGTTTTAGAATGGATGGAAGGATTATGAGATGGAGGGAAACATTTGGCATCGCATTTTTCATGGGGTGATTAGTGAATAATGTACTTGTGAGGGATTATTGTCCATATAAAATGCCTAATGGTGTTAAGAACACAGTTGAGGGATTTCATCCCATATTTGAAGGGTGGGTCCTCACAAATTGACATCATTATTCACGATTTTTGGTTCCTCATAAATGTTCTTCAATAATAGCCAAATTTTTACTACTGTTAAGGGGAGTGCTGGTCACTGGTGGACCATAGAAGAGGGCAAGAGGCCAGGTGTTGAGATCGGATGGGAAGAGTTCTGACGAGAATTCGTCACTAGATACTTTCCCAAGATGTATCTATATGAGAAAATCTCTCAGTTTGAGAGGATTAGGCAGGGACAAATGAACATTAGCGAGTATGAAGCTAGGTTCATTGAGCTTTTGTAGTTCTGTCCGCATATGGTATCTACAAATGAGGAGAGGATTCAGCATTTTGAGAAAGGGTTGAACACTAAATTGACCACTCCGGTGTTTGCTTTAGAGAACCGAGAGAGGTTTGCCTCCTTCATGGAGTCCGTAAGACGGATAGAGAGGTATGTGATTGAGAAGCGTCAGACTAAGACTAAGAAAGAGTACACACACTTTCAAGGACAAAGGTCTGAGGGTTTCAAGAAACCAAGGTTTTCCGCACCAGCAGCACCACAGAGGTTCAATGCCCAGACGCAGTGGACATCAAGTAGGGGTAGAGGGTGTAGTTTTCCTCCGAGTAGAGCCCCTAGCATAGCATCAACATCAGTAACTGGACCCTCTAGACCACATCAAGAGAATAGAACTTGTCATCGATGTGGACTAGTAGGACATCTGGCAAGGGATTGCCCAACGGGGAATGTAGTGGTGAATCAACCCCTGAGACAGAGTCAGTAAGGATCTCAAAGAAAGTCATTTTCTAGTAGTACCCGAGGACGTGGACAGGTGTCCCAGGAAGGATCTTCTGCATCCAATAATAGAGCACAGGGCCAACAGCAGGCAATGGCGAGATTCTATGCAATGAATCAGCCCGAGGTAGTGGTTAATCCACGAGTTGTGACAGGTCAGATGAAACTATTTTATTCTGATATGTCTTCATCCTGCTTCGTATCTATTTTAATTGATCCAGGTGCTACACATTCCTTTATCACTCAAGAAGTGATACATGACTGCAACATGATTGTCAGTCATAGAGCAGATAGTTTGTTGTTAGAAACACCTTTGTTGGGATCTGTAGTGTTGCGGGAGGTGTGTTCTCCCTACATTCTTTCCTTTTCTGATCATCGCATTCAGGTGGATCTTATACCACTTGAAATGCATGGGTTTGATATAATTCTTGGAATGGACACCCTAGAAAAGTATAAAGTTGTCTTTGATTGAGAGTCCAAGCAAGTTGTGTTCACTGGTAAGGTGACACATGGATCTTTTAGGGAGATAGAAAGATTCTTCCAACTTTCTTAGTGTCAGCTATGGTAGCTGAGAAGTTGAGGAGGCAAGGATGCTTTTCATTCTTGGCACATGTGGTAGACACCACAATGGAGAGTTCTAATCTTTATGAAGTTTTGATAGTCAGGGAGTTTGAAGATGTATTCCCTGAAGAACTTCCAGGTGTACCTCTACCCTGAGAGATTGATTTTGAAATTAATCTAATCTCGGGAACACAACCAATAGCACAAACACCGTATAGAATGGCACCTGCTGAGATGGCAGAGCTCAAGAAGAAGCTTCAGGATTTGCTTGAGAAAGGTTTTATCTGACCGAGTACTTCACCATGGGGTGCTCCGGTCCTCTTTGTTAAGAAAAAGGATAGGTCTATGCGATTATGCATCGATTATAGGCAGTTGAATAAAGTAACTATAAAGAACAAGTATCCTCTGCCAAGGATTGATGACTTGTTTGATCAGTTGCGTGGTGCAACTATCTTTTCTAAGATATATCTGAGGTCAGGATACCATCAGTTGCATATCAAGGAGAGTGGCATACCTAAGTCTGCCTTTAGGACAAGGTATGGTCACTATGAGTTCATAGTTATGTCGTTTGGACTAACTAATGCACCAACTGCATTCATGGAACTCATGAATAGAATCTTTTGACCTTTTCTTGATCAGTGCGTAGTACTCTTCATAGATGATACCTTAATATACAATAGAGATGCTCAATAGCATGAGCAGCACCTCCGTCAGGCTTTGACTTTTCTAAGGGAGCATAAGTTGTATGCTAAGTTTAGCAAATGTGAGTTCTGGTTACCAGAAGTTTCTTTTCTTGGATACATAATATCTACCTCAGGTATTCGTGTTGATCCTAAGAAGGTTGAATTTGTCCTACAATGGGAATAGCCAAGGACACCAACGGAGATACACAGTTTCCTAGGTTTGGTAGGCTATTATAGGAGGTTCATTAAGAACTTCAGTTCTATAGTTTTACCCCTAACCAAGTTGACCAGGAAGGAGATTCCTTTTGTCTGGAATGATAAATGCCAACAATCTTTTTAGTTGCTAAAGGAAAGGTTAACAAGTGCACATGTGTTAGTGTTACCTGAGCAGGGAAAGGGGCACATAGTCTTCTGTGATGCATCTAAGAATGGTCTAGGATGTGTGTTGATGCAGGATAAACAAGTGATTTCTTTTGCTTCTCGACAGCTTAAGAAACACGAGGAGAATTATCCGATACATGATCTAGAGCTAGCTGTTGTGGTCCATGCTTTGAAGATCTGGAGACATTATCTCTATGGAGAGACATTCCAGATTCTCACAGACCATAAGAATCTAAAATATATCTTCTCACAGCATGAGTTGAACATGAGGCAACGTCATTGGATGGAATTAATCAAGGACTACGACTGTACAAATAATTATCATCCAGGGAAGGCTAATGTGGTGGATGATGCATTAAGTAGAAAATCAGCAACACCAGCCTTCGATAAAGCTCAATTGAACTCCCTAGTTTTCTCTAAGAGAGATATGCTTATCTCCTTAAGGCAAGACAATGTACAGCTTAAAGTGTCATTGTTAGCCGGGTTGTTAACTGAGATGCAAATGAAACCTACTCTGAGGCAGTAGATTAAAGAAGCACAACAAGCTGATACTGTGATTCAATAGATCAGGTCATAGTATGGTAGTGATAAATGAGATGGATTCCATGATTCTGATGATCAGGTAGTCTGTTACCATGGTAGGATGGTAGTACCTGATGTTGATAACTTAAGAAAGTTAGTTCTGGAGGAAGCTCATTCTTCAATGTATGCTATGCATCCAGGAAGCACCAAGATGTATCATCACTTAAAAGATATGTATTGGTGGCTTGGATTGAAGAAAGATGTAGCTGAGTTTGTTATCGGTGTCCGGTGTGTCAGCAGGTTAAAGCTGAACATCAGAAGCCCGCGGGAACAATGCAACCTCTTCCTATACCGAAGTGGAAATGGGATCATGTAACCATGGACTTTGTGGTTGGTTTGCCTAGAACATCCAAAAGTCATGATTCCATTTGGGTGATAGTTGATAGGTTGACTAAGACATCACATTTCCTTCCTATCAAAACAACCTGTACTGTTGAGAAGCTTGCACAGATATACATAGATGAGATAGTGCGGCTGCATGGGGTTCCAGCCACTATTGTTTCTGATAGAGGTCCCCAGTTCACGAGTCATTTTTGGGAGCGACTCCATAAGGCTTTGGGTACGCAATTAAGGTTTAGTACAACCTTTCACCCACAGACAGATGGACAATCTGAAAGAACCATACAAACCTTGGAGGACTTGCTTAGGGCATGTGTCCTTCAGTTTGTAGGGAGTTGGGATCTACACCTGAGCTTGATAGAATTTGCTTATAATAATAGCTACCATCACAGTATTTAGATGGCACCATATGAAGAATTATATGGTAGACATTGTATATCTCCTTTATGTTGGTATGAAATAAGAGAGTACCAACTTTTGGGTCCTGAACTAGTACAACAAACAACTTAGAAGATTAAAGTAATACAACAACAGTTGAAAGCTACTCAGGATAGACAGAAATCTTACACTAATAAGTGTCATAGACCTTTATAATTCCAAGTTGGAGACATAGTATACCTCAAGGTCTCACCTTGGAAAGGTATCCTTAGATTTGGGAAGAAGGGCAAGTTAGCTCCTAGATTTATGGGGCCTTATCCAATCATTGAGAGGATGGGAAAGGTAGCCTATAAGCTGGGGTTACCACCTGATTTGCATAGATTGCACCCAATTTTCCACATTTCCATGCTGAGGAAGTGTCATCCTGACACAGAATTAGTTCTGCAACCTATGGAGGTAGAACTAAATGATGATATATCATATGTTGAAGGACCCGTGTTGATTCTTGATAGAAGAATCAAGAAGCTGAAAAAGAAAGACATATGTCTTTTGAAAGTTCTCTCACATCATCGTAGCATTGAAGAAGCTACGTGGGAGCTAGAGGAATAGATGAGGAGGAAGTACCCTTCTCTTTTCTCTTGATATTTTTGTTGATGATTTTGGGGACGAAATCCTTGTAACGGGTGGATAACTTGTAACATCCCTGACTTGGGTCTTGCTCTAAACCTAGGTGTTTTTCTTAATAAATTTGATTATATTCTTGCTCTTATCTTTTGAAAAGTAATTAAGGCTCAAGAGGAACTTATATTTCAATTTTAGTCCCTTTTGAATGACATTGAAAACAATGTTTTGTTTGTTTGGACTAAAATGCAATTTACCCAAGTTGAGGGGTTAATTTGCAAATTTTACATGATAATATGTTCATCATGTGTGGAAGCATCATGAGAATGAAGATGATGCAGAGGTAAGGCTAGTGAAAGCCTGGGTACCAAGAAAGACTTGATTAAATAATGTTTGTGCATTAAAAACCTAGTTTTGGTGTAATATGTAATTTACCCAAAACCTAGGGTTCAATATGTAGATTACCAGTTCAAAATGGTCCCTACTGTTTCTTGGTATCATGTGGAGCAAATAAAATGAGAGTTGAGTCTCATTTGTACCTCTTTAAAGGAGAGAGAATCTTGATATTAAAATAATCAAGATTTAAGCATAATTGAAACCCTAATTCAATTTAATGCAAAAATAATTATATTAATTGGATTTCCCTTGAAATAAAACTATAATGGTTGATTTTATATATGTTTATACATCCTTGTGCCTTGCAAAGGTAATGGAAATATCTACGTGAGTGGAGAACCCACTCAAATTAAGAAAAGAAAAAGAAATATCCACTAACTTATGGATATTAATATTATAAGGGTTAAGGTGCCTAATTTGCTTTTCTTTAATTTGAGGATAATTGATAGGAATAAGAGGCAAGAAAGATAGCCTCGTATCTAAGGAATTGAGGGGGAAGAGGCGGCACTAATTTTGGAATTAAAAGATGTTTATAAGGCATTTTCTCTCTCATTGATTTTTCTTATAAAAACACTTTTTACAACTCAAATCAAAGGCTTTTTCGAATCAACTTCTTCTCTTTGCTTGCAAAACGACCAAGGGAGCTTTGGAGGATCAGGAGGACGACCCCCAACCTATTGGTAAGCTTCTTGACTTCCTTTCACCTTAATTTCATGGTGGAAATCGAAATTCAATGCATGATTTCTTCTTATCTCGATTCCATCTTCAATTCTAACCATTCCTTTTCACTCAAAGCTTGAGGACGAGCCTTGGGATAGTGAAAGGAGTTGCTTCCACCATTTTTTATGTGAATCTCCAAGATTTGAAGCTCAATTGAAGGTGGGTTATATAACTTGAACCCTTAATCATTGTTATTGAACTCAGTTTCTCAATTCATATGATTCAATTGTTCTCCTTGCATTTCCTTTGATTAATTGATGGAATTACCATGGAAATGGCAGTAGATTTCAAAGGGTTGAAGATTGATGATTATGACATCATCATAAGCACACATCTCAACATAATATTTTTGCAAACAGTTTCATGGACTTTGGTCCAAACCGTTTCACCAAACTATTTGGAGGTTGAGTTCCAAACCGTTTGGGATAGTTGACCGAATGGATGGGTTGACTGTTTGAGGTTAGGACCCTAGATTATGTTGGATGATGATCCAACGGATCCAATTAATTGAATCAATGCATGGACAATCCTTCAATTAGAAACCCTAATCGACTTGTTTAAAGAAAACTCAACTGATCCAAATGATTTCAAGCTGACTTGGACCAAACGGTCTTGAGACCGTTTGAGTCCAAACGGTCTTGAAACCATTTGGGATCAAATGGTCTCAGGACCGTTTGGAGACCCAAGGTTGATTGTAGTTGATGAAAAAGATCCAATGGTGTTGATTGATTGAACATTCAATAGCTCAATTGATAGCCAATTCGACGAAGCAATCCCTAATTCAATTGGTTGAAAGATACCTTTATTGATCCTTGCGGTTTTGAGTTTGGTTTGGCCAAACGGTCTTGAGACCATTTGAGTTCAAACGGTCTTGAAACCGTTTGGGGTCAAACAGTCTCAGGACCGTTTGGAATCAAATGGTTTCAAAACCGTTTGGTGTTGAAACCCCAAAACCGAATGAAGGACCAATGTGATCAAATCGATTGGAAACTTAAGGTGATGATTGATCCATTGCTCCAATGGTTGATAAGTATGATTATCAATGATAATTACTAAGGTTAAATGTATAAAGTACCTAGATAATCAGTATCTTTAAGATGGTTAACCCTAAAATCTTATGAAAGAAATGACACGGTATACTATGTCAATCATAGTTGTATGTACTTGATTGAAGGGTTGATGTAACCTAATCAAGTTAAGAGGTTGATAGAAAGGAATTCAGACATGAGTGTTATTTATGTAGAGTATGTGATTAGGGTATGATCCTCAGTGAAGAGATCATGAAACCCTAATCGAGAAGGTTAGATAAACCCTAACCCTAATTCAGGGCAATTCTGAGTGAAACCCTAAT
Organism: Alisma plantago-aquatica; assembly: GCA_963693085.1. NCBI lineage: Eukaryota > Viridiplantae > Streptophyta > Magnoliopsida > Alismatales > Alismataceae > Alisma > Alisma plantago-aquatica. The sequence continues at coordinate 957,798,625 of OY856413.1, read as the reverse complement.
CTAGAGTAATGTTGTAACTCTAATTAAGGGTAATAATATGAGAAACCCTAATTATGGGTAATGGAATATGAAACCCTTATTGGGATGAATAGTAGACCTTAATTGTGGGTTATTGAATGTAAACCCTAATCTAGGAAGATACTAAGTGGAACCCTAATTTAGGGTAATGTGATGTGAAACCCTAATGTATTGATGTGATGTGAGACCCTATTTTTAGGGTGATGATATGTAAAGTGCATGAAACCCTAATCTTACGCAATATGGTGATAAACCATAACCCTAATATGGGTAATGGGATGAGTATTCCCAATTGACATGAAATGGGAAACCCTAACCCTAGTGTGGGAATAAGGGTGACACCCTTGAATAATGAGGATATATTTGTTTTGCATGGTGCTGACATGTAATTGATGAAACTGCTATCATCCGTTCTAACCATGCAGGTATCATGAGATGATGAGCATAGTCAGGTATGAACTATGATGTGTCATTTATTTGAAATTGTTTATTGGGCCTTATGTGCTATAATATGCCTTGTTACCTAGTAAGAGTTAATAAGAGAGTTAATGGGCCTTGCTTGTGTAGCAATTATCATGTTTACATTGGTCAGATGACCTAAAGGTAATAGTTACCTGAAAAAGTGGTAATAGTACTCAATGATGAGCTAAGGGTTTGGATACCCAGATCCATATGATTATGGTATTAATATTGTGGAGGGATGAGAATTCCCAATATTGACATAAGGAATTGAGATCCCAATATCTTATAAAGATTGAGAAGTAGTTGATGGAAGTAGCCCATGTTTCTTTGGGGCATCTGTCATAATAACTTATGTTTGAAAACTTGGCTGATGTTAAAAGAATATGATAATGTACTTAATTAATAAAATGATACCACAGAATGTAGTTGCCCTGACCACAGATCCATCAGCGTCAGAATTAGCTGAATGGTGAAATGAGTTTTACTCGGAACACATATTTTTGAATATGTGGGGGTAATTGGGCAAATATATCCTTATGCCCCGTAGGAATGCCTACGGGCTATGTCCTATGTACGGGATTGGTTTTGGACTATACCCCGATAAGAGTATGGCTATCGGCCATGACTCCCCAATATAATACCAAGCATTGGCTGCAAGCCATAACCCGGAAGAGAGTATATGTAACATCCCTGACCTGGGCTATGTACTAACCCTAGGTGTTTTGCTTAAATATGTGATTAGATTCTTGTAGTTATCTTTTGAAATATAATTAATGTTTTGAGGAACTTATATTTCTATTTAAGTCCTTTTTGAACAATGTTGCAACAGTATTTTGTTAATTTTGGACTAAAGTGCAATTTACCCAAGTTGAAGGGTTAACTTGAAAATTGCACATGTTAAGATGTTCCTCTAATGTTGAGACATCATAAGAATGAATATGATATGTTGGAATGGATTCTCCAAGCTTGAGCATCAAGATATAACTTGTAGAGCAATCCTTGTGCTTTAAAACCTAATTTTGGAGTAAACTGCAATTTACCCAAAACCTAGGGTGCAACATGTAAAATATACCCTCTAAAGTATCTCTCATGATTCTTGGAATCAAGTATAGCAAAGAAAATGAGAGGGGTGCATCATTTTAATGATCAAGTAAGAAAGATAACCTCGATATTAAAATAATCAAGAATTAAGCAAATGGCCTTTAATATATGTATAACTTATTAAGGTGTTTGGTTTCTTTTCCTTTTAACTTTGGATAAAGGAGTAGATTTGCATGTTTTTAGGAGGAAGAAACGTGGACATGGATGGGGCAAGCTATGGTGGATATGATTAGGAAATAAAAGAGATAACTACCTTTTCCTTTGCCTTGAAAATATCCAAAAGTATATAAGGATTCTTATCAACAAGCAAGGGATCGTTTCCCATAGTCGTTTTCTTATCTTCTTGCTTTGGACCAACCAAGAAGAAGCTCTGGACTGGAAGTAAGATGACCAAGCTGGTTTGGTAAGTAAGGACCATCACCTATCTCGAATCCATGGTGGAAATGCAAATACAAGGTTGGTTTATTGGTTTTCTTTACACAATCCTTCTTTCTAGCCATCTTCTCCATCCAAAACTTGAAGAACGGACCTTGGACAACCTTTGGAGCTTCATCCACCATTAAATCTACGAAGCATGGATCTCTGGATCAGTCCTATAGGTGGGTTTTATAACTCTAACCCTTAAGCTTTGCTTTTGCATCCTTCTTTCTGAGAATTGTTGCTTATACTTCTTCATTAGACACCTTCGTGTGTTCTTGCTATCATTTCTGTGAAGAACAGCCCCTGTTCTTGAGGTAGAAGATGATGATGTTAATTCCAAAGTTTATCCACAATCTTGATTTAGCAAACGGTCTCCAACTTTTGCAAACGGTTTCCCAAACCGTTTGAGAGCAAACGGTTTCAAACCATTTGAATGCAAACGGTTTCACTAGACCGCATAGAAGCAAATGGTCCAAGACACTTTGGATGTGTTGACCAGGCATTGACCATTTGGAGGTCTGTTGTGAATAATTTGGACTAATAAACCACCAAAAAATCATCAACTAATTCCAAGTAAATAATCAATTGAAGGCCCAACAATCATCTAAGCCCTAATCGAGTTTAGTGCTGATTTCAATAATTGATTTAAGTTGAAGTTTGGGTTGAGTGGCCCAAACGGTTTCAAAACCATTTGGGGATCACCCAAACAGTCTCAAGACCATTTGGTGATCACTCAAGACCATTTAGAGGTCTAGGGTTAAGTAGGGTTAACCAATTGAGGGTCCAATGATATCAAGTTGATGAGTAATTGAGTGCTGATTTGGTGACCAAATCTAGGGTTCAAACCTTAAGTGAATGACTTGGTTTATGATGACATAATGGGCAAACAGTCTCAAGACCATTTGGAGGACATCCAAACGATCTCAAGACCGTTTGGGGGCCACCCAAGACCATTTGGAGGTATAGGGTTGACTATGGTCAAGTGGTTGGAAATCTAAGGATAACAAGTTGAAGTGTAATTGATTAGTGACCTAATGATCAAATCAATGAGCCAAACCTTAATAGGTTGAGTTAGATTTTGGTGTTGACTTGAGAAAACAATCTCAAGACCATTTGTAGGACATCCAAATGATCCCAAGACTGTTTGGGGTCAGGTCATGACCAAATTGAATGATGGTTCAATAGTTTCAAATCAATTAGACTCATGTTGATACATGTTGAAGGGTGATCAATTCCAAACCCTAATCCAATCGATCCAAGCCCTAATTTATGATCAATTGAGGGTCAATTGAGTGTCAAATCAGTAGAGGGTTGACCGAATTGAATCAATTGATAAGTGGCTAACAAGTGCATGATCGATTGAGGGGTTCAATATTGGAAACCCTAACTCAATTGAAGTGGTTGAGGCACTTTTTGGTCCATGCGGTTTTGAGGTGGTTTGGACCAAATGGTATCAAGACCGTTTGAGTCCAAATAGTCTCAAGACTGTTTGGGACCAAACGGTCTCAAGACCCTTTGGGACCAAACGATCCCAAACTATTTGATCTCATGTGGTTTCAAGATCAGTTTTGTCCATGCGGTTTCAAAGTCAAACTTGACCAAATGGTCTTCATGACCAAACGGTCTTCACCTCATGTTGGGAAAACGGTCTTGAGTGTGCACTTTACCAAATGGTTTCAGAAGTCAAACTAAAACAAATGGTGAACAACACCAAACGGTTTCAAGGTCCATCCAAGATCGTTTGGGGAGTTTGTGTGCAAGACCGTTTGAGGTCTAAAAAGGTTAAGAACGTTTGATGCCTTAGTGGTCAAAATGGTTTAGTGGTTGATTAACCTAAACCTTATAGATACGTAAAGTGATTAAAGGGTCAAGTAATTAGTTGACTAATGCATGTTATGATCAATTGTGAACATTATAAAGGTACCCCTGATGGGATAGAGTGACCAATACCCTTTGATCAAGTGAGCCTTAATGACCACAATAGTAATGACACAAACCATGATGTTAGTGTTGATTTGACTTAGTCTAATTAAGGGTAATGTAAACATTATCTGATAGTAAGAGGAGAGAGAAGAGTCCTAATATGAATGAGAATCAAGTAATAAACTTCCAATAGGTATGAATATATCTAATTAGGGTATGATCCTTTATAGTGTGATCATGGAAACCCTAATTATGATGGTTAATGAATCTTAACCTAATTTAAAGACATTAATGGAAGTAATCCTCATACATGATGTTGGTATGATCTTAATAAATTATAATGTGAATAGTAAACTCTAATCTAGGGTAATGTGATATAATGTGAATAGTAAACCCTAATCTAGGGAAACGTGATGGTATGTACAGTAAACCCTAATTTTGGGTTATGCTTTTAAGCATGTAACACTATACTTGAGTATGAAATGAGTAATCATTATGCCTTTGTAAAATAAAGGGGTTGAATAACCCTAATTGAATTGAATAGGGAAAATTCTAACCCTAGAAACCAGTCGTGGCAATGTGACATGGTCGTGTGATTTTATGTAACACGACCATGCAAGATAGCACGGCCGTGGTGTTCTATATTTAATTTGGAAAGAACTTGTATTTTGCTGGTATAGATACAATGTGCATGTTATCAATTGTGTTAACCATGCAGGTCTTTATAAAGAACTGAGCATATCCAGGTAAGGGTTATGATGCCATATTTATTGAAAGCACTCTATGAGTTTTGAAAGTAATGGCATGCTATGTTTCCTAGTAAGAGGTAACATATGAGATTGACAGGCTATATGAGCCATGAGAAATATATGTATTTCCATCAAGTCATGAATATGTTACTTGGTAGCAAGTGTTTTGATGATCTAAGGGTCTGAATACCCATATTCCTGAATTACAATGATGAGATGGTTAGGAATTGATATCCCAATATTAACAATATGGGATATAAACTTGATACAATTAGTACTCTTTCTTTATAGCAATTGTCTTATTGGTTTATGTTTGAAAACATGCCTGATGCTAAAAGAATGCCATAATGTACTTAAATAATCAAGTACAATGATATCATGTAGAGCCCTGAACATAGATCCATCATTGTCAGAAGTTAAATGATGGTGAAATAGGTTTTCCTAAGGGAACTCTTGGAGAGCATACTTTTGAGTATGTGGGGGTTATGGACGCGAATATCCTTACGTCCTAATGTGGGAATTGATGTGAGATGTACATTTAATCTCTCAATCATTCATTATATGTTTATGTCGGGATGATATATCACTAATCTCCCGATGATGTTGTTAATTCTGCATCGATGTGAGATAAACAAGAAATCCCTCGATGGTGAAGAGAGTACAGCATGCCATTGTAATTATAATAGTGAAGTTTCCAGAATACCCTAGAAAGCTATTATGGCAGAGACACAAAATGTTCTGCATGTTGTTCCTCATACTAACTGAGGAAGATGAGGTCATAGGAATCCGGCTCTTCTGATGACCTATGTATGGTACCGATTGTGATTTCGTAAGGGTCAGTTGGAGTATGAGAGGAGTAACTCATCTCCTCAGGGCATAAATATGTTTGTAAAATGTAATCAGTCGTATAGCATATTTGCTTAGGTTGAACTATGAGAAACAATAATTGATGATATTGTTGGGTTTTATGGGAGACAGAGAAGGCAGTGGAAACAAAACATTTTCTCCCCAACCCATACCGAGGAAACGCATCAACGTCTATATAATAGGAAAGGATGGTTTGCAGAATCATACCTTGTCCCGAGGCTTGCTCGGCGACAATACCTCGCGCAATGCGCGGTCTTCAACTCCGGACTTCGATGGCGTCTGTGCAGCTCCTGGTCGCACCGGGACTGACAACTCCTACTCGAACCGGAATGTCAGATGACAGTTGTCCTCCTAAGCGGCAGTGTCCTCCCGCCTCTGTAGTAGTCCACACGGACCACCTGGAACTCCACTCTCCTTGTCCCACAAGGAAGTGGAAGGAGTCGCACCCTCCTGTTGACGTACTAGTCGCCAACACGCTCTCCTGCCTCCTATTGCAACTGCAGTTGTCCTTCCCTTGCTGCACCTCCCTTTTGCGGGAAGCACTTGCTCGGGCTCTCTCACGGTTACCAAAACCAGAGAGAACGACAACTTGCAGAGCAACTGGTTGCACTGAGTTGTACTTTGAGAAGCCCCCAATACCCCTATATATATAGGAGAGTCATGGGACAGGGTTCTCCATCCCGGGCAATGCGGGACTAAAGCAGGAGTAGAAGGGTTCGGGATTTTTTCACAAAAAGCAACCATCTCGCAACCTGAACCGATCATTTCACAAGTGAACCGGTCGGTTGGGGACCTGAACCGGTCGGTTGGAGCACCAACCGATCGGTTGGGACCCATGAGCCGATCGGTTCACTTCTGAACCGGTCGGTTCGTGGTCCTGGTCGGTTCCCGATTGACTTTCCTTGTTTCTTTCCCAATTGGTATCGAATACCAATATTATTCCCAATCGAATTGGGCAATTTGAAACGAAAGGAAAATTCTCACCAATCCTACTTTCCCAAGTTGCTCGATTGCACCAGTTGAACCGATCGGTTCAACACTTGAACCGGCCGTTTCACTCTGTGCATGAGCCGATCGGTTCAACAATTGAAAACCGACCGGTTCAGCAACCTCAGCCGACCGGTTCATCACATGAACCGATCGGTTGGGAGTGCAGGTTGTGCAGAATCAGTCAAATGCGATTTCAATCAATCCGATACTCCAATCAATGCGTCCAACACCTTGAACCATACGATATTGAGCCATCGACTGATTGAGTGTTTAATTGAACTACCAAACTCTTTTAGTAATCAATCTAAACATTGCTTTGTGTACAAAACTCCTCTTCCAGGTTAAATCCTATGTGTGTGACCCTGCAGGTCCATTTCACGTTGGCAGTGAAAGTCCATAACACTTATGACTTCACAAGCAAAGAGCGGTGCCTAGTCACACATCAGTGCTACCCAAGTGAAAGTAGAAAGTTGGAGAACAACTTTCATCCTACAATCCATGAATAGTGTTATAGCGAATGTATAATTCCTTTGTCACAGTTATCCCGAATGAACTCGAGGCATGGAACAGTCATCCTATCAACGTTCATCCACTTCCTTGATCTCAGAGTAGACTGGAAGAGATACGTATGACATCAGTATCATATACTGATTCACACATGCGTGCACGCCTTTCTCAATCCTACTCATCAAGTGGCCATGGATATCAAACTCCCTCAGGAGGGACAAATCCCATATCTATCACTCTCCCCTCAAAAGCCCCATGTGTCAAAGCCACCCAATCATCACCTTTATAACAACCCATGTTTCAGGACTGCGTTTGATGATGTCAAAGTGTGCCCAACGACATGTGTTGAGTGCAGTGATTTCAGGTCTAAGAATCACACTCACCACCATCACTGTGAGTACTGACTGTGACTACCATCTCATGGTTCCATGTGTCAAACTCACGGTGGGTCTGTCCGGTACACTTGTTCTCTAACAAGTACCTATGTGTTTGGTTTGATATCTCTATATCATGACTAATGAGATTCTGTCATCAACCAACACCACAATCTAGTCTTGTGTGTCATTGTTGTCTATCTACCTTCCACAATGACATCCGACTAGGGACATAACAAGAATGTACAAACTCTTAGCATCCGTATGATCTCATCGTTCAGGTCCTCAACCTGAAAGCATACGTCATTGAGTTCTGTCATTCTTTAGACATTCAATCTGTTCTATCACTATCTCATATGACTGAACCAGAAAGAATTGGAAGCTCACCTTTGATGTTCATCAAATCAATCTTAATGTATCCCACCAATCATCCCATTATTGGCTCTCAGGGCATACATACCAACAGACTCCCACTTGCACTGCGAGCCAATCACCCTTGAATCATATTCATAGTGATCTTCAAACATGTCCCACATGTTACTGTGCTCTAGTGCCAACAAAGTGAGTAATGACAACACCTTGCCAAAGTCTGTACAAATTGCATGTCTCACATCTCTTCGCTGTACGTCACACGTATGAGATGGAGTTGCCGTAATATGCGATCTAGTATTCCTTTGCTAACCTTTAGCCACATTGTATGATCAAGGATTCTAGACTTGTCATCAATGAGTGGAATATAAGTTCATCTTATGAACTTCCAGATCCATATAGTATCTAATACTGTTCTCTAACACATAGATACTCGACATTTCCTTTTAAATGGGTTTTATTGGAACATTTCCAATTATCAACAAACATTCACTTTTATAAATCTTATGTATATTTTGCGATTAATTTTCTGTCCTTTCGGAAGTTCGCATCAATGTAACTCTTTACATCGAACTCTTCCTTATTTCCATAGAACTAGTACTTCACAAGCACTTATCAAGTTCTCATGGTATTCCAGTAACCCTTACTGGAAATAGACAGACATCCACTCGTCATGTCACACATACGAGTTATCAGGATGAGCACATCATATTGCCATGTCCTACATACAAGATGATGAATGCATTTTATTCTTGCCATGTCATACATGCAAGATAATGGGATGATTACATACATGATAGATCCATATCTATTCTTAGTGTTCCCATTCTTCATAAGAATTGGACACTTGGCCTTGGGATACTAACTCCATGTAACATGGACAAGTTTTCTCCCACTGAATCTGTGCATACTGAACACTTCAATACAGATTGCCAATGTTTGCTCTCTCTTTCCAGGTCAAAAGATTTTCGAGAACTTTCTCTATAGATCTCTATTCCTATCACATAGGAAGCATCTCTATCTTCCTTAAAGATAATTTCCACATTAGGATTTCCAATCCAGAACATTTCCATTTCACATCAATATGTGGAATGTGAACACACTCCCACTAAATCACAGATCCCTTCTTTATCTTTGACATATCAGTCAAACCCTTTGACTATATCATCAAAATAAAGATCCAATTTTTGAGTTGCTTGTACTCAATCAATCACATTGATTAGTCCATTGTAACTTATAGACTTCATTTGCATTAGTGGATTCATAAACCTTATAGGCTGTGTCATGTACACATCCTGGTTTTATTCCTCATAGGAATGCGGTTTTAGTATCCATATGCCAAATGTTTTAGCCATTAAGTTGCAATCAACAAGCATCATACTTCTCAAAATGTTATCCATGTGTCTTAACACTTAAGACTCATCTGCACTTATGGATATGATCCAATGAGTGCTACCATCAAGGTCATACCTTATGGTTCACATGGAAGTCATTTAGGATGTAATGGTTTTAAACCATAACTCAAGATTTGGTTCCTCATATTCATCTTGATAGTTGACTCATCACTTGAACAACTCATCACATAGATAATTGAGGTGTATCTGTTAAAGATATAAGAACTCACAACCCTTGTGATTCTTAATTTCTTTTATTAGTGTGGGGTATTCATTTATTAAGAAGAATTCAGTTATTTGATAATCATTCTCTAACTCCTTAGAGTATGATTCCTTCTTGATTCAGACATCACCATGCCTTAATCATGAGTTCACTATGATACACTATCATAATCACTCATAAGGATCTCAAACATTTGGTCCAAGTATTTCATTCATTGATCTCATCAAGAATTAATACTTTACCAAATTTGTACTTCATTTATGATAATCTTGAACACTTCAAGATATTCATATTGATATTTCTCTAAACACCATTTGAAGTATTAGCATTTATTCCAATAGGTATGTAAATACATCACATGTATTATACCTAATAGGATAATCACTCTCCCACTACATTAGTGAAGATTGATTAATCATGTCCAAGATATTCATGTCTCTTACTAGTTCTCTAACCAAAAGAGTCTAGTTTTATCCATCACATGGAAACTAGAAATGAATTTCTCATGATTAATGCTAATTAAATTGTTTGAGTTATCTATAACTTTTAGGTATCGTCTTATCTTATGCATATCAAATATCACAAGATAAATAAGGCATTGCCACAAAGATCACATCTTTATAAAATGAAACATCTCTTTATTAATTGCCATCATTGTCATACAATATGCAAAAATAAAGTGTTTCTATCTATTGGCAAGTATGAAATAGCAATTCATAACTGTATTACATGCCTTATTGGCTGAAAATAAACTAAAGTATTCCTATCTATAAAGGCAACACTTGCCCCAAGTAAGAATGCTTTACACTTTACATCTAGATATCATATATCTCAAAAAGTGTTACAAGTTTATTTACATGACACCTTTAAGTAGAGGCTTCATTCGCCTCCTTCTTCTTTTGTTCTTCCAGATAGAGAGGACAATTCCTTTTCCAATGTCCTGGCTTTTGACAATGGTGGCAATTTCCTTTCTTTGTCACGCCTCCCTTGGCCTTGAGAGCTGAAGATGGCTTGGACTCCTGGCTAGCTTCAGAACCTTTCTTAGCTTTGCCCTTGCCCTTGCGCTTGGACTTTCCTTTCTTGCTCGTGATCACCATCACGGACTTAGGCTTGTCCTTCTTCATCTATAACTCAGCTGTCCTCAACATGCCCAACAACTCTGACAGTGGCCTATCAAAGTTGTTCATGTTGTAGTTCATCACAAACTGACTGTAAGATTCTGGCAACGATTGCAGTATCACGTCAGTAGCCAACTCTTGGATCAGTGGAAATCCCAGTCTTTGTAGGTTCTCCACATACCCAATCATCTTGAGTGTGTGAGGACCAACTGGATCTCCTTCTGTCATGACGCACTTGAACAGCGCCCTAGAAACATTGTACCTCTCTTGTCGTGCCTGATCTTCATACATGTTCCTGAGATGCAGAATCATCTCTATGACACCCATGTTCTCATGTTGCCTCTACAACTCATGGTTCATTGAACATAGCATCAAGCACTTTGCATCAATGGGATCATCAGAATGCTTCTTGCAAGCATCCCTTTCTGTCCTTGGTGCATTAGGAGTGGGTTCCTCTGGAATTGGAGTATCCAGGACATAGAGCTTGCGCTCTTGAGTGAGAACAATTCTCAATGTCCGATACCAGTCATGGAAGTTTGTCCCATTTAGCTTGTCCTTGTCAAGGACCGATCACAAAGAAAAGTTGTTGTTGTTTGTTTCCATTTGAACTACAAAAGGAAAATATGCAATTTTAATCCAAAACTCATTTTTGACTTATTTGATTGATTTGAAAGTTTGACGATATAATTAGGCCTTTAATTAATTATCGCTCCCACTATTTTACTTCAAATTGATAGCCCTCACCATCAATTCGGAAGATTGCAGCGTACAATCTTCTAGTGGGCAAGATCCTGAAATCCTCTAAGTCATGGACCAGCTTGGGCTGTCACCCACAACATAGATCTCTCAGGTAGGCAACTTTTGCCAATTGCATCATATGCAACTCTTGATAAGATGTCATCTACAACTCCTTGCAATGATCATCTCCATGCCTCAAGGCGCTAGATCCTATCTAGGTCACCTTGTTAAGTCCGACCCAAAGCAAACATGATGAACATGCACCCTGCTTGGGCAGACCCACACATTCATCCTTCACGCTTCCACGAGATAGACGGTGCACCACGCTTGGGCGTGCCCACACTTGGTCGATCAAGCTTTTCACGTGTGTCGCATTTGGAAGGCATCTAAAACTTAATATTTTAATAAGGGATTTGGTTTTATATACATATACATATCCAATCACCACAATACATAGTACGTATCATATACATGATATATCCCACAGAAAACATGCACAAAACGATAAAAGCGATGATTATGGACATCCTAATGTGATTCCTCGAGCCAAGAGGAATCACGGTCATCTAGGTCAACATCACATGCAACCTGTACAAGATGAACTTTTGTGCCTTGCCTTTCGAGTTGATCAACTCATCACATGAATGATCTGTACTCTCCAACCGGTCGTCTGGGTGCCACCAGCCGATCGGTTGGCTCCTCCAACTGATCGGTTTGCCTGGTCGTCGTGCATCTTGTCATGTCCTCCACCCGCTCATCTCGCTACTCGAACCGGTCATCAACTGATCGGTTCACTCCTTGAACCGATCGTCTGGAAGGTCAACCGATCGGTTCACTCCTTGAACCGACCGTCTGATCAGTCGTCTTGATGTCTGCCGGTCTTTGACATAACAGGAAATAAAATCCTATTCTATTTATTACGTTGCTTTAAAAGGAAAACCCCGAGTTGCATTCGGGGGGAGCAAAGGTAGGAAAGAATCTCGAATTATTTCGAGTTACATCAGGAATAAGAGAGGGAAGATCGGTGCGCAGACCGAGATGCAAGCAACCACACACAACCAATCATAGATAGGGGTTTATAGGCCATAATCATGCTACATACATCCACCACAAAACTCGTTTAAGGGCGACGCGTATCGAGTGCATTAATAATACATATCATATATGTAATTAGGGATTTGTGGATTTAGGATTGGACATGCATAAAGCCGATATTATTCACATCGTATGCAATAATTAAAGGTCACAAACCAAAATCGATCATATCGATATTCCTAAAATATAGAACAGCTGACGTGGCTCTGATACCATTGTTGGGTTTTAGGGGAGACAGAGAAGGCAGCGGAAACAAAAAGTTTTCTCCCCAACCCGTACCGAGGAAACGCATCAACGTCTATATAATAGGAAAGGATGGTTTGCAGAATCATACCTTTTCCCGAGGCTTGCTCGGCGACAATACCTCGCGCAATGCGCGGTCTTCAACTCCGAACTTCGACGGCATCTGTGCAGCTCCTGGTCACACCGGGACTGACAACTCCTACTCGAACCGGAATGTCGGATGACAGTTGTCCTCCTAAGCGGCAGTGTCCTCCCGCCTCTGTAGTAGTCCACACGGACCACCTGGAACTCCACTCTCCTTGTCCCACAAGGAAGTGGAAGGAGTCGCACCCTCCTGTTGACGTACTAGTCGCCAACACGCTCTCCTGCCTCCTATTACAACTGCAGTTGTCCTTCCCTTGCTGCACCTCCCTTTTGCGGGAAGCACTTGCTCAGGCTCTCTCACGGTTACCAAAACCAGAGAGAACGACAACTTGCAGAGCAACTGGTTGCACTGAGTTGTACTTTGAGAAGCCCCCAATACCCCTATATATATAGGAGAGTCATGGGACAGGGTTCTCCATCCCGGGCAATGCGGGACTAAAGCAGGAGTAGAAGGGTTCGAGATTTTTTCACAAAAAGCAACCATCTCGCAACCTGAACCGATCGGTTCACAAGTGAACCGGTCGGTTGGGGACCTGAACCGGTCGGTTGGAGCACCAACCGATCGGTTGGGACCCATGAGCCGATCGGTTCACTTCTGAACCGGTCGGTTCGTGGTCCTGGTCGGTTCCCGATTGACTTTCCTTGTTTCTTTCCCAATTGGTATCGAATACCAATATTATTCCCAATCGAATTGGGCAATTTGAAACGAAAGGAAAATTCTCACCAATCCTACTTTCCCAAGTTGCTCGATTGCACCAGTTGAACCGATCGGTTCAACACTTGAACCGGCCATTTCACTCTGTGCATGAGCCGATCGGTTCAACAATTGAACCGACCGGTTCAGCAACCTCAGCCGACCGGTTCATCACATGAACCGATCGGTTGGGAGTGCAGGTTGTGCAAAATCAGTCCAATGCGATTTCAATCAATCCGATACTCCAATCAATGCGTCCAACACCTTGAACCATACGATATTGAGCCATCGACTGATTGAGTGTTTAATTGAACTACCAAACTCTTTTAGTAATCAATCTAAACATTTCTTTGTGGACAAAACTCCTCTTCCAGGTTAAATCCTATGTGTGTGACCCTGCAGGTCCATTTCACGTTGGCAGTGAAAGTCCATAACACTTATGACTTCACAAGCAAAGAGTGGTGCCTAGTCACACATCAGTGCTACCCAAGTGAAAGTAGAAAGTTGGAGAACAACTTTCATCCTACAATCCATGAATAGTGTTACAGCGAATGTATAATTCCTTTGTCACAGTTATCCCGAATGAACTCGAGGCATGGAACAGTCATCCTGTCAACATTCATTCACTTCCTTGATCTCAGAGTAGACTGGAAGAGATATGTATGACATCAGTATCATATACTGATTCACACATGCGTGCACGCCTTTCTCAATCCTACTCATCAAGTGGCCATGGATATCAAACTCCCTCAGGAGGGACAAATCCCATATCTATCACTCGCCCCTCAAAAGCCCCATGTGTCAAAGCCACCCAATCATCACCTTTATAACAACCCATGTTTCAGGACTGTGTTTGATGATGTCAAAGTGTGCCCAACGACATGTGTTGAATGCAGTGATTTCAGGTCTAAGAATCACACTCACCACCATCACTGTGAGTACTGACTGTGACTACCATCTCATGGTTGCATGTGTCAAACTCACGGTGGGTATGTCCGGTACACTTGTTCTCTAACAAGTACCTATAAGTTTGGTTTGATATCTCTATATCATGACTAATGAGATTCTGTCATCAACCAACACCACAATCTAGTCTTATGTGTCATTGTTGTCTATCTACCTTCCACAATGACATCCGACTAGGGACATAACAAGAATGTACAAACTCTTAGCATCCGTATGATCTCATCGTTCAGGTCCTCAACCTGAAAGCATACGTCATTGAGTTCTGTCATTCTTTAGACATTCAATCTGTTCTATCACTATCTCATATGATTGAACCAGAAAGAATTGGAAGCTCGCCTTTGATGTTCATCAAATCAATCTTAATGTATCCCACCAATCATCCCATGATTGGCTCTCAGGGCATACATACCAACAGATATATTGTTTATAGTGCACTAGTTGAATAACTAGTATACATGTTCTTCATATTCCTTATTGATATAAGTGTTGTCATTCAATCAAGTTATAACTGAAATGATTACTTATATAATTCTGTTCTACTTAGCTTACATAATGATCTACCTGTTGTTGAATAATTTTAACTCTACTGCTCAAATGTTATTCCTTTATTGCAATAACAATGCTTCTGGCGGAGAGTTATAACTCTCGCTGGGACAATTATTTGATTGTCTCACCCCTGTGGGATTCGACTTTTTAGGTAGACGCCGAGGATGAAGGAACCCATCAGTGGGTGAGCAGCAGCAGCAGCAACAACCTCAGGGACAACAGTGATCCTCAGGTGGAGACACTATTTGTCAAGTCTTGTAGATAGAATGTCCTATGTGTCGTCTTTGTACTCTCAGGTCCTAGGAGTCAATAAATGGTTTAATCTAGATCTGAGATTTTTGGCGTAATGCCTCAAGATTTTTGTATCTTGCCTTATACAGTTAACAGGGTAGTTGATGTTGTAACCCTCAAGGTGTGATTTTATAGATATGTAATGATGGATCAGTTTGTAAACAACTTATCTTGTTTCTTTATGTAAGAGTTTTACCGTTTGAGGTTCTCTTTATAAAAAGTTTAATTTTTAGTGATTTTCAGTAATTCCGCTACTAACAAAACGCTTCCTCTTTAGTTAATCCTATTTTCACGAGACGATCGTCACAGTTTAAGTGGTATCAGAGCTTTAGGTTCGCTGAGTCTACAGAGACATAGGACTTAGGATGTTGAGTTTGTTCTAGTGTCTTCCAGTATATCTGATAGTGTCTTCTACTCATCAAAAGGAGAAGATAAAATTAAGGATGTATGGACCACACGAGGAACACGTTGCAGAAAGTAGTGTCGCTGCACCGAAGGTGCAAGAAACCCAGAAGGAGAAGAACTCGTGCCTGAACCACCCCAGTTCAATCCAACTGATATGGGGAACCTAGCCGTCCAAGCCATGTTTGGGCAGTTTATGACTGCCATGACACACATGATTGATAGGATGCCTATACATGTACCTAGGGAACCTACCCATCCTGAAGGACAAGGAGTCGGTAAGACGTTTGAACGACTTCATCGAGTTGGAGCCACAGAGTATGCGGGAACAGTTGACCCTGTAGATGCTGACTTGTGGTTAACTGAACTAGAGAAGGCCTTTAGAATCTTGAACATCCCAGAAGCTGAGAAGGTTAGACATGTTGTGTATATTCTCAAGGGGATTGCTGGTCACTGGTGGACCATGTAAGAACAGAAAAGGCCAGGTGTGGAGATTACATGGGAAGTTTTTCAACGAGAATTCATCAACAGATACTTCCCTAAGACGTTTCTAGACGAGAAAATCTCTCAGTTTGAGAGGTTAAGACAGGGACCTATGAACATTAGCAAATATGAGGCTAAGTTCATGGAGCTGTTGTGGTTTTGTCCGCATATGGTAGCTACAGATGAAGAAAGGATTAGACATTTTGAGAAAGGATTAAATGCTGAGTTGACCATCCCTGTGTCTGCTCTGGAGAATAGGGAAAGGTTTGCTACCTTTGTGGAGTCATTCAGGAGGATAGAGAGGTCTGTGGCCGAGAAAAGACAGACCCAGAATAAGAGTATGTATCCCCAGTTCCAAGGATCCTCATCTAAAGATTTCAAGAAACCTAGGTTTTCTGCGCCTACACCACCACCTAGATTCCGTACCCAGACGCAATGGACATCGAATAGGGGAAGAGGATGAAGCCTACCACTAGAAGGAGCTTGTAGCTCAGCATCTATGTCAGTTACAGGACCACCCAGACCACAACAACTGAACAGAGGTTGTTATATATGTGGAAAGATGGGACATCTGATGAAGGATTGCAGAGCCAGAGAAGTGAGTGTGACTCAACCTCAAAGCAAAGTCAGTAGGGATCTCAAAGAAGACAATTTTTAGGAGGAGCTAGAGGATGTGGACAAGCGTCCCAAGATGGATCATCGGAACCAGGTCAACAAGAACCGAATCAACCACAGGAAACGACAAGATTCAATGCAATGAATCCACCTGATGTAGTGATCAACCCTCGGGTTGTGGAAGGTCAGCTGGAATTATTATATTCTGATATGTCTACATCTTGTGTTGTATCTGTTTTAATTGATCCGCGAGGTACGCACTCCTTTATCACTCGAAGAGTGATTCTTGACTACAACCTGACTACAAGTCATAGGACATATAGTTTGTTGCTAGAAACTCCGTTGATGGGATCTGCCGTGTTGCAGGAAGTATGTTCTCCCTACACCCTCTTCTTTTATGAGCATCACATTCAAGTGGATCTTATACCGCTTGAGATGCATGGATTCAATGTAATCCTTAGGATGGATACCTTAGAAAGATATAAGGCTGTCTTGGATTGTGAGTCCAAGCAAGCTGTGTTCACTGATGAAAGTGACACATGGATCTTTCAAGGAGAAAGAAAGATTCTACCCACCTGTCTTGTGTCAGCTATGGTTGCTGAGAAGCTTATGAGGCAAGGATGTTATGCATTCTTGGACCATGTGGTAGATACTACCATGGAGAGTCCTAACCCTGCTGAAGTTCCTGTAGTCAGGGAATTTGAAGATGTATTTCCTGAAGAACTTCTAGGTGTACCTCCATTCCGAGAAATAGATTTTTAAATTAATCTAATCCCAGACACGCAACCAATAGCACAAACACTGTATAGGATGGCGCCTTCTGAGATGACAGAACTCAAGAAACAACTACAAGAGTTGCTTGAGAAAGGTTTCATCCGACCGAGTACTTCACCCTGGGATGCTTCGGTCTTCTTTGTTAAAAAGAAAGATGGGTCCATGCGGTTGTGCATTGATTATAGACAGTTAAATAAAGTAACAATAAAGAATAAGTATCCTCTACCGAGGATTGATGATCTCTTTGACCAGTTGTGTGGTGCAACCGTCTTCTCAAAGATAGATTTGAGGTCAGGATATCATTAGTTGCGTATTAAGGATGGTGACATATCTAAGTCTACCTTTAGGACAAGGTATGGTCACTATGAGTTCACAGTTATGTCGTTTGGACTAACTAATGCACCAGTTGTTGGGTTTAAGGGGAGGCAGATAAGGCAGCGGAAACAAAAATTTCTCCTCCCAAACCCAGAACAAAGAAACGCATCAACGTCTATACAATAGGAAAGGATGGTTTGTGGAATCATACCTTGTCCCGAGGCTTGCTCGGCGACAATACATCGTGCCTTGCGCAGTCTTCACGTCCGGTCTTGGACGGTGTCTATGCAGCTCACCACTTAAAGTGTTTGTTTCACCCTGTCCATGAGCCGATCGACTCACCACCTGAGCTGATCGGTTCACCAAGCTGAGCTGATCGGTTCATCACATGAACCGATCGGTTGGGAGTGTAGATTGTGCAGAAACAGTCAATTGCAGTTTCAATCAATCCGATACTCTAATCAATCTGTCCAACACCTTGAACACTATGATTTTGAGCTGTCAATCAATTGAGTGTTTAATTGAACTACTAAACTCCTTCAGTAATCAATCTAAACATTGTTTGTGGACAAAACTCCTCTTCCAGGATAAATCCTATGTGTGTGACCCTGCAGGTCCATTTCACGTTGGCAGTGAAAGTCCATAAAACTTATGACTTCACAAGCAAAGAGCGGTGCCTAGTCACACATCAATGCTACCCAAGTGAAATAGAAAGTTGGAGAACAACTTTCAATCCTACAATCTGTGAATGGTGTTACAGTGAATGTATAATTCCTTTGTCACTGATATCCCCAATGAACTCGGGGCATGGAATAGTCATCCTGTCAACGTTCATTCACTTTCTTGATCTCAGAGTAGATTGGAAGAGATATGTATGACATCAATATCACATACTGATTCACACATGTGTGCGCACACCTATTTCAATCCTACTCATCAAGTGGCCTTGGATATCAAACTCCCTCTGGAGGGAAAAATCCCATATCTATCACTCACCCCTCAAAAACCCTATGTGTCAAAGCCACCCAATCATCACCTTTATAACAACCCATGTTTCAGGACTGTGTTTGATGATGTCAAAGTGTACCCAACGACAAGTGTTGAGTGTAGTGATTTCAGGTCAAAGAATTACATTCACCACCATCACTGTGAGTACTGACTGTGACTACCATGTCATGGTTCCATGTGTCAAACTCACGATGGGTATGTCTGGTACACTTGTTCTCTAACAAGTACCTATGTGTTTGGTTTGATATCTCTATATCATGACTAATGAGATTTTGTCATCAACCAACACCACAATCTAGTCGTGTGTGTCAATGTTGTCTATCTACCTTCAACAATGACATCCGACTAGGGACATAACAAGAATGTACAAACTCTTAGCATCCATATGATCTCATCATTCAGGTCCTCAACCTGAAAGCATACGTCATTGAGTACTGTCATTCTTTAGACATTCAATCTGTTCTATCACTATCTCATATGACTAAACCAGAAAGAATTGGAAGCTTGCCTTTGATGTTTATCAAGTTAATCTTAATGTATCCCACCAATCATCCCATGATTGGCTCTCAGGGCATACATACCAACAGACTCCCACTTGCACTGTGAGCCAATCACCCTTGAATCATATTCATAGTGA
This sequence comes from Alisma plantago-aquatica, assembly GCA_963693085.1. Classification (NCBI taxonomy): domain Eukaryota; kingdom Viridiplantae; phylum Streptophyta; class Magnoliopsida; order Alismatales; family Alismataceae; genus Alisma; species Alisma plantago-aquatica. The sequence continues at coordinate 957,779,159 of OY856413.1, read as the reverse complement.
TCTTCAAACATGTCCCACATGTTACTGTGCGAACATAGTGAGTTATGGCAACACATTGCCAAAGTCAGTTTTTAACTGCATGTCTCTCATCTCTTCGCTGTACATCACACGTATGAGATGGAGTTGCCGTAATATGCGATCTAGTATTCCTTTGCTAACCTTTAGCCACATGATCAAGGATTCCATACTTGTCATCAATGAGCGGAATATCTATAAGTTCATCTTTTGAACTTCCAGATCCATATAGTATCCACTATTGTTCTCTAACACACGGATACTCGGCATTTCCTTTTAAATGGTTTTATTGGAACACTTCCAATTATCAACAAACTTTCACTTTTATATATCCTATATATATTTTGCGATTAATTTTCTATCCTTTCGGAAGTTCGCATCAATGTAACTCTTTACATTGAACTCTTCCTTATCTCCATAGAACTAGTACTTCTCAAGTTTTCATGGTATTCCAGTAACCCTTACTAGAAGTAGACAGACATCCACTCGTCATGTCTCACATATGAGTTATCAGGATGAGCACATCATATTGCCATGTCCTACATACAAGATGATGAATGCATTTTTTTCTTGCCATGTCGATACATGGAAGATAACGGGATGATTACATACATGATAGATCCATATCTATTCTTAGTGTTCCCATTCTTCATAAGAATTGGACACTTGGCCTTGGGATACTAACTCCATGTAACATGGACAAGTTTTCTCCCACTGAATCTGTGCATACTGAACCCTTCAGTATAGATTGCCAATGTATGCTTTCTCTTTTCAGGTCAAGAGATTTTCGAGAACTATCTCTATAGATCTCTATTCCTATCACATAGGAAACATCTCTATCTTCCTTAAATATAATTTCCACTTTTGGATTTCCATTCTAGAACATTTCCATTTCACATCAATATGTGGAATGTGAACACGCTCCCACTAAATCACAGATCCCTTCTTTATCTTTGACATATCAGTCAAACCCTTTGACTATATCATCAAAGTAAAGATCCAATTCTAAGTTCCTTGTACTCAATCAATCACATTGATTAGTCCATTGTAACTTATGGACTTCATTTGCATTAGTGGATTCATAAACCTTATAGGTTGTGTCACGTACACATCCTTGTTTTATTCCTCATAGGAATGTGGTTTTAGTATCCATATGCCAAATGTCTTAGTCATTAAGTTGCAATCAACAAGCATCATCCTTCTCAAAATGTTATCCATGTGTCTTAACACTTAAGACTTATTTGCACTTATGGATTTTATTCCAATGGGTGCTACCATCAAGGTCATACCTTATGGTTCACATGGATGTCATTTAGGATGTAATGGTCAAATACCATAACTCAAAATTCGGTTCCTCATATTCATCTAGATAGTTGACTCATCACATGAACAACTCATCACATAGATAAACGAGGTGTATCCGTCAAGGATATAAGAACTTACAACTCCTTGTGATTCTTAATGTCCTTTATTAGTGTGGGGTATTCTTTTATTAAGAAGAATTCAGTTATTTGATAATCATTCTCTAACTCCTTAGAGTATGATTCCTTCTTGATTTAGACATCACCATGCCTTAATCATGAGTTCACTATGATACACTATCACTCATAAGGATCTCAAACATTTGGTCCAAGTATTTCATTCATTGATCTCATCAAGAATTAACACTTTACCAAATTTGCACTTCATCTATGATAATCTTGAACACTTCAAGATATTCATATTGGTATTTCTCTAAACACCATTTGAAGTATTAGCATTTGTTCCAATAGGTATATAAATACATCACATGTATCATACCTAATAGGATAATCATTCTACCACTACCTTTAGTGTAGATTGATTAATCATGTCCAAGATATTCATGTCTCTTACTGGTTCTCCAACCTAAAGAGTCTAGATTTATCCATCATATGGACACTAGAAATGAATTTCTCGTGATTGATGCTAATTTAATTGTTTGAGTTATCTATAACTTTTAGGTATCATTTTATCTTATGCATATCAAATACCACAAGATAAACAAGCCATTGCCACACAGATCATATCTTTAAAAGATTGAAACATCAACTTTATTGATTGCTAACATTGTCATACAATATGCAAAATAAAGTGTTTCTATCTATTGGAAAATATGAAATAGCAGTTCATAACTGTATTACATGCCTTTTAGGCTGAAAATAAACTAAAGTACTCCTATCTATGGCGGCAACACTTGCCCCATTTATTGAGTGCTTTACACTTTACATCTTGGTATCATATACCTCAAAAGTGTTACAAATTTATTTTCATGACACCTTTAAGTAGAGACGTATGTCGCCTCCTTCTTCTTTTGTTCTTCCAGATAGAGAGGACAATTCCTTTTCCAATGTCCTGGCTTTTAACAATGGTGGCAATTTCCTTTCTTGGTCACGCCTCCCTTGGCCTTGAGAGCTGAAGACGACTTGGGCTCCTGGCAAGCATCAGAACCTTTCTTAGCTTTTCCCTTGCCCTTGCGCTTGGACTTGCCTTTCTTGCTCATGATCACCATCACAGACTTAGGCTTGTCCTTCTTCATTTGTATCTCGGTTGTCCTCAACATGCCCAACAACTCTGAAAGTGGCCTATCAAAGTTGTTCATGTTGTAGTTCATCACAAACTGACTCTAGGATTCTGGCAACGATTGCAGTATCACTTCAGTAGCCAACTCTTGGCTCAGTGGAAATACCAGTCTTGTCAGGTTCTCCACATACCCAATCATATTGAGTGTGTGAGGACTAACTAGATCTCCTTCTGTCATAGCGCACTTGAACAGTGCCCTTGAGACATTATATCTCTCTTGTCGTTCCTGATCTTCATACATGTTCTTGAGATGCTGAATCATCTCAATGACACCCATGTTCTCATGTTGTCTCTGCAACTCGTGGTTCATAGAGCACAACATCAAGCACTTTGCATTAATGGCATCATCAGAATGCTTCTTGTAAGCATCCCTTTCTATCTTTGGTGGATTAGGAGCAGGTTCATCTGGAATTGGAGTATCCAGGACATAGAGCTTTCGCTCTTGAGTGAGAACAATTCTCAATATCCTATACCAATCGTGGAAGTTTGTCTCATTCAGCTTGTCCTTTTCAAGGATGGATCGCAAAGAAAAGTGATTGTTGTTTGTTTCCATTTTTACTACAAAAAGGAAAATATGCAATTTTAGTCCAAAACTCATTTTTGACCTATTTGATTGATTTGAAAAGGTTCACGATATAATTAGGCCTTTAATTAATTATCGCTCCCACTATTTTATTTCAAATTGATAGCCCTCGCCATCAATTCGGAAGATTGCAGTGTACAACCTTCTAGTGGGCAAGATCCTGAAATCCTCTAAGTCATGGACCAGCTTGGGCTGTCACCCACAACTTAGATCTCTCAGGTAGGCAACTCTTGCCAATTGCATCATATGCAACTCTTGTTAAGATGTCATATGCAACTCCTTGCCATGAACATCTCCATGCCTCAAGGTACTAGATCCCATCTAGATCACCTTGTTAAGTCCGACCCAAAGATAACACGATGAATATGCACCCTGCTAGGGAAGACCCACATATCCATCCTTCACACTTCCACGAGATAGACGGTGCACCACGCTAGGGCGTGCCCACACTTGGTCGATCAAGCTTTTCACGTGTGTCGCATTTGGAAGGCATCTAAAACTTAATATTTAATGAGGGATTTGGTTTTTATATACATATACATATATTATCACCACAATACATAGTATGTATCATATACATGCTATATCCCATAGAAAACATGCAAAATGATAAAAAAGTGATGATTATGGCCATCCTAATGTGATTCCTCGAGCCAAGAGGAATCACGGTCATCTAGGTATACATCACATGCAACATGTACAAGATGAACTCTGTGCTTTTCCTTTCTGGGTTTGATCAACTCATCACATGACTGATCGGCTTGCCATCAAGCCGGTCGGATGGGTGCCACCAGCCGATCGGTTGGCTCCTCCAACCGATCGGTTTGTCTAGTCGTCGTGCATCTCATCATGGCTGCCACCTGCTCATCTCGCTCCTCGAACCGGTCATCAACCGATCGGCTCACTCCTTGAACCAATCATCTGGAACATCAACCGATCAGTTCACGCCTTGAACCGATCGTCTCAGTTGTCGTCAGGTTGTCCGCCGTTCTTTGACATAACAGGAAATAAAATTATATCCTATTTTACATTGTAAAAAGAGAAACCTCGAGTTACATTCAAGGGGAGCAAAGGTAGGAAAGAAATCTCGAATTATTTTGATTTATATCAGGAATAGGAGAAGTAAGATCGGTGCGCAGACTAAGATGCAAGCAACCACATACAACCATACACATATAGGGTTTATTGGCCATAACCAAGCTATACAGACACCACAAAACTCGTTTAAGGGTGACGTGTATCGAGTGCATTAATAATACGTATCATATATGTAAATTGGGATTTGTGGATTTAGGATTGGACATGTATATAGCCAATTTTATTCGCATCGTATGCAATAAATAAAGGCAACAAACCAAAATCGATCATATCGATAATCCTAAAGTATAGAGCAGTCGACGTGGCTCTGATACCAGTGTTGGATTTTAGGGGAGGCAGAGAAGGCAGGGGAAACAAAAATTTCTCCTCCCAAACCCAGAACAAGGAAACACGTCAACGTCTATACAATAGGAAAGGATGGTTTGTGGAATCATACCTTGTCCCGAGGCTTGCTCGGTGACAATACCTCGCGCCTTGCATGGTCTTCACCTCCGGTCTTGGACGGTGTCTGTGCAGCTCCTGGTCGCACCGGGACTGACGACTCCTGCTCTCACCAGGACTGTCGGGATTGAAAGATGTCCTTCGAGCGGCAGAAATCTCCCGCCTCTGAAGTAGTCCACACGGACCACCTGGAACTCCAATCTCCTTGTCCCACAAGGAATTGGAAGGAGTCGCACCTTCCTTTCAGCGTACTAGTCACTGACACACTCTCCTGCCACCAGTCTCTTTCTGTAGTTGTCTTTCCCTAGCTGTGCCTCCCTTATCAGGTAGCACTTTCTCGGGCTCTCTCTCGGTTACCAAAACCAGAGAGAATGACAACTTCACAGAGAAACTGGTTGCACCGGGTTGTACTTTTAGAAGCCCCCAATACCCCTATATATAGGAGGGTCATGGGACAGGGTTCTCTATCCCGGGCAATGCGGGACTAAAGCAGGAGTAGAAGGGTTCGAGATTTTCCACAAAAAAAACCAACTCGCAACCTGAACCGATCATTTCATTTATGAAACGGTCGGTTGGGGACCTGAGCTGGTCGGTTGACACCACAACTGATCGGTTGGGACCCATGAAACGGTCAGTTCATTTCTAAACCGGTCGGTTCGTGGTCCTGATCAGTTCCCGGTTGACTTTTCTCTTTTGTTTCTAATTGGTATCAAATACCAATCCTTGTTCCAATCAAATTGGGCAAGTGAAAGGAAAGGAAAAATTCTCACCAATACTACTTTCCCAACTTCCTCGGTTGCAACAGTTGAACCGATCGTTTCAACACTTGAAGCGATTGTTTCACCCTGTCCATGAGCCGATCGACTCACCACCTGAGCCGATCGGTTCACCAAGCTGAGTCGATTGGTTCATCACATGAACCGATCGGTTGGGAGTGCAGATTGTGCAGAAATAGTCAATTGTAGTTTCAATCAATCTGATACTCTAATCAATATGTCCAACACCTTGAACACTATGATTTTGAGCTATCAATCAATTGAGTGTTTAATTGAACTACTAAACTCCTTTAGTAATCAATCTAAACTTTGTTTGTGGACAAAACTCCTCTTCTAGATTAAATTCTATGTGTGTAACCCTACAGGTCCATTTCACGTTGGCAGTGAAAGTCCATAACACTTATGACTTCACAAGCAAAGAGCGGTGCCTAGTCACACATCAATGCTACCCAAGTGAAATAGAAAGTTGGAGAACAACTTTCAATCCTACAATTAGTGAATGGTGTTACAGTGAATGTATAATTCCTTTGTCACTGATATCCCAAATAAACTTGAGGCATGGAACAATCATCCTGTCAACGTTCATTCACTTTCTTGATTTCAGAGTAGATTGGAAGAGATATGTATGACATCAATATCACATACTGATTCACACATGTGTGCGCATGCCTATTTCAATCCTACTCATCAAGTGGCCTTAGATATCAAACTCCCTATGGAGGGACAAATCCCATATCTATCACTCAACCCTCAAAAACCCCACGTGTCAAAGCCACCCAATCATCACCTTTATAACAACCCATGTTTCAGGACTGCATTTGATGATGTCAAAGTGTACCCAACGACATGTGTTGAGTGTAGTGATTTCAGGTCAAAGAATTGCATTCACCACCATCACTGTGAGTACTAACTGTGACTACCATGTCATGGTTCCATGTGTCAAACTCACGGTGGGTATGTCCGGTACACTTGTTCTCTAACAAGTACCTATGTGTTTGGTTTGATATCTCTATATCATGACTAATGAGATTCTATCATAAACCAACACCACAATCTAGTCTTGTGTGTCATTGATGTCTATCTACCTTCCACAATGACATCTGACTAGGGAACAAACCCGGCTGAAGGCTATAAATTTAGCGCTAGTGGGAGGCAACCCACGTGGTTTGAGATTGTCAAACCTTGTTGTTTTATCACACTTTATTTCTTTTCCACAAAATACACACAAAGACATGTGTTTAATGTTTTTCTTTTAGTTTTGAGGACATTTCCCCATTTTAGTGCAGACCTAACATGGCCATGTACACCCAACTCCTGCATTCTTTAGACATTCAATCTGTTCTGTCACTATCTCATATGACTGAACCAGAAAGAATTGGAAGCTTGCCTTTGATGTTTATCAAATCAATCTTAATGTATCCCACCAATCATCCCATGATTGGCTCTCAGGGCATACATACCAACACCAGCTGCATTTATGGAACTGATGAATAGAATCTTTCGACCTTTTCTCGATCAGTGTGTTGTTGTCTTTATAGATGACATCCTGATTTATAGTAGAGATGCTCAGTAGCATGAACAACATCTTCGTCAGGCTCTAACTTTGCTAAGAAAGCATAAGTTATACGCCAAGTTTAGCAAGTGTGAGTTCTGGTTACCAGAAGTTTCTTTTCTGGGACACGTGATATCTGCTTCAGCTATACGTGTTGACCCTAAAAAGGTAGAATTTGTCCTGCAATGGGAACAGCCGACGACACCAACAGAGATCAGTAGTTTCTTAGGGTTGGTAGGCTATTATCAGAGGTTCATTAAGAACTTCAGTTCTATAGCCTTACCCTTGACTAAGTTGACCAGGAAGGATGTTCCTTTTTCCTGGAATGATAAGTGTCAACAATCTTTCCAGCTATTGAAGGAGAGATTGACAAGTGCACCTGTGCTTGTGTTACCTGAACAAGGAAAAGGATATATAGTTTTCTGTGATGCCTCTAAGAATGGACTAGGATGTGTGTTGATGCAGGATAAATAGGTGATTTCTTTTGCTTCCTGACAGCTTAAGAAACACGAGGAGAATTATCCGACACACGATCTAGAGCTAGCTACTGTAGTCCATGCCTTGAAAATCTGGAGACACTATCTTTATGGAGAGACATTCCAGATTTTCACAGACCATAAGAACCTAAAGTATATCTTTTCTCAGCATGAGCTTAACATGAGGCAACGCTACTAGATGGAGTTAATCAAGGACTACGATTATACGATTGATTATCATCTAGGGAAGCCCAATGTGGTTGTTGATGCTTTGAGTAGGAAATCAGCAACACCAGCTTTGGATAGAGCACAACTGAATTCCTTGATATGCTCTAGGAGGGATATGCTTATCTCCTTAAGGCAAGACAATGTATAGTTAAAAGTGTCATTGTTAGCCGGGTTGTTAGCTGAGATGCATATAAAACCTACTCTGAGACAGCAGATCAAGGAGGCACAACAAGTTGATGTTGCGGTTCAACAGATTAGATCGGAGTATGGTAGTGAGAAACGAGATGGTTTCCATGATTCATATGATCAAGTAGCCTATTATCATGGTAGAATGATAGTGCCTGATGTGGATAATTTAAGGAAGTTAGTGTTGGAAGAAGCTCATTCTTCAAGGTATGCTATGCATCCACGAAGCACCAAGATGTATCGAAACTTGAAAGATATGTATTGGTGGCCTAGTTTGACGAAGGATGTTGCCAAGTTTGTTATGTGATGTCCTGTGTGTCAGCAAGTTAAAGATGAACACCAAAAGCCTACAGGAATAATGCAACCTTTACCCATACCAAAATGGAAGTGGGATCATGTGACCATGGATTTTGTGGTTGGTTTACCTAGAACAGCCAAAGGACATGATTCCATTTGGGTAATAGTTGATAGGTTGACAAAGACAACTCATTTCTTACCTGTCAAAACAACCTATTCTGCTGAGAAGCTGGCACAGTTGTATGTAGATGAGATAGTATGACTGCATGGAGTCCCAGTTACCATTGTTTCTGACAGAGGTCCCTAGTTTATGAGTCATTTTTGGGAACGACTTCATAAAGCCTTAGGCACACAGTTAAGGTTTAGTACATCCTTTCATCCACAGACTGATGGACAGTCAGAAAGAACCATACAGACCTTGGAAGACTTTCTTAGAGCATGTGTTCTTCAGTTTACAGGAAGTTGGGATCTACACCTAAGCTTGATAAAGTTTGCCTATAACAATAGCTATCAACATAGTATTGATATGGCACCTTATGAAGCTTTGTATGGTAGACGTTGTAGATCACCTCTATGTTGGTATGAAACTGGTGAATATCAACTTTTAGGTCCTGATCTTGTGCAGCAGACCACCGAGAAGATTAAGATAATACAACAACAGTTAAAGACTGTGCAAGATTGATAGAATTCTTATGCTGATAACCATCGTAGACCTTTACAGTTCCAGGTTGGAGACAGAGTGTACCTCAAGATCTCACCTTGGAAAGGAGTTCATAGATTTGGAAGGAAAGGGAAGTTAGTTCCCAGGTTTATGGGGCCTTATCCAATCATTGAACGGATTGGGAAGGTAGCTTATAAGTTAGAGTTACCATCAGAATTACAGAAGTTACACCCTGTGTTCCACATTTCCATGTTAAGGAAATGTCATCCTGATACAGAATCAATTCTGTAACCTATGGAAGTAGAGTTGAATGATGATGTATCTTATGAGGAAGGACCTGTGTCAATCCTTGATAAGAGAATTAAAAAGATGAAAAAGAAAGACATAAGTCTTGTGAAAGTCCTCTGGAATCACCGTGGTGTTGAAGAATCCACGTGGGAACTAGAGGAAGATATGAGAAGGAAATACCCTGCTCTTTTCTCTTAATATGTTTTGTAATGATTTCGGGGATGAAATCCTTGTAAGGGGTGGATAATTTGTAACATCCCTGACTTGGGTTATGTACTAACCCTAGGTGTTTTTCTTAAATATGTGATTAGATGCTTTTGGTTATCTTGTGAAATATAATTAAAGCTTTTGAGGAACTTATATTTCTATTTAAGTCCTTTTTGAACAATGTTGCAATAGTATTTTGTTAATTTTGGACTAAAGTGCAATTTACCCAAGTTGAAGGGTTAAATTGAAAATTGCACATGTTAAGATGTTCCTCTAATGTTGAGACATCATAAGAATGGATTCTCCAAGCTTGAGCACCAAGATATAGCTTGTAGAGCAATCCTTGTGCTTTAAAACCTAGTTTTGGAGTAAAGTACAATTTACCCAAAACCTAGGGTGCAACATGTAAAATATACCCTCTAAAGTATCTCTCATGATTCTTGGCATCAAGTAGAGAAAATAAAATGAGAGGTGCACCTCATTTAAATGATCAAGTAAGAAAGATAACCTTGATATTAAAATAATCAAGAATTAAGAAAATGGCCTTTAATATATGTATAATTTATTAAGGTGTTTGGTTTCTTTTCCTTTTAACTTTGGATAAAGGAGTAGATTTGCATGTGTTTAGTAGGAAGAAACATGGCCATGGATGGGGCAAGCTATGGTGGATATGATTAGGAAATAAAAGAGATAACTACCTTTTCCTTTGCCTTGAAAATATCCAAAAGTATATAAGGATTCTTATCAACAAGAAAGGGATTGTTTCCCTTAGTCCTTTTCTTATATTCTTGCTTTGGACTGACCAAGAAGAAGCTCTAGACCGGAAGGAAGATTACCAAGCTGGTTTGGTAAGTAAGGACCATCACCTATCTCAAATCCATGGTGGAAATCCAAATACAAGGTTGGTTTATTGGTTTTCTTTACATAATCCATCTTTCTAGCCATCTTCTCCATCCAAAAATTGAAGAATGGACCTTGGACAACCTTTGGAGCTTCATCCACCATTAAAGAAACGAATCTTGGAGCTTTGGATCAGTCCTAGAGGCGGGTTTTATAACTCTAACCCTTAAGCTTTGCTTTTGCATCCTTCTTTCTTAGAATTGTTGCTTATACTTCTTCTTTAGACACCTTAGTGTGTTCTTGCTATCATTTCCGTGAAGAACAGCCCCTTTTCTTGAGGTAGAATATGATGACGTTAATTCCAAAGTTTATCCACAATCTTTCTTAGCAAACGGTCTCCAAATTTTGCAAACGGTTTCCCAAACTGTTTGAGAGCAAACTATTTCAAACCATTTGAATGCAAACGGTTTCACTAGACCGCATAGAAGCAAACGGTCCAAGACCATTTGGATGCGTTGACCAGGTGTTGACCATTTGTAGGTCTATTGTGAATAATGTGGACTAATCACCCACCAAAAAATCATCAACTAATTCCAAGTAAATCATCAATTGAAGGCCCAACAATCATCTAAGCCCTAATCGAGTTTATTGCTGATTTCAATAATTGATTTAAGTTGAAGTTTGGGTTGAGTATCCCAAACAGTTTCAAAACTGTTTGGGGATCACCCAAACGGTCTCAAGACCGTTTGGTGATCACCCAAGACCGTTTGGAGGTCTAGGGTTAAGTAGGGTTGACCAATTGAGGGTCCAATATTATCAAGTTGATGAGTAATTGAGTGCTGATTTGGTGACCAAATCTAGGGTTCAAACCTTAAGTGAAACTTGGTTTATGATGACATAATGGTAAAATGGTCTCAAGACCGTTTGGAGGACATCCAAATGATCTCAAGACCATTTGGGGGTCACCCAAGACCGTTTGTAGGTATAGAGTTGACTATGGTCAAGTGGTTGGAAATCTAAGGATAACAAGTTGAAGTGTAATTGATTAGTGACCTAATGATCAAATCAATGAGCCAAACCTTAATAGGTTGAGTTAGATTTTGGTGTTGACTTGAGAAAACAATCTCAAGACCATTTGGAGGACATACAAATGATCCCAAGACCATTTAGGGTCAGTTCATGACCAAATTGAATGATGGTTCAATAGTTTCAAATCAATTAGACTCATGTTGATACATGTTGAAGGGTGATCGATTCCAAACCCTAATCCAATCGATCCAAGCCCTAATTGATGATCAATTGAGGGTCAATTGAGTGTCAAATCAGTTGAGGGTTGACCTAATGGACTCAATTGATAAGTGGCTAACAAGTGCATGATCGATTGAGGGGTTCAATATTGGAAACCCTAACTCAATTGAAGTGGTTGAGACACTTTTTGGTCTGTGCAGTTTTGAGGTGGTTTGGACCAAATGGTCTCAAGACCGTTTGGGTCCAAACGGTCTCAAGACCATTTGAGTCCAAAAAGTCTCAAGACTATTTGATCTCATGTGGTTTCAAGATCGGTTTTGCCCATGCGGTTTCAAAGTCAAACTCGACCAAACAGTCTTCATGACCAAACGGTCTTCACCTCATCTTGGGAAAACGGTCTTGAGTGTGCACTTTACCAAACAGTTTCAAAAGTCAAACTAAAACAAACGGTCAACAACACCAAATGGTTTCAAGGTCCATCCAAGACCGTTTGGGGAGTTTGTGTGCAAGACCGTTTGAGGTCTAAAAAGGTTAAGAACGTTTGATGCCTGAGTGGTCAAAATGGTTTAGTGGTTGATTAACCTAAACCTTATAGATACGTAAAGTGATTAAAGGGTCAAGTAATTAGTTTACTAATGCATGTTATGATCAATGGTGAACATTATAAAGGTACCCTTCATGGGATAGGGTGACCAATACCCTTTGATCAAGTGAGCCTTAATGACCACAATAGTAATGACACAAACCATGATGTTAGTGTTGATTTGACTTAGTCTAACTAAGGGTAATGTAAACATTATCTAATAGTAAGAGGAGAGAGAAGACTCCTAATATTAATGAGAATCAAGTAATAAACTTCCAATAGGTATGAATATATCTAATTAGGGTATGATCCTTTATAGTGAGATCATGGAAACCCTAATTATGATGGTTAATGAATCTTAACCTAATTTAAAGACATTAATGGAAGTAATCCTCATACATGATGTTGGTATGATCTTAATTCATTGTAATGTGAATAGTAAACCCTAATCTAGGGTAATGTGATATAATGTGAATAGTAAATCCTAATCTAGTGAAACATGATGGTATGAACAGTAAACCCTAATTTTGGGTTATGCTTTTAAGCATGAAACACTATACTTGAGTATGAAATGAGTAATCTTTATTCCTTTGTAAAATAAAGGGGTTGAATAACCCTAATTGAATTGAATAGGGAAAACTCTAACCCTAGAAACCAGCCGTGGCAATGTGACATGGTCGTGGTGATTTTATGTAACATGACCGTGCAAGATAGAACGGTCGTGGTGTTCTATATTTAATTTGGAAAGAACTTGTATTTTGCTGGTATAGATACAATGTGCATGTTATCAATTGTGTTAACCATACATGTCTTTATAAAGAACTGAGCATAGCCAGGTAAGGGTTATGATGCCATATTTATTGAAAGCACTTTATGAGTTTTGAAAGTAATGACATGCTATGTTGCCTAGTAAGAGGTAACATATGAGATTGATAGGCTATATGAGCCATGAGAAATATTTGTATTGCCATCAAGTCATCAATATGTTACTTGGTAATAAGTGTTTTGATGATCTAAGGGTCTGAATACTCATATTCCTGAATCACAATGATGAGATGGTTAGGAATTGATATCCCAATGTTAACAATATGTGATATAAACTTGATACAATTAGTACTCTTTCTTTATAGCAATTTTCTTATTGGCTTATGTTTGAAAACATGCATGATGCTAAAAGAATGCCATAATGTACTTAAATAATCAAGTACAATGATATCATGTAGAGCCCTGACCATAGATCCATCATTGTCAGAAGTTAAATGATGGTGAAATAGGTTTTCCTAAGGGAACTCCTGGAGAGCATACTTTTGAGTATGTGGGGGTTATGGATGTGAATATCCTTACGTCCTAATGTGGGAATTGATGTGAGATGTACATTTAATCTCTCAATCCTTCATTATATGTTTATGCTGGGATGATATATCACTAATTTCCCGATGATGTTGTTAATGCCGCATCGATGTGAGATAAATAAGAAATCCCTCTATGGCGAAGAGAGTACAGCATGCCACTGTAACTGTAATAGCAAAGTTTCCAGAATACCCTGGAAAGCTATTATGGTAGAGACACAAAATGTCATGCATGTTGTTCCTCATACTGACTGAGGAAGATGAGGTCATAGGAATCCGACTCTTCTGATGACCTATGTATGATACCGATTGTGATTTCGTAATGGTCGGTTGGAGTATGAGAGGTGTAACTCATCTCCTCAGAGCATAAATATGTTTGTAAAATGTAATCAGCCGTATAACATATTTTCTTAGGTTGAACTACGAGAAACAATGATTGATGATATATTGTTTATAGTGAACTAGTTGAATAACTAGTATACATGTTCTTCATACTCATTATTTATATAAGTCTTGTCATTCAATCAAGTTATAACTGAAATGATTACTTATATAATTCTGTTCTACTTAGCTTACATAATGATCTACCTGCTATTGAATAATTTTAACTCTACTGCTCAAATGTTATTCCTTTATTGCAATAACAATGCTTCTGGCGGAGAGTTATAACTCTCACTGGGACAATTATTTGATTGTCTCACCCCCGTGGGATTCGACTTTTTAGGTACACACTGAGGACGAAGGAACCCATCAGTGGGTGAGCAGCAGCAGCAGCAGCAACAACCTCAGGGACAACAGTGATCCTCTGGTGGAGACACTATCTGTCAAGTCTTGTAGATAGAATGTCCTATGTGTCGTCTTTGTACTCTCAGGTCCTAGGAGTCAGTAGATGGTTTAATCTAGATCTGAGATTTTTGGCGTAATGCCTCGAGATTTTTGTATCTTGCCTTGTACAGTTAACAGGGAAGTTGATGTTGTAACCCTCGAGATGTGATTTTATAGAGATGTAATGATGGATCAGTTTGTAAACAACTTATCTTGTTTCTTTATGTAAGAGTTTTATCGTTTTAGGTTCTCTTTACAAAAAATTTTAATTTTTAGTGATTTTCAGTAATTCCGTTGCTAACGAAACGCTTCCACTTTAGTTAATCCTATTTTCGCGAGATGGTCGTCACAGTATATGCTATGGGCTATAACTCTATAGCAAAGATGCCAATATACCCTGGCAAGCTAGTTGCAGTTTAACACATGATGTCTATGCTAAAAGTAGTCTCGTACTGACCGAGACAGATGAGGTCATGGAATCCGGCTCTCCCATTGACCTTGTGTGGTACCGATGCTTTACGTAATTGGGGTCGGTTGGAGTATGAGCGGTATATCTCATCTCCTCAGGGCATAAGCTTGATTGTAAAATGTAATCAGCCATGTAGCATAATTATTTAAGATTGATATACGAAAATCATTGGTTGATGTCACTCTGATTATCATATCCTATATGGATAGATATTAGACATGATTTTCAATTCCTTATTAAATAAATGACATACTGCTTAATTAGGTTATAATTGAATTGTTTGACTAAAATTATTGCTCTAATCTGTTAAACATTGATTTATCTGTTGTTGAACATAAAAGTCTTCTTTGCTCAGTTTATTTCCATTAAAATGCAATAATAATGTTTCGGCGAAGAGTTATATCTCTCGCTGGGGCAATTTTATAATTGTCTTACCCCTATGGGATCCAACGTGTTTAGGTGGATGCAGACGAGGTAGAGACAGAAACTTCATAAAAAGGGAAGAACATCAGTTGCAGGAGAAACAGGGATAGCAGCGAATCCTTAGGTGGAGATAATGGTTGTCAAGTCTTGTATATGTGTAAATAGAGTCCTCAGTGTCGTCTCTGTACTCTCAGGTCCTAGGAGTCAGTGATAGTGTTTTTATAATTGATATGAGATTTTGGCATGATGCCTCGAGGATTTTGTTACTTGAGCTTTGGATAAAGCAAGTGATGTATATATATATATATATATATATATATATATATATATATATATATATATATATATATATATATATATATATATATATTCCTTGAGAAGAAATGGTACAGAGAATTTACTACATGAACCAGGATGTGAATGTAATATTATGGTTTTTGTTGATAGAGTTTTCCGAAGAATGGATCTCCTTTGCATATGGTTTTAATTTTTTAGTGATTTTCAGTAATCCACTGCTAACGATAGCTTCCGCTTAGTTAATAATGTTTTGTTCGAATGGTGTATCACAATGATGTCATATGAAACCCTAATTAAGGGTAATGATGAAACCCTAGTTTGGGAAAAAGCTATAATAAACCCTAATTGAGGGTGATGTCATATGAAACCCTAATTAAGGGTAATGATGAAACCCTAATTTGGGGAAAAGTGATAATAAACCCTAATTGAGGGTGATGTCATATGAAACCCTAAGTAAGGGTAATGATGAAACCCTAATTTAGGGAAAAGCTATAATAAACCCTAATTGAGGATGATGTCATATGAAACCCTAATTTAGGGTGATGTTATATGAAACCCTAATACAGAGATGTCATGTGAAACCCCAGAATTGGGTGATGTTATGCAAATCTCTAATTGATAAAGAAGGGAAACCCTATTCCTGATAGTGGATAATATTATATCAATAATGGTTGAATAAATTAAATGAGTGACTTATGACCAATGCATTACATGATATGTGATGAACTGGTACATAAAGTATTAGGATGGGAATTACCCTAATACAAGATAAGTTGATGAACTTAAGTAATATCAAGGGGATGAGGGAGGTGAAACATTAGGATGTGATAATATCACATTCAGAATCCCAAGGTTGATGCACTTTGATGTACCCTAAATCCAATATAGTTGGATGAAGTATGCCATCACAATTGTCATTGCCACATTAAGATGTGATGCACTTTAATAAGTGTAGGCTAACATACCTTGAGAAAGGGTTAAGCCAAGATAACAAAGTATGATGTAATCAATGACCTAGAAAAGATGAGAGAGAAACTCATACTTTGTGTTGATTATCACTTAATGACAAATGATGAGAATAAATAAGTATGGTTGAATACCTATGATACTAATGTATGCTCCTAGATGTATGGAGCAATGATTTAGGGTTTGTATTGATAATATGAACTTGAAACCCTATTCCACTATAAGGGGAAAACTCTAACCCTAATAGTTGTTGCCTAGTGAGAGGTAACAAGATGTTTAATGGGCTTTGTGAGCCATGTGGATGGTTGTTGCCTAGTGAGAGGTGACAAGATGTTTAATGGGCCTTATGAGCCATGTGAATAGTTGTTGCCTAGTGAAAGGTGACAAAATGTTTAATGGGCTTTGTGAGCCATGTGAATAGTTGTTGCCTAGCGACAGGTAACAAGATGTTTATAAAAAGTTTCATGAAAGCAATTGTAATGTTCAAATAATCGGGAAATGGAAACTTAGCAACATAATAATAATAATAAAGAAATCTTAATCATGCATGATTTATGTTTATAGCCAAATAAGGGCTATAGTTTTATGAATAAACTTAAAGGAGATACGAGAAATACTTGAGTTACATAAAGGATGTGAATAAGTATGATGGCTTGGCCAAGATTCAATACCTAGTAAAGGTGATGTGGTATTCAATAATGTTTGCACAGGATTGGCATAGTCCAATACCTGGAATAGATACACAGGAATACCTGGAATAATTGCACAGGATTGGTAATAACCCAATACCTGGAATAATGTCACAGGATTGGTCATAACCCAATACCTGGAATAATTGCACAGGATTGGTAATAACCCAATACCTAGAATAATGTCACAGGATTGGTAATATCCCAATACCAGGAATAATTGCACAAGATTGATAATAACCCAATACCTAGAATAATGTCACAGGATTGGTCATAACCCAATACCTAGAATATTGCATAGGATTGGTAATTACCCAATACCTGGAACAATTGTACAGGATTGGTAATAACCCAATACCTGGAATAATGTCACAGGATTGGTCATAACCCAATACCTAGAATGGTTGTACAGGAGTGGCATAGAACAATGCCTGGGATAATTGCACAGGATTGGCACAGTCCAATACCTAGAATGTTTGCATAGGATTGGCAAAGTCCAATACCTGGAATGGTTGCACATGATTGGCATAGACCAATGCCTGGAATGTTTGCACGGGATTGGCATAGAACAATGCCTGGAATGTTTGCTCAGGATTGGCATAGTCCAATGCCTGGAAGGTTTGCATAGAATTGGTATAGTCCAATGTCTGGACAGAATATGATGATGTATACTCACATGACTAGAACAAATCAATATCTAGTTAATAGATTGGCTAAGGTCAATAAATAGAAATGAGAATGATTCATGGATGATATACCATGATAATGAGTATCTCAGGATAAGATAGAGATGTTGATATAGTATGATGGATAAATGATATACATGTTCTTCATATTCTTTATAAAGTGAATAGATGAATTACTATTCTATCATAGATAGCTGAAATGCTTTAGAATATGACAATGTTCTATACTGCTTATCCTCTGATCAGTTTTATTCAATTAAACTGCAATAATAATGTTTCTAGCGGAGAGTTATATCTCTCGCTGGGACAATTTTCAATTGTCTTGCCCCCGTGGGATCCAACTTTTTAGGTATATGCAGAAGAAGAGGCAGGAACCCTATAGCAAGGGAAAAGCAGCAACAACAATAAGGACAACAGTGATATCTCAGGTGGAGGCACTGATTGTCAAGTTTTGTATAGAAAGTCTTATGTGTCGTCTCTGTACTCTCAGGTCCTCGGAGTTAGTAGATAGTGCTTTTATCATCGATATGAGATTTTGTCTTGAAAGCCTCGAGGATTATGTTGCTTATGTATAGTTTTACAAAGCAACTATTGTATGTAACTCTCGAAAAGAGATGGTACAGGTTATGTACTTATGAACCAGGATGTAAATGAAATACATTGGTTCTTGATCAAAGAGTTTTCTTGTGTTTGATCTCTTTGCAAAAGGTTTAAATTTTTAGTGATTTTTAGTAATCCGATGTTAGTGATCGCTTCCACTTAGTGAATTGTGTATGTTTTGAACGCTTCACTACAAACTGTTTGAGCACCTATCTCTTGAAACCGTTTGAGCAATTATACATTGAAACCGTTTGAACAATTTCCCTTGAAACCGATTGGATAATTTGATCTTGAGACTGAAAGGACCTCCAAACAGTTTGAGACTGTTTGATCCCTAAAAGGTTTCAAGACCGTTTGGACTCAAACGGTCTCAAGACCATTTGGTCCAAACCACTTTGAAACCGAAAGGAGAAATTAGGGTTTGTTTCAACTAAATTGATTAGGGTTTAGTCCATTGAATCGATTATCAATTGAACTATTGAGGATACATCAGTTTGTAGCCCTTGGATCTCCAACCATCCATCTCAATCAACCATTGACTTCCAAACGGTCTTGAGACTGTTTAGCCTCAAATGGTCTTGAGACCGTTTTACCTCCAAACGGTTTTGGGACCGTTTGGGTCAAATCAACTTGAAATTGATTCCCTCAACTAGGGTTCCAATGAAATCAATCGATTACGGCTTGCAATCAATGGACCCTCCAATATTGAAACCATTGTATTTAGATTAAATTGAGACCATTAGATCATCATACAACTTATGACATCACCTAACCTCAAACGTTCTTGAGTCCTCTTGACCTCAAACGGTCTTAAGACCGTTTGCCCTCTAACGGTCTTGAGACCGTTTGGTGTCAAACGGTCTTGAGACCGTTTGACCACCAAAGAATAAAACTGTTTGCACAAGATATTATAGAGGTGTGTGATTAAGATGATGTCATCATCATCTAGCTTGAAACCTTCGAAATCTACTGTGATTCTCATGGAGATTTCAACAACTTATTCAAAAGAAAATCGAGAAAGAAGAAAGGTTCAACATATGATGGATAATTTGCCAGCAATAATGACATTTAAGGGTTCAAGTTATATAACCCACCTTCAAAGCTGAACCCAAGCTCCGGGATTCACGTCTCCAATGGTTATTTAAGCCTTCTCAACCTCCTAAGGTCCGTCCTCAAGCTTTTGAGTGAAATGAATGGCTAAGGTTGAAGATTGAATGGAGAAAAGAAGAAATCAAGCATTAAATTTCAATTTCCACCATGGAATTAAGGTTGAAGATGACTATGGAGCTTACCTACAGGTTGGGGCACGTCCTCCTATTGCTCCTAAGCTCCTTTGTGCTCAACCAAAGCAAGGAAGAAAGAAGGGATCGAAAAATCCTTTCATTTGGGTTGGAAATGGGATGTATATAAGGAAATTCAATGAGAGAGAAAGTCTTATGACAATCCTTTAATTTCCAAAATTGGTGCCACATACTCTCCTCCATCCCTTGCATACAAAGCCATCTCCCCCACCTTGCAATTCCTCTTCATTATCCATGAATTAAAAGAAAGAAAATTAAGCACCTTAACCATTATAATAATAATATCCAAAATTGAGTGGATATTACTTTTCCTTTTACTAATGTGAGTGGGCTCTCCACTCACTTTAGATATTTCGTGGCCTTTGAAAGGCACAAGGGCGTTCACACTTATGGAAATTCAACCATCTCATTTTTGGTTGAAGGGCACTTCAATTAATATATTTATTTTTGTATTAAATTGAATTAGGGATTCAATTATGCTTAAATCTTGATTATTTTAATATCAAGATTCTCTCTCCTACAAAGAGATTCAAATGAGATGCCCCTCTAATTTTATTGTCTCTACTTGATACCAATAAACATTAGGGATTCTCTAAAAGTGGTATTTTGCATATTGAACCCTAGGTTTTGGGTAAATTACACATTACACCAAAACTAGGTTTTAATGCACAAGCATTGCTTAATAAGCTCTTTCTTGGTGCTCAGGCTATCACAAGCCACACCTCTGCATCATTCTCATTATTATGATGCTTCAACACTTTAGGAACATTTTATCATGTAACATTTGCAAGTTAACCACTCAACTTGGGTAATTTGTACTTTAGTCCAAAATAAGTAAAACATTGTTTCAACATTATTCAAATAGGACCAAAATTAAAACATAAGTTCCTCTTGAGCCTTAATTACTTTTCAAAACATAAGAGAAAGCATATAATTAACTTTATTAAACAAAACATCTAGGGTTACAACATAACCCAGGTCAGGGATGTTACAATTCAAGTCTTATTTTGGCCCTTCACAATCTAAAAGAGATCGTGCAGGAGGTCTTACATAAGAGGAGGTTGAAACATTAGTAGCACATAATGTAAAATAAATAATGTCTTCATTTTAGCCTACTCAACCTTCTCAACCTATTCATATTGTGTGTCTCTCAAGTGATGAGGTACAAGCCCATGCTCTAGTTGTAGAAGGTCATGGGAGCACTCCCAATGACCCACCACAACAATTTGTAGTAAGTTTTTATTCTATATGTTGTGTTATTAGTATGATATATATATGATATATGATATATGATATATGATATATGATATATATATATATATATATATATATATATAGTTGTAATAGGTATCTGGTCTACCACTTCGTATATAACTTATATTATTTCAATTCTAGGTTGGTATGAACTGTAAACTTGCAGTGGAGGTTCCAGAATATAATGTTGTGGCAACGGACAAGGTATACAACCTTGGTGGTACATTGCATTGCCAACAAATTACTGATAACATTTGTCGTGTGTCCATCCATCTTGTGTATGACGGAATGGGGGACAAACCACTACCCATACCTAATCATAAATATAGTACAGTTGAAGAAGTTGAGGGTGCTATAGTGGGTTGGCCTAGACACTTAGTTATCAATGACAATGTATACCTTATTTCTACCATATGTTTCATATTTGACTGCATATATGAACTCGTGTAATATAAGTATGTAATTTAATTAACAGGTTTGCAAACCAAAAAGTAAAACTTCTACTAGTCGTCCTCCTATGCCCAAGTCATCTTTAATTCCAGAATCCACATTCGATGAGTTGGAAAGTAAATGTAAATGTTTGTGTTGATACTTAGCCAACCAAAGCTCTGGATTACAAATGTTGATCAATTTAACAGAAGATGCAACTGGGAGGGACTTTGACAATTTTATTTTTCTTAATGATATTATAGAGTTGTTCTGGTATGATTAGTTGAATACTTCGATAATAGAAGTATGGATAAGGTAAGGATCTATAAATATAGAAAATTCTAATACACATTTTTATCTTATTTCTATATATGGAAATAATTACAAAGGTTTTACAGCCATTTATATACCGAGACCACAAACTTTGATATAAGGAATGTTGGATTCTTAGTTCCTTCAATCACTAGTCAAGTGGAGACACATATTGAGGATGTGAATGAGTACTTCTCTACTGCATTCAAATATTTTGCTAGTGAGGGGAAGGAAATTATCCTAATTGCTTTTAACGTCCAATAAATATTATTATTCAATATAATTTTAATAATGAATAAAATTATTTATTTTAATGTTTGTTTTATTCTGACTCAGAGCTAGATATTGGGAATTAGTGGTGATTGTCCCAAAATTGATGAGTCTTTATTATCTTGACCCAATGGGTAAAACAACAAGGGGTCACAAATTGAAATTGCCAGCTATGGAGTAAGCATAAATTTAGTCAACGCTTCAACATGATATTTCTATTTAGAATTTCTATTTTACCAACTATCGTTTAATTGATAGGGGTATAAAGGCTTTTCGTGAAGCTGGAGGACAAATACCCATAAAATTAAAGACATTGACTTTGAAAAATGTCAAGGTATCTACTTTGACAACTGCTTAGTCTTATATGTATTAATTTTCAACTCTTATATGTCAACTCTTATAGTCTTATCTCAACTCCTATTTATAGTAGTTTACTAACATTAAGTATAATTTGTTATTTGTAGTGTCCTATACAAAATAATGACTAGGCTTGTAGCTACTATGTAATGAAATATATGCAAGCTATTATCAAACAAGCATCACATGACATTCATACTATAGATCAGGTAATAAAGAATAACATCATAAATTTACAAGTGATTGTAGTCATTTTATAAAATATTAGCTTGTGCATTTTCTGTTACATATCTTTACAACTCATCCTTACACACGTGAGGACTTAAATGAATTCTGAGAAGAGTGGTCAGATGCTTTTCTAAATGAAGTCAATATGCATTGGAATAAATATGTTAGCTCCATTTTTGTATGTGGTTTTAGTACTCTTTCATATTTACTTTTATATCTGACATTTTAATATCATCTCAGACTTGCAATCTATCATTTTGTAAATTGTGATGTGATTATGTGTAACTCAACTGAATATCTGAATCATTTTTGTTATGAATGTGTGGTTTGGAGTGGTGAAGGTTGAGCATAAATACTCCCCTCTCCAGTGTTTACTCTGTAAGGTCGATTTTCTTTGGTCAAACAAACTGACGCTATAGAGCAAATTCTATAGCGACGGTCACTTAGGCGTCGGTTATAAAGTGACGCTACAGGCTTTAAAAAACCGACGCTACAAATCATTCCTATAATAGTGACTTGGATGCTTATTTGTTTTGAGTAATCTCACTTTACTGTGACTATTGTGTCACACTAGATCTCCTTGTGTGTTCTCTGGTCATTTTATGCCATTGAGACGTCTTTGATGAAAGACATGAACTGCTTTGTCTGTTGAATAAAGGGTGTTGGGTTAGAAAAACACAACTGTGCCATATTTGAGCTAGTCAGGTTGTCATATACTCATTTCTAGATACCTAATTCCTTCAAGGTTGGCTTTAATGCAAAATGTGTAGCTCCAAAAGATTTCCCTACCATCGAATTATAAGCAACTAGGTGATGCTTATCATGAGGTTGGAATGTTATATTCTATGTGCTTTGGATATGGTTCTCATCATGAGTAGACTGAGCTGCCTATGCATCGAAATTGGTGAGTTTTTGTCATTTGCTAATCTTTATGGTTATTGTCATCAACTACAATACCACAAGATTTTTTTTGATAAAGTTAGTTTCTTTATGGTATAAAGTATTACTTTAATAATTATTTTAGGTGGATTCAATCTTCAGTTACAAGACTCTAATGATGTAACACGATATACTTTTTCTGGGAAATAAGTAGAAAATTTTCTTGCATGTGATCATGATATTTTAATGACACTCGACAATGTAGTAGTTATAATTAACACATTATCTTATAATGATTGGGGTCATAATATCATTTCATGAACTCAAGAACAGTACAATAAAATTGTAAAATGGCTAAATAAAGTCTCTGATGTCATCCAGTATTCTAAGTACAAGTTGATCAAAGTGCATAAATTGTATGCAACTAGAAATCCTAAAGATCCAATAATTTGGTGATACTTAGAAAGTTCATATGCTATGTAAGAATGAAGAACATTATAGGCTTCATGTCCGTAAGAAGAATATTAGTTTTCACATATACTATTTTATTTTTAATTAGATGAATATATACTTGATGTAAATATGTAATATGTGTTTATGAATTTATTTACTTCCTTATGGTTATTAAATCAATAACGTATACTAATAAGTCGGGTCTGACCAAAGCAACAAAATCCTTGAACTCTGTTTGGAATCAGATGAGGTTTGGATTCAGATCCTATAATTTTGTGCCACCTATGCATAACCTAGATGGATTAGAATGTGTGTTTTGTAAGACCCAAACTATCATGCCACATTTAGAACTACAATGTGTGTACCTAGCTAGAAAGAAATTAGAAACTAGAGACTTTTGAAAAATATACTATTACAAATATTACTAATGAGTGATCCATCATCACATGTGTATAAGTTATCCAATTATTATAAGTCTTCTCATCAAATTCATGCCAATAAAATGCCTCACCTTATTGGTAATGATCTTTTTTCTAATTAAATAGGGGAATTCTATTCATCCATTCTCTAAGGTCAAAGAACCAAGAATGATATAAGTTAACTTATTTGAACTCACAAAAATAGGTAAGAGTTACTCAAGACCAACACAGCCATGGTCCTAACAAAAAACCAAAAAAAATGAAAAAGAGAGCTTTTTAAGGCTTCTTCGTAAGTATCTATGTAATTCTACAAGATGTTGGTATGCTTGATGGAAATCCTATGCAAAAATAGGAACTCTATGGCTTGCCCTCACTCTCCTTTGGTAACACATGTCTAACCCTTCAAACTGATAGACCCCCCTAATCAGGGGAGGCATGCGTCTAAGAAAATTGAATTTATATGTGTTATCTTGGAAAAAAACATACTTCGCTTGTTAGAGTGCAAGCCTATTTTATTCTTTAGGAGTGGTCTGATTAAGTCCAAGGTGTACTCCTAATAGAAGACTGAGCTTTTAAATAGTGGTGCTTATAATTCCAAGGTGGATTAGCTTCTCTAATCATTAGACAAGATAGCTAGGGACAACTACATTCACAAATGACCTCGATTAGGCCCTAATGTAGACAAAATTGAAGACCTAACTCAACCACCCTGAGACAACAACGTATACTATTCTATTCCAATGAAGGACTTGCAAAGTCCATGATGACCGATATCTCATTGTTTCTAATGATTCCCTTAAAGGAAAGACCCATGGTAGTGTTTTCTTTCCCATTCCACAATACTACTTCAAAAGTTGAACTTAAAAACAATATGCAAAGTTTTCTCCCATTTGCTCTCTATACATATAAAGCCTTGTCTGTTTGTTTGCATAAAACTTCAAGCTTCCTTCCAAGCCCTAACTATCTCTATAGGGACCCTTTTCTCTCTGGGGATTAGGTTAGTAAGACTTATACTCAAGAGTTTCCTAATCATACTCCATATACCATCTAATGTTGACCTTTTTTTTCAAACCTACTTGCGCATCTCGCTACCCATGAGGTCCATAATGTAACAAGAGGGAGACAACCCCTCATCAAGCTAACCCAAAAGTTAGGAGACACCATATTGCAAGATGATATCACACCTACTGGTATAGAGGGCCTTCTAGAGAAAGAATCCACATCAATAACCGCCTCCACTGTCTCCCATACCAATTTTGTGATTTCTCTTTCCCTAAAAAAATGTTTAGATGTTTCAATTTGAGTCTCTATGAAACATTCACACCTTGACACTAGGGATATGTGGCACTTCCTAATTTTACCATCTGTGGGGATGGATGTCTTCAGTGAATTCCATGTGATATCATTGATTTTAAGAGGAAGGGAAGGGTTCCATAGTCACTTAGAGCTAGTAGGGTCATATGTACGTTGAGTGACACATTGACTGTTTTCTCCACTGGCGAGATTTAGAAGATTTTGTCTTCTTTTGGGAACAAGATGGGAACATCACTACTAAGAAGTTTCAACCATAGTGAGAAGGTGCAACCCCTCTTACAAGATGAGGTTTGATAGGCTTTTCAAGGTCAATGACCCGACTTGATTCCCTACATCTAGAAAAGTCAAATTTAGGTTGAGCTCAACTCCACCCGATTATGCAGGTCCATCCCCCTTTCTCAAGGGGAGGTTCATCAACTACATCAATGAACCCCTCTCCATAACTATTTAGGACATTCTTTTTATATATTTATGATTTAATTGTAGGTTATCTCTTCCTTATATCATGAATTTACTTCAAAATCTAACCAATTTCAAGCATTCTACCGATTACTAACATATATCTACCCTATAAAAAAAGCATGTCTTCTCTTTGTGTGCCAACTTTTGTAGTTGGGTGTGCGCTAGGTTATGAGAGTCGTTGTTTTTTTCTAAATAGTAAGCAATGCTTTTGGCATCTAGCTATTTTGCTAGACAACTCACTCGTTTTTTCTTCCTGATGATGAAGGGAAAGCAATACTTCTCTTTGTTGTGGTTGATTTATTTTTTTGATGTCACGACAATGAAGGTGGATCAAGGTTTATAGAAGTATCTTATTTTAGGTTTGTGTGTTTATTAGTCTAATTTTTTCGGTGTGTATTAGTTGTGTATTTTTTTGTGTCATTATGTGTATTCCAACAATCTGCATGAACATGTCTGTGAGTTCTATTTGCATGTTTTAACAAAAAGTTTGCCTACTTCTTCAATTTGTCTGCATACTTCAACAATCTGTTTCTGAGCTTAACAGCCTAACATATTTGTGTGCTTACTTCCTTGCAATTTTTTTGGAGTAGAGATAGTTTCAATAATACAACTTTGTAGGTTGGAAGGGGACAAACAATGTTTGATAGAGTTGTTCTCTTTTCATAGAATTTATGTATAATGTTTTTATATTAGCCATCAATAGGTCTAAGAAGGGAAGCACATGTAACTTCGTGCTGACAAACTCTGGATTGGAGGGAGTCTATTGGTAATTTGTAGATTTATTCTATAAATTATTGTGAGTATTGGTTACGTAATTTTTTTGATGAAAGGAAGTTCGATAATTATATATGCATGTTGGAGGGAGTTAAGTTAAGTAGTCACTGAAATTGTTCTCTTTTAGTGTATTGTATCTAAAATATTATACAATATATGTAATTTTTTGGAGGATAAGTCATTTCTATAATCACATGCTACAAATTGAAGGGAATCACACATACATGTCATAGGGAGACAACTAGGTAGCCAATAAAGTTATTCTCTTTTTAACATGTTGTATATTAACTTTGTACATATGTATAAGTTTTTGAAACATAAGTCATTTCAGTAATCACATTCAACTTGGAGGAAATCACCTGCCGTTAATCGTCAAACGACACATTATATATAATATCTCTAAGGACGCTACAAATTAAATGGGATCTCCTGGAAGTTAGTCGAATATTTTTTAGCGGGTTAATTTAATTATTAACACGTATTCAGCACGTGTCTTTTGCTAGCTAGTTGTCAAAATTGTGGGCTGTAAACTCAAAATACAGGCTTGGCCACCTCGATGGAATGCTGTGCGAAGTTGCACAAAAATCTAAATTTGTTCACAAATCCCCATAGCTGCCAAACTATTGAAAAATGCTGCTTAATTGCTTCTTTAGCCCTCCTCCACGGTTCAGTGGCCTTGTTGTCAGGCGACACCAGTCGTCTTCTCGTGGAGGTGTCTGTCCAAGTGAACAGAAGGATGGGCATACGTGTTGTGAGCTTGCTGTGACTCTAAACGCTCTCGTCCTCGCTGCTCCATCGATTATCTTGAGGTAAGCCAGTCCTTTTGCCGATAGGTTCGGACGGATCCACCATCCGGCCTTCGGATCACTCGGTCTCTATCATTCTCTCTACTTCAGGTTGCCTTCCTGTACTCTGTTCGATCCTGCGTAAAGCTACCAATCGTCCTAACTTTGTATCTTAACTCAGTCCGATCGCTCTCGGTTAAGTTGCTTGTTATTTTTGGTATCTGATTCCGGAGGGAAATCGAGCTTGTTGAACATCGCTTCCCTTTTCTTGTTATGACCGTTCTCAAGATAAATCATAATCCTCGTTAGCTGTGGCAGATAACATTCACCCATCCGGCATGCCGAAGGCCGTTGCTGTCCTCACTGGTACCGAGGGTGTGAGTGGCACCGTGTTTTTCTCCCAAGAAGGAGATGGTAAATCAATTCTTATTTCGTAGCGAGCATTGTCTTTTTTCCTTTCTTTTTATCAGAAGTCATTTGATATGTTTTTCTGCCCTCTTGTTCTTGCGGTTGTTTTCCGGCCGCCTCCAGGCGCAGCCACGGTGAACGCTACCATCCATGGCTTGAAACCAGGATTGCACGGCTTCCACGTCCACGCCCTTGGTGACACCACAAACGGGTGCAACTCGACAGGTATGATCTAGCAGTGCCTCACAGCTGTCTGGGCTTTCCAGTTCTGTGGAAGTTCGTTCTTGGTATTTAAATTTTCGAGGTTGTGGAAGCAACATCTTAGATTTTTCCTAGAGTTCTTTTCAGGGCCTCATTTCAATCCTACTGGTGTGGAACACGGCGCTCCAGATGACGAAACTCGGCACGTCGGTGATCTTGGGAATGTCACTGCCGCAGACGATGGTAACTTTTGATGTTAGACGTTCTTGTTTATTCTTTCCTGGGTATGCATCTGCTTTAAAATAGAATGGAAAAGACAAATACCTCTTTCTGAGCTGGGTTGCTGATGTGAGAGTATATAAAGGAAAGCTGGGACAGATCAACCAGTGGGTCTCTGTACCAGTATATGGGAAGATGTGGTCTCAAAATCCATTACAGGCATTTCCCGGTGAGGACAGACCATATAGAATGGCTAACATTTTTCTATAAACATCAACACAGAAACGGATACCGATTGGTGACAATGGGGCAGGCGTTGTTGTTTCTTCTTTGTACTGAAATTTAAAAGAAGAAAGCAGAACTAGATGCCCATACATGGTTCTGTTTGCAATCTGCGAAAAATCTTTACAAAATGGTTGTTAATTGATATTTATGTCTGCTGTTAGGTACTGTTACTTTTAAGAGAGTCGACAGGCTGGTAAGTCCTCTCTCTAATTTTGTTGTCAGGTACTATTTGCAATAATTGTCAAGTCAGGTTATATTTTCAATTTATGGCTGTAGATTCGCCTCACTGGGCCAAACACAGTGATTGGAAGGGCTATTGTTGTGCATGCTGATTCTGACGATCTTGGAAGAGGTGACTTCCAAATACTCCTTTCCTACTGAATTGAATATATTTTTGGCTGTTGGAGCGTAAGTAAGATGGAACTATCTTTTCATTCATCTGAATTTTTTCAATCAGATTTTTAGTGAGACATTAATTCTATGATTGACCTTTAAAACCTTCTTATTGCAAACTTTTGCAGTGATGGGGACTATAGGTTGCAGAAAGTCGATTATTATAACATGCACTGATAATTTTGGGAAAAAAGGTTACAGTACAGCTGATTGTCAAGTTAGCATCAACCCTTTGTTGGTTAGAAATATAAGAATGTTTGGGCTGCCGTCTATGTAGTTTGTGTTTTTTTTTTTTCTCAGCCCAGCCCCCCCATTCCCTTGGACACGATATTAGTAGATTATTAAATCTGCCATTCAAAAATAATATATGTGATTTTCTCTCTCTCTCTCTCTCTCTTGTATGGATTCCTTCTTCCTTCACGACATGCACTTTGGTTGGGATGTCATACTAGTTAATGGTGTACCAAATTATTTATGCTCGTTATGGAACATTGAATAAAGGGACTTACCATGTTTTTTCAGCTCATACATCTTTTTATTATTTTTGTTTATGCATTGTGACTACCGTCCCTGT
Organism: Alisma plantago-aquatica; assembly: GCA_963693085.1. NCBI lineage: Eukaryota > Viridiplantae > Streptophyta > Magnoliopsida > Alismatales > Alismataceae > Alisma > Alisma plantago-aquatica. Next base: position 957,749,458 of record OY856413.1, on the reverse strand, counting down.
TTATGTAAGACCAGGGCATACTTTTTCATTTCATTGGAACTACAATTTTTGTTGCTTTCCCATTCCAATAAGTTGTGGTTACGTTTACACAGGAGGACATGAGCTCAGCAAAGAAACTGGAAATGCTGGGGCGAGGGTTGCTTGTGGTAAGGCATTCTTATAAATAATACTGCACTTCTTTGCCCTTGTTATATGTAATGGGATTGTCATGTGTTTTTGCTTCACAGAAATTTTCTGACCGGCCTTTCTAATTGGTAGTTATATCTTTAATCTTCCAGGTATTATTGGCCTGCAGGGCTGACTCAATAGCAGAGATTTCCTTTCCAAGAAGGATCACTCAAGTTTGTAGGTGTAATAAATAAAGCCTTTATAGGTGCTCTGTAATGTTCACCATTGCTGATCGGAAATATTAGGAAGGTTGTGGGTGAGTAAACAAAGCCTTGGCTGCTGGGCTTCTATGATCATCTTTCATGAGTTGTAAAACATATTGATTTGACTACAAATCGTGCAAGTCAACGCTTTTACTAATTTGTTAAGCACCGCCCGCTTCTAAAATTATCGTATACCACTTGTAACCTATCTTGGACTGGGGCAGGCCCATCCTACCATATCCCGGCCTGATAACCCAACTCTTATCCGGTCTATATTAGCTTACATTGGTGGGTAAGGCTGAAATATTGACATTTTTTATACAGTCAGGTTGAGGCCAAGCCAGACCCATGTCAAAAAATCTGCCTAACTAAATTTATTGCATATACACTTATATACAACCATACAAAACATGCATACTTCACTTGTAAGGAGAAGTCGAGTAGAAACTTGTTTAATAATAAAATTTTACTTAAGATATGTTTGATTAACCTTATTAATGAATATGTATTTATATGTATGTCTGGCTGACTTTATTAATGAATATTTATCCATATTCTTTTTTAAAATTCTCATGTTGTTATTCAATGTGTCTTGAACCAATTTATTATGTGGGTGGCATGGGCTGAGATTAATAATACTGTGTGAATTTAAAGCCAGACACACGATCCAATTAGTAAAAAGGTAGCACAAAGCCTAAAAAAAACCAGTGTCATGATCTAGTGTTCATTCCAAGTTTGAAGTCAAACCCAGTCAATTGTGTTGTTACTTGGTGATTTAGGATAGTTTTAGTCTTTTGTGGGACAACTTGTGTAACTTGTGTATGTGCACTTTCGTGTCTGTGGTAGGTAACTTGTGTATGTGCACTTTGGTGTCTGTGGTAGGTAGTTGTGGAGTTGGAACGTGTGTGTATAGTTGGATACAAAAGAAGAAATAAGGTGAGACTGGTTCCCCAACAATCTGAATGTTGTCACGGTGTTGTCATGGTGTCGTGTTCCATTAGAGCAACCTAGCTTGTCAATGTGGGGTGAAGCATGTTTGGACCTTATTGTTGCTAGTGTGAGACAAAGCATGTTTGGCCCATTTTGTTGCCAATGTGGGGTGAAGCATGTTTGGTACTTTTTGTTTAGGTTTCTAAAGAAAACATGTCTCAACACAAATGTTTAATGGAGATACATTGTGAGCATTTGATCCTATTTTTTGGTTATGGTGATCACTTAGGTACATTAAATTGGTTAATTTTCTATTTTGAGTTTTAATTGTAATCCTAAACAAATGAGGTTCAGGTTATCAAATTATGGCTAATTGGTTGGTAGTCAATTATATCTTAACCATACTATTTTATTAAGATAAAATTATTTGAGAATATTCCTAATGTTGTTATAAACATCATAGTAGATGGTGTATATGTATATATATTAAGATTAACGAAAATTGATTAAGGTAATAATGAAGAGGTTTTATTGAAAATTATGAGTTTTACAAATAGCTATAATGACTATAATTCATTAAGACTTGATTGACATATAAATAAAGAATTCATTGAAAATACTTTAATATGGATACTTTTATGCATGTGTTTTATATTTTTTCATAACTAAATAGTCAATTTGGTTTAACTAAAATAATTTTTGTAAGTAGTTATTAAACATATAAGCAATTCATTGATTGGACTAATTGAATTTTGTTAAAAAATTGTGCATAGTTTGATTAGAAATTTTGTTAATTAGCAATAATTAAATTGTGTCACCTCTACAGAGCTAATAGCTTCACCGCTCATGCCGATCTGCCAACTTGCATGGACTTTAATTCGTTACTTGAATTGCATCAAAGTCTAGGGATATCTCTTCCCTCCTTGATTGTCTAGTTGTCTTTTTCCAACATAGTATGGCTCTAGAATGTAGTTCATGCTCTCACGCTTGTGTATCACCTTTCCTTCACTCTAATGTACCTAGAGACTCTTTGCTGATTCGAACAAATGAAAACTCCATCAATTGTTGTTAAATCTAGTTTATGCTTGGAGCAACCCATTGTGGTGAATTAAGTTTGTCTTCAATTATGACATGTTTTGTATGTTGTCATAATAGTACTCAACTAAAGAGAGTATTGGTTCTCCTTGTACCCAAAGTATAGAAACAAGCGTAATGTACAATAATCAAGCATCATCATTGAAAGAAAGGTCATCATAATAATCAATTTGTTTATTGGTCCCATTTTAACTTCAAATGTCTTCATTTCCTACTTTGAAATTAGTTTACATACAATATTTAATGTCACATACCTTTCTCACTTCCCATCTGAATGTGACATTTTGATGAAACCAGCAAATTACATGGATACTCATACAAATTCAATACTCAAACAATATCATTCCATTCATGCGAAACGGTACATTCATACATATATATATATATATATATATATATATATATATATATATATATATATATTAAGACTGAGACTCCTTATTTTAAAATGATGACTGGGAGTGTTTATACATCGATATAAATTGATTCTATAATCATCCTTATGCCTTTTTTTACGAACATTATTCATATAATTGACTGGATTTCACATAATTTTCTTTTCAAAATCTTATCATTTTATTTTTCAGTGGATATTTTTTTTTTGAAATATAAAAATATGATTAAAACGTCATATATATTAAGTTTTGATGTTATATTAGCAAGTTACTAGACCATTATACCCTATTGCTGTCATGGAATGCCTAAATGCCCATAAACTAGTTAGTGACCAAAAGTGGATCCTAGATAAAAGAGTTGGTAATTTATATGAATATAAGTATTAACTTGTCAGTCAAAAAGTAGACCTAGTACAAAAAATGTATATCAACTTAAAGAGTCAGTACCACTGACATTTTGGTAGACTTGAACTCTGGAAAGTGTTTATGGCTTCTGCTTGTCGTGTTGGTGGTGTCGATATGAGGTCAATATCATTGACTTTTGAGGCTTAAATGTGAATTCCTCAACAAGAGGACAAAAAATTATTAAGACAATCAATATTATAATAAAATATATCTAATTCTACTGATTATTCATAATTTGGTATAAAAGTGTGAAAATGCATTGAACAAAAATCTATTGGAGACAAAACCACCAAATTAGGATGTGAAACTAATGACTATTATACGCAAATAAAAACTCTCTTAGTTTTAGTATTGCCCATTCTCGAGCAATACTACTCTAAATTTTTGTTGAAGAAGTTAACAAGAAGACAATATTACTGAACTCAACTATGCTAATCACCCTCCTTTGGTCAGGCGCAAATCAGTCCTAGTGTATCACAAGGTGTCTAGCAACCCTAATGTGATGAACCATTCTCATAATATATTAGAGAAGAAAAATGTAAAGAAGTGAAAACACCTCCTTACCAAAAATTTGAACAATAAAACCTCCAATCCAAACATACTCAGAAGGTATGATGGAGTGGGTGTAAAATTTTACATCTTTATATAATGGTAACAAAAGACCAAAGTATAGTAGCAGAATAAAAATATGACTATATTCAATTATATACAAGGGAACATATTAAACTTACAATATAAGGATCCATGTAGAGGAAATCTAAACTACCTCAAGATTGTCTCCAAACTTTAACTTCACTATCTAAGTCCAGGGCATAAAACCTTATCATCCAAATCCTCCACCTAGGGTTGGAAGCATATCCCAGCAAAAGAGAAGAAAAGGAAACATCAGCAAATGTTGGTATGTGCATACTAAAAAAAAAACAAATTGAACAATTTATAAAGAATAAGAGACATCAAAATAAAAGGCTTCCCATGTAAGAGATAAGGACTACCCAATCAAGCATAAAAGATAAGAACATCATAACTTGATAAAAGAGGATATTTTCCATAAACAAATAAATAAATTTGTGCAACAAAAGCACTTAGATGGATAGTAGGGAACACACCCCACAAACATCATCAACCTTCATGCATGTGAGATAAACATAGTCCTAGAATAATATAAACACAAAGGCAGCCAAGGCTTCACATCCATGAAAACCTGATAGATAATGACTCACCGTCAATCTCCCAATATATATAAAAGTTGAGCCAAGGCTTCACATCCTTGAAACTCAGGTATGGGGCACCACCACCACCATCCCATAAATAAAAAGGACACACAACCAAAAACCAAAGTAATTTACATTATTCTAGTGCTACTGATTCACATTGCATGTAAATATAGAGACAAGTAAGAAGTATAGTTAGATTTATATCATGTTGCCATCACACAATGGACAACACAAACATATAAACATCCACTTCAAAGTGGGCACATATCAACAAGTAAAAATTCACATCACAGTGGGCCTATAATATCAAAAGTCTAAATTGTACCAAGGCAACAAGATAAGATTCCAAGAGAATATCTATGATCACAAGATCAAATACAAATAAGGTAGTTCACATGAACCATTATATCAAAAGAAAAGAGAAATGTGTATAGGCTATTGTCCATAGGACCAAAAGTAAGAAAAAAATAGGCTAATTACTCAACAAGAATACTCGTGGATGCAAACATACCTCAACTCCAAATTTGAACAATCTAAAGTCACATCTAGGTCCATGCCTAGGCATCCAAAGAACCTATTAAACATATATGTGGAATCAGGGTTAGGTTTCCATTAATTATTCAAAACCCTAAAAACCACCTTTCTATCATTATGTGAATTAGGTTAGGAAAACTATACCATATTTTAGTTTATATTATTAGGAGTTAAAAACATATTTTATTATATTTTTTTGACATATATATTTATTTATGAATTTTACAAGTTATTATATAATTAGATAAATTCATTGAAATCGCATATTTTCAAGATTAGGCTCGAGAAACAAAACTTGTACCATTAAATAGCTCTTAGTGTTTTGAATCCAATGACTATTTATTCGTATTTTTCTGATCAGTAAATAATTAGTTATTGATTTTTAAACCTTGGCCAATTAGGAAAATAAACGTAAGCAAAAGCATCATAAGAGGAAAAGAAGGAGTGGGGCCCACGTGACTTGGCCCAATTACAGCTGACCAAATCACCGACTAAGCCTCGCGTGGCTTCAACTGAAGGAAAAAGACTGAAGCTTCCAAAAGACAAAAATACCCCTCGGTGGGAAACACTGCGAAAGAAGCAAAACCTGAGGGCAAAGTCGATAATTCATCTATGGGATTCTGCCCTCTCCCCCGCACCATGGATCGTGAGAACAGCTGCCGCGAAGCCTGGCGAGAACACAACCCGGGAATCTGGGGCAGAATCTCACCGGAAACCTTACCAAAAGGTTAGCACTGCCAAAATGAGCACAACGACTCAAACGACAAGGAAATCATAGAGAAAACCAAAGAATAGCGAGTGCGGGTTCAAGGTATCAAGAAAAGAGGGAAAGCTAGACAAGTACCTGAATCATCGACGAGTATGGCTCGAGATGTTTCATAAGACCTTGTCAAACTCAACTGAGTAATCAGCTGCGATCCAAACCAACTCAAAATCACCGGTGAAGCCGGGGCCGTCACTGCCTTGTGAGGTGAGTAGGGGAAACTGACTCTGGGTCGAAGGAGATGGAAACAATATGTCAAGAAACCATTTCTCAGAGTGCTAGTAATGTTTTGGGATGTTTTCCCATGGATCTGATGACCTAGAGAGGTAAGAAGAAAAGAAGGAGAAGGGAAGCATGGGAGGAAACACAACACAAGGGCGACACCAACGGTTGAGAGGAAAGTGGGTGACAAACCCTACTTTTATAGAGTCATCAGGTGCGGAGGAGAGAGAGGATTGTGAGGGTGAAGAAATCTTGAAGAAAGGTGAAGAGGGAAGAGAGGAATCAGAGAAGAAAACCGGGAAGAGATGCCCCCATCGCTGCGTGTGAAATCGGAAAGGAGAAAGGAAGAAGAGAATCCAGCTGCCGCTGGTTCCAAATCCAAGGGTCAGAATTGAACCCGAGAAAACTGAAACAGGAAAGCAAGCGTGACATATCAAATACGATTAAAAATAAATTGAGATTAATTTAATGTACATATTTTTCTCTTTCCTCTTTTAAGGGTTCTATACTTATCCAAATTAGACCAAATTTGACACATAAATTAATTTAAATATGTAGATTCCGAATCTCTAATTAGATTTCACTTTTGGAAACCTTAGATATATTATTTAATATATTCTTTGTCTCTTTTTCCTGATACATTAATGACACATGGATTATCCAAATTAGGTGAAACTTCATCCACAAGTTAACTTAAGTGTGTTGAACACGAATTTGTCATTAATTTTATATGTTGGAGTTTTGAGCATTTATTTAATATTTTGAAGGTTCTACACACTTTCCCTCTCCTAATTTTAAATTTTAAGCAAACTTTCTCCAAATTGGATGAAAATTCACCCAAAGACTATATTTATTATATAGATTAAGAATCCAAGATTATTTTCCTCTTTTGGAGTCATGAACTATATTTATTTATTAATTACACTTTTAGGCAATTTCTCTCTCTTAACTTACCATATTATTTCAAAGTTGTCCAAATTAAATGAAAATTGTCATGTAGGCTTATTTGATGTGTAGATTATGAACTTGAAGTCTATTTCAACTTTTGAGGCTTTATTATATGAATTTTGTCACTTGGCCACTAGAGGCCCATTAACTTCATTATGAATCCAGTTAAGTTATTTATCATCATATTATCACCAAATGAGTTATATGACATATTATATTACATTATTCATGCATTAGATTATTAGGATCACTATAACCTCAACTGTATTTGGTCAAACTTCTAGGGTAGGGTTCATGATCCGGTATGATACAACACTCCACCCCTTAAAAGGATTTCATCCTCGAAATCTATAAATCAAAACATCAACATCCAACTACTCCCCACCTGTTAAAAAGGTTCAACCTAGCAATTCAAACTAATAAACTTTTTAGATATACTCAAATCACTTAGTTGTGAAAGTTTTAGAGATTTATATATTTTTTTGATGTATCCAACTAAAAGTCACCATCTAGGGTTGAGCTTTAGGTCCTTGTGTCTCTAACATATCAACCCTACATTACCATCTAAAAGTCATAGGGTAGGTCAATTACACCATTATATCAAACCTAGTCACAAAACTAGGGTTACCTTCTACTCAAACTAGAGTTTCTCTTCATTGTGACTTAGTTCGAGAAAATTTCATGAAAAATCCAGAGAAAATATTTTGTACATGTAGTAGTATAATGAAAATAATTTTTGTTGATGAAAACTTTGTGATTTAAAACCAACATGCTAGAAAAAGTCAATACGAGAACTGAGTCACAATTTATCTATATCAAGGTCTTCTCATAACCTAATCTAATCCTCAAACAAACCTTATTTTATAAAAAGATCATCATTGGCCAAATCTAGGGTCAACATATCACTTAGAGGCAACCAACTAAGTCAAGGGTTTAACTATGGAGACAAAATTGAAATAGTTAGATTCTGACTACCATGGGCTCTAATACCATGCTGTAAAGAAGTAAAAACACCTCCTTACCAAAAATTTGAACAATAAAACCTCCAGTCCAAACATACTCAGTATGATGGAGTGGATGTAAAATTTTCAAATCTTTATATAATGATAAAAAAAAGACCAAAGTATAGCAGTGGAATAAAAACATGACTATATTCAATTATATACAGGGGAACATCTTAAACTTACATCATAAAGATCCATCTAGAGGAAATCTAAACTACCTCAAGATTGTCTCTAAGCTTTAACTTCACTATCTAAGTCCAGGTCATCAAGCCTTGTCATCCAAGTCCTCCACCTAGGGGTGGAAGCATACCCCAATAAAAGAGAAGAAAAGGAAACATCAGTAAAAGTTGATATGTGCATACTAAAAAAATAGATTGAGCAATTTATAAAGAATAAGGGACGTCAAAATAAAAGGCTTCCCATACAAGAGATAAGGACTACCCAATCGGGCATAAAAGATAAAAAACATCATAACTTGATAAAAGAGGATACTTGTCATAAACAAATAAATAAATTTGGGCAATAAAAGCACTTAGATGGGTAGTAGGGCACACATCCCACAAACATCATCAACCTACATGCATGTGAGATAAACATAGTCCTAGAACAATATAAACACAAAGGCAGACAAGGCTTCACATCCATTAAAACCTGATAGAGAATGACTCACCTTCAATCTCCCAATATATATAAAAGCTCAGCCAAGGCTTCACATCCTTGAAACTTGGGTATGGGGCACCACCACCACCATCTCGTAAATAAAAAGGGCACACACTCAAAAACCAAAGTAATTTATATTATTCTAGTGCTACTGATTCACATTGCATGTAAATATAGAGGCAAGTAAGAAGTATAGTCAGATTTATACCATGTTTCCATCACACAATAGACAACACAGACATATAAACATCCACTTCAAAGTGGGCACATATCAACAAGTAAAAATCCACATCACAGTGGGCATATAATATCAAAAGTCCAAATTGCACCAAGGAAACAAGATAAGATTCCAGGAGAATACTTATGATCACAAGATCAAATACAAATAAGGAAGTTCACATGAACCATGATATCAAAAGAAAAGATAAATGTGTATAGGCTATTGTCCATAGGACCAAAAGTAAGATAAAAATAGGCTAATTACTCAACAAGAATAATCGGGGATGCACACATACCTCAACTCCAGATTCAAATGATCCAAAGTTACATCTAGGTCCAAGCCTAGGCATCCAAAGAACCTATTAAACATATATGTGAAATTAGGGTTAGGTTTCCATTAATTATTCAAAACCCTAAAAACCACCTTTCTATCATTATGTGAATTGGGTTAGGAAAACTATACTATATTTTAGTTTATATTATTAGGAGTTCAAAATATATTTTATTATATTTTTCTGATTTATATATATTTAGTTATGAATTTTACAAGTTATTATATAATTAGATAAATTTATTGAAATCACATATTTTCAAGAATAGGCTCGAGCAACAAAACTTGTACCATTAAATAGCCCTTATTTTACCGAATCCAATGACTATTTATTCATATTTTTCTGATTAGTAAATAATTAGTTATTGATTTTTAAACCTTGGCCAATCAGGAAAATACAGGTCAACAAAAGCATCGTGAGAGGAAAAGAAGGAGTGGGGCCCGCGTGACTTGGCCCAATCACAACCGACCAAATCACCGACCAAGCCTCGCATGGCTTCAACTGAAGGAAAAAGACTGAAGCCGTCAAAAGATGAAAATACCCCGCGGTGAGAAACACTGCGAAAGAAGCAAAATCGGAGGGCAAAGTCGAGAATTCATCTATGGGATTCTCCCCTCTCCCCCGCACCATGGATGGTGAGAACAGCTTCCGCGAAGACTGGCGAGAACACAATATGGAATCCGGGGCAGAATCTCACCGGAAACCATACTAAAAGATTAGCACTGCCAAAACGAACACAATTTCTCAAACGACACCAAAACCACAGAAAAAATCAGAGAATAGCGAGCGCGGGTTCAAGGTATCAAGAAAAGAGGGAAAGCTAGAAAAGTACCTGAATCATCGACGAGTATGGTTCGAGAGGTTTCATAAGACCTTGTCAAACTCAACTGAGTAATCGGACGCGATCCAAACCAACCCAAACTCACCGGCGAAGCCAGGGCCATCGCTGCCTTGCGAGGCGAGTAGGGGAAACCAACCCTGGGTCAAAGGAGATGGAAACAATGTTGGGAAACCATTTCTCAGAGTGTGAGTAATGTTTTGGGATGTTTTCCCATGGATCTGATGACCTGAAGAGGTAATAAGAAAAGAAGGAGAAGGGAAGCATGGGAGGAAACATAGCACAAGGGAGGCACCAGCGGTTAAGGGGAAAGTGGGTGACAAACCCTACTTTTATAGAGTCATCAGGTGTGGAGGAGAGAGAGGATGGTGAGGGCAAAGAAATCTGGAAGAAAGGTGAAGAGGGAAGAGAGAAATCAGCGAAGAAAATCGGGGCCCCATCACTGCGTGTGAAATTAGAAAGGGAAAAGGAAGAAGAGAATCCAGATGCCGCTGATTCCAAATCCAAGGATCAGAATTGAACCCGAGAAAACTAAAATAGGAAAGCAAGCGTGACATATCAAATACGATTAAAACTAAAGTGAGATTAATTTAATGTACATATTTTTTCTTTCCTCTTTTAAGGGTTCTATACTTATCCAAATTAGACCAAACTTGACACACAAGTTAATTTAAATATGTAGATTCCAAATCTCTAATTAGTTTTCACTTTTGGAAACCTTAGATGTATTATTTAATATAATCTTTGTTTCTCTTTCCTGATACATTAATGACACATGGATTATCCAAATTAGGTGAAACTTCATACACAAGTTAACTTAAGTACGTTGAATACGAATTTGTCATAAATTTTATATGTTGAAGTTGTTTGAGCATTTATTTAATATTTTGAAGGTTCTACACACTTACTCTCTCCTGATTTTACCTTTTCAAGCAAACTTTCTCCAAATTAGATGAAAATTCACCCAAAGGCTATATTTATTATATAGATTACGAATACAAGATTATTTTCCTATTTTGGAGTCATGAATTATATTTATTTATTAATTACACTTTTTAGGCAATTTCTCTCTCTTAACTTACCATATTATTTCAAGGTAGTCCAAATTAAATGAAAATTGTCATGTAGGCTTATTTTGATGTGTAGATTATGAATTTGAAGTCTATTTCAACTTTTGAGGCTTTCTTATATGAATTTTGTCACTTGGCCCACTAGAGGCCCATTAACTCTATTATGCATCCAATTAAGTTATGTATCATCTTATTATCGCCAAATGAGTTATATGACATTTTATATTACATTATTCATGCATTAAATTATTAGGATCACTCTAACCTCAACTATGTTTGGTCAAAACCAAAAGGTCAAACTTCCAGGGTAGGGTCCAAGATCCGGTATGTTACAATAATCCACACCTTAAAAGGATTTTGTCCTCGAAATCTATAGATCAAAACATCAACATCCAACTACTCTCCACCCCTTAAAAAGGTTCAACCTAGAAAGTCAAACTAATAAACTTTTTAGATCTACTCACATCACTTAGTTGTGAAAGTTTTAGAGATTTATATATATTTTTTTGATGTATCCAACTAAAAGTTACCATCTAGGGTTGAGCTTTAGGTCCTTGTGTCGCTAACCTATCAACCCTACATGAGCATCTAAAAGTCATAAGGTAGGTCAACTACACCATTATATAAAACCTAGTCACAAAAATAGGGTTAACTTCTACTCAAACTAGAGTTTCTCTTCATTGTGACTTAGTTCGAGAAAACTTCTTGAAAAATCCAGAGAAAACATTTTGTACATGTAGTAGTATAATGAAAATAATTTTTGTTGATGAAAACTTTGTGATGTAAAACCAAAATGCTAGCAAAAATCAATACGAGATCTGAGTCACAATTTATCTATATCAAGGTCTTCTCATAACCTAATCTAATCCTCAAAACAAACCCTATTTTACAAAAAGATCATCATTGACCAAATCTAAGGTCAACATCTCACTTAGAGGCAACCGACTAAGTCAAGAGTCTAACTAGGGAGACAAAATTGAAATAGTCAGATTTGAACTACCATGGGTTCTGATACCGTGCTGTAAAGAAGTGAAAACACCTCCTTACCAAAAATTTGAAGAATAAAACCTCCAGTCCAAACATACTCAGAAGGTATGATGGTGTGGATGTACAATTTTAAAATCTTTATATAATGATAACAAAAGACCAAAGTATAGCAGCGGAATAAAAACATGACTATATTCAACTATATACATGCAAACATCTTAAACTTACATCATAAGGATCCATGTAGAGGAAATCTAAACTACCTCAAGATTGTCTCCAAGCTTTAACTTTACTATTTAAGTCTAGGCCATCAAGCCTTGTCATCCAAGTCCTACACCTAGGGTTGGAAGTATACCCCAACAAAAGAGAAGAAAAGGAAACATCAGCAAAAGCTGGTATGTGCATACTAAAAAAAACAGATTGAGTAATTTATAAAGAATAAGGGACATCAAAATAAAAGGCTTCCCATACAAGAGATAAGGACTACCCAATCAGGCATAAAAGATAAGAAACATCATAACTTGATAAAAAAGGATACTTGACATAAACAAATAAATAAATTTGTGCAACAAAAGCACTTATCATCAACCTGCATGCATGTGAGATAAACATAGTCCTAGAACAATATAAACACAAAGGTGGCCAAGGCTTCAAATCTATGAAAACCTGATAGAGAATGACTCACTGTCAAGCTCCGAATATATATAAAAGTTGAGCCAATGCTTCACATCCTTGAAACTCGGGTATGGGGCATCACCACCACCATCCCGTAAACAAAAAGGGCACACACCCAAAAACCAAATTAATTTACATTATTCTAGTGCTATTGATTCACATTGCATGTAAATATAGAGGGAAGTAAGAAGTATAGTCATACTTATACCATGTTGCCATCACACAATGGACAATACAAACATATAAACATCCACTTCAAACTGGGCACATATCAACAAGTAAAAATCCACATCACAGTGGGCATATAATATCAAAAGTCCAAATTGCACCAAGGCAACAAGATAAGATTCCAAGAGAATATCTATGATTACAAGATCAAATACAAATAAGGTAGTTCACATGAACCATTATATCAAAAGAAAAGAGAAATGTGTATACGCTATTGTCCATAGAACCAAAAGTAAGACAAAAATAGGCTAATTAATCAACAAGAATAATCAGGGATGCAAACATACCTCAACTCCAGATTCAAACGATCCAAAGTCACATCTAGGTCCAAGCCTAGGCATCTAAAGAACCTATTAAACATATATGTGGAATTAGGGTTAGGTTTCCATTAATTATTCAAAACCCTAAAAACCACATTTCTATCATTATGTGAATTAGGTTAGGAAAACTATACCATATTTTAGTTTATATTATTAGGAGTTTGAAACATATTTTATTATATTTTTTTGACTTATATATATTTATTTATGAATTTTACAAGTTATTATATAATTAGATAAATTCATTGAAATCACATATTTTCAAGACTAGGCTCGAGCAACAAAACTTGTACCATTAAATAGCCCTTATTTTTCTGAATCTAATAACTATTTATTTGTATTTTTGTGATCAATAAATAATTAGATATTGATTTTTAAACCTTGGCCAATCAGGAAAATACATGTCAGCAAAAGCATCGTGAGAGGAAAAGAAGGAGTGGGGCCCGCGTGACTTGGCCCAATCATAGCCGGCCAAATCACCGACCAATCCTCATGTGGCTTCAACTGAAGGAAAAAGACTGAAGCCTCCAAAAGATGAAAATACCGCTTGGTGAGAAACACTGCGATAGAAGCAAAACCGGAGGGCAAAGTTGAGAATTCATCTATGGGATTATCCCCTCTCCCCCGCGCCATAGATGGCGAGAACAGCTTCCGTGAAGCCTAGCGAGAACACAACCCGAGAATCTGGGGAAGAATCTCACTAGAAACCTTACCAAAAGGTTAGCACTTCCAAAACGAACACAAAGGCTCAAACGACACCGAAATCACAGAGAAAACCAGAGAATAGTGAGTGCGGGTTCAAGGTATCAAAAAAAGTGGGAAAGCTAGACAAGTACCTGAATCATCGACGAGTATGGCTCGAGATGTTTCATAAGACCTTGTCAAACTCAACTGAGTAATCGACCGCGATCCAAACCAACCCAAACTCACTGGCAAAGTCGGGGCCGTCGCTTCCTTGTGAGGCAAGTAGGGGAAACTACCTTGGGTCGAAGGAGATGGAAACAATGTCAGGAAACCATTTCTCAGAGTGCGAGTAATGTTTTGGGATGTTTTCCCATGGATCCGATGACCTGGAGAGGTAAGAAGAAAAGAAGGAGGGAAGCATGGGAGGAAACAGAGCACAAGGGTAGCGCCAGCGGTTGTGGGGAAAGTGGGTGACAAACCCTACTTTTATAGAGTCATCAAGTGCGGAGGAGAGAGAGGATGGTGAGGGCGAAGAAATTTGGAAGAAAGGTGAAGAGGGAAGAGAGGAATCAGAGAAGAAAATCAAGGAGAGAAGCCCCTATCGTTGCGTGTGAAATTGGAAAGGGGAAAGGAAGAAGAAAATCTAGCTACCACTGGTTCCAAATCCAAGGGTCAGAATTGAACCCGAGAAAATTGAAATAGGAAAGCAAGCATGACATATCAAATACGATTAAAACTAAAGTGAGATTAATTTAATGTACATATTTTTCTCTTTCCTCTTTTAAGGGTTCTATACTTATCCAAATTAGACCAAAATTGACACATAGTTAATTTAAACGTGTAGATTTTGAATCTCTAATTAGATTTCACTTTTGGAAACCTTAGATGTATTATTTAATATATTCTTTGTTTCTCTTTCCTGATGCATTAATGACACATGAATTATCCAAATTAGGTGAAACTTCATCGACAAGTTAACTTAAGTGTGTTGAACACCAATTTGTGATCAATTTTACATGTTGGAGTTGTTTGAGCATTTATTTAATATTTTGAAAGTTCTACACACTTTCTCTCTCCTAATTTTACCTTTTAAGCAAACTTTCTCCAAATTGGATGAAAATTCACACAAAGGCTATATTTATTATATAGATTACTAATCCAAGATTATTTTCTTCTTTTGGAGTCATGAATTATATTTATTTATTAATTACACTTTTTAGGCAATTTCTCTCTCTTAACTTACCATATTATTTCAAGGTGGTCCAAATTAAATGAAAATTGTCGTGTAGGCTTATTTTGATGTGTAGATTACGAATTTGAAGTCTATTTCAACTTTTGAGGCTTTATTATATGAATTTTGTCACTTGGCCCACTAGAGGCCCATTAACTTCATTATGCATCTAATTAAGTTATTTATCATCTTATTATCACCAAATGAGTTATATGACATATTATATTACATTATTCATGCATTAGATTATTCAGATCACTCTAACGCCAGCTGTGTTTGGTCAAACCCAAAAGGTCAAACTTCTTGGGTAGGGTCCAAGATCAAGTATGTTACAAAAAACATCATGGGTAGTAGGACATACAATTTTGGTATTATATGACCACCCTTTATACGTTTCCATAGAACATATAACAACATCTACAATAGATGTAGTCCAAAAAAGAAGTGAACAAGAGGAAATTCAGAGTAGTAGCCTACCATACATATGATGGGTGGATGGAAAAGGTAACATGTAATTGAAATCACATAAAAAATCAAGTGATTTAGCAATTGGACATAAAATATTATACATACATGATGCATATTATGAAACTATTTTCCAATGCCTAATAATGAATGTAAAATGATACATGCATAGATTCCTTGCTTCAAGTGGAAGGTGTTTTCCACAACTTGATTTCACATTACTTCTTTATAATTCAGACAAATATGTATAAATGTAAGACATAATGTTCATCCTTTTTCTTCCCCTTTTTCCTTTCTTTTTTATTTTTAAACATTCTTTAATTTCAAGTACTCTCATTTATTACAAGAGTTGATAGCTCTAGGTCCATACAGTTTTCTTGAGGCAGAGAAAGGATATAATTTCACTAAACTTATAAAATAATAGCTATGGAAAAACGTTATCAGTGATATATGCATAGGAAATCTACATGACAAATGTTATGAAAACTAAATGAATAATTTTTTCACTAAAAATGCAAAAGTAACGAGCATGGATCCTATTATGATGCGCAATGTAGAAAAAATAAAATAATTTGTATTATCATATTATTCCTTTAGTAGTGGTGAATGTGATAAAAAAAGGACCACAAATATGAAATATACCCTCGAAAAATGACTTAGAAAGCTAAGGTTTCACACTAAATTAGGAATGTCATCCTAATTCGAAAAAAGGATTTCAGTTATAGTTTTCCTTACGATGGTCCAGAGCGGGGTGGTACTTGATAATTCGGCTTGGGACGCATTTGATGTGGCAATTTTCTGAGTATGGATGAGATTATTTGACTAATATACATTCTCATCTGAATGTGATTTGTCCCTTTGCTATCAACTTATGAACCATGGTTAACTCATAGTTTGTTTATAAATTAACATGCAAAATCATGTTATTTCTTGGTTGGTTTGGACACGCAAATTAAAAACATCATACGATAAACAACAAGGTTGGATTTAGGTGTATGGTACATTAAAATTGTCTTCAAGCTAACTAGTCAAAGTCATTTATAAAACTTGTGTTCCCTCAGAAAACAATTAAATCTTATAGAGTAAAAAATGAGGGTATATGTCAAAATCCAACTTTGATACTAAATATCTAGTAACTAACTATTAAAACATTTGAAATTTTAGTGATTTTTGAGAATTTACATCCACAATTACTCCTGATAGAAGTGGACTCAAAAAAGATTGTACAAAAACTAATGCATAAGAATGATTGAAGTAATGATTCAAAGATAAGAGAAGAGTTTTGTCTCACTCCCACCAAATATTGAATTTCACATTGTCTCATTATGAAAAACAAAGTGAGAAAGAATGGAATGGGATAGCTATGCATCTTGAATGGAGGAGAGAAATGCAATGACCCATTCTCCTCTCCGATGAATACTCAAAATCAGTGAAAAATTTCCACCAAGAACATGACATAATGATGTGTCTCATGTCATTCGTGGGATTGGATTTGAGGAGTGTAGGTGATAGGAAAAAGAAACACCACCTCAAACTATCCCTTCATTAATATGTAGAATTGATAAATAAGCTTGTACTGGTGCCATTGAGATGAATTCGGTGGTATAAACTTTGTTCTCAATAGATATTGTCAATAGATTCAGAGATGTTATTATCTCTCTAAGTGTGGGGCGTCAATGCCACCAATTGGATAATCCATGGTATCCAACTGGATTCTAGACTTTATTGTTCAATATTGGCATTGAAGTGGTTCTAGTGACATTGTGCTTGATGCCATTGAGTTTGAGCCTTGATTTCCTATTGCAATTGTAATTGATGTCGGTGTCTCCAACATGAGTTTTGTGGTTTGACGATGAAGATCATATATTTGTTGAATAAAGTTGGTGCCACTAGTTGGGGTTTCAGTGGCACTTACATGAATGTTCTCCTTTCCTATATATTTCTTGAAGTACGTCTAATGAATGGACCATGTTGTAGATTCCATCAAGTTTATGAATTTTATTCCTTGTATAAAATTAAATGTTGAATTAGGCCCCACCAACTCAAGGGCTTTGATATAGAATCTGTGTGACTTATGGAACATGAAACTAACAAATTATGATACCTTCTTTAATCACATCAAAACCTTCATATATGAAACTATGAATTAAAATTAATAATCTTGCCAAGAACATATAACTATTGAACAAATGCATTTATCAAACTTAAATTTAATGTAATTGTCTTTATTGGTGGGTTTCCTTACATAAGGTTCCCTTGTTTTACGCCTTAGGTTTTATAGAAAGCATGGCACTATCTTTGGTTATCACGTGAGTGGTGAATAATGATATTAAAGTCTAAAATTCACCATGTCATCATCAATCCCCAATGTGAGATACAGATATCCATGACCCATTTCATTAATAACATTTGTGGTGGCCTAGAAAGGTCCCCCACTATTAGCTTGTATCTTTTTGTCTCTTGCATGTCCATTCAATCAAGTGAAATAGATAGATAAATTTATCAACATTGACCAACACATCTTCAAATATCTCAACGGGCCTCATGACTAATTCATTTTGCAATTGAATTGACATGCATGTCTTACTTAGCTCTTTCGATCCCAATTTCAAAAAGGTTGCAAGAGGGACACGCTTAATTCTTGCCTCAAATTTCATTGTGATTCTTTGAGTTACTATAAGTTGAACATGGGATACTAAATATCCCAAGTATTTCTATTTTGGCATAATTCTCCCTTTGAATCATTTCACTCATCACATCATTGACTTCAAGAATGTCAGACATTGATCTTACATTTCTTGGTGATTATTTCTTTCAAGAACTTGTAATATGCCGATATGTTTTCTATCACAACCATGAAAGAGAAATTGATTTCAATTTTTGAAGAAATTTGTGATCTTTTTGAATTGTTTTTCCTTCTTACCTGAATATAGGCTATCAAGCTAGCACAATGGTGGAACATATGTCTGTGATGTGGGGGAACATATTTATCTTTTAGGATCCCCCCAAGCTTATTGTAGCACCATCCTCCACTATAGTAGTGTCTTAGGTGCATGTATCATCTTGGTGGTGGGTGTCTTCTAGAACTAATGGAGTATACATGGTCATGGTGAAATATTTGGGTGTGTCCCCTTGCAAACCAGGTGTAGCTGAAACTTGTATGTCACTCCTTAAAGTCACAACATGGGTGTTTTTCTTCATGTGTTTCATTATTTACCTATGTGTATTCTATTACCTTACTTGTGTATCTCTCTCATCTATTCTTGGACTTTTAGAGTATGGAATCAGTGGTATATATACCTACCCGGTCTAAGGTCCATATGTCTCCTTGGAGAACTCCTCAGTCACAAAAGCTTTCCCATTGTAGATTGAAATATATTTAGCTTTTTGATGACTGTGGATTTTCTCTGTGTTTCCTAAGAAACCTTGTTTGAGTTGACTTCTAAAATATGCAATGTCGGTGTCTAGCTAAAAAATTTGGTGTTTAAACTCCCGAATATACTACCCTTGATTCTGCATCTCCCTTCTTGACTGGTCAAAGTAGGACATTATCTTTGTCATGAACTTTCCCATGAATTCATATAACCTATCCAAATTGCTTGCATTTAGTCTTTCTAGTGTATGACCCATTGTTTAGATAGATATTTCTAAAAAAATTTAGGATTCCTTTAAAAAAGATTGAGATCATTGCACTAGGATTAGTGATCATTGCACCTCTTGTTTGGCTTCATCATATATGTGCACTCCTCCTCCTAATATGTGTTGGAGTTTAAGTCCCCAAATTCATAGTGCGTGTTCTCATATGTGATTTCATTTCCTTTATTCCATGTGCCACAACAAAACTCTTTGCTTCCCCATGAGTCTCATGTTCTTATCCCTATGATTGATTCCTAGCCATTTTATTCATGATATCTTGGCATTTTTGGCTTTATTTTTCTAATAAAAGTCCACAACCTATTGTCAACTATCATCCTCTCCCACTGTGATAAATCATAGGAGAATATTCTTCCTTGATCAAAGAGGTCTCTAGAATGTGAGATGACCCTCCTGACTAATTTCGTTATAATGATCCCATGCCTTTGAGTAAGATTCATTTCCTTTATTTCGTGTGCCACCACAAAACTCTTTGTTGCCCCATGAGTCTCATGTTCTTATCCCTAGAATTGATTCCTAGCTATGTTATTCATGATATCTTAGCATTTTTGGATTTATTTTTCTAATAAAAGTCTGCAAACTATTGGCAATTGTCATCCTCTCCCACTGTGATAAATTATAGTAGAACATTCTTCCTTGATCAAAGAGGTCTCTATCAATCTGAGAGGACCTTCCTGACCAATTTCCTTATAATGATCCCATGCCTTCGAGTAAGATTCATTAGTGTGTTTTTTGAAATTACAAATATTTCCCACCAATATGTGGTATTAGTTGGAGAAAAGTACCTTCAAAAAATGTTTATGGATCTCTTGCTATCTTTATATGGTTCTAGTGTCAAGCTATGGAATCGGTTCTTGGACTTGTCAATCAAGGAGAATGGATATAACTTCAAGTATATGTTTGTCTTCATCATTCTGTTATGAGAGTGTCACAACTATCCCAAAAGTTGTTGATGTATTGATTTGGGTTCTCATGTGCATGAAAATGAGAAGCATGTGATTTGACCAAAGCCACCAAGCTAGGTTCCGTGTTAATACCCACCTATGTTGCCTATCTTTTAATTGGACCCACCTTTATGGTGGGAGATGATTCTTTGATCCTCTTCAAGATTGTCTTGTTCCTCACCTCATCCATTGTATACAACATCACCAACATGATTGGACATATCTTGTTCTTCTTGCACTACCTCTAGTTATTCTTTATATGCCTATAGTTCTTCTTGATCTACGACATGTTCTTAATCTGCCAAACATGAAGTTTGGATGAGTGATGAGGCTGATACAAATTCCTTTTCTTGGTATGCAATCAACTCCCCATATAGTGATGGTGATATCAAATCACTGTATTATGTAGATTGGGTTTGTATCATAAGCTAGTAGCCAAAAAGAGTAACAAAATGTGGATGAAAGAGTACTGCAAGATATTGAAACAAAGATTTACAATAAATTTAAGAAGTATATAAAAAAATTGTAGATCAAAGTTGTCCTTCCTATATTTTGTAGTGTTAACATTTCTATATCATCAAGATCGATGTCACAATCTTCCACAATCTTGATACATGAAAACCGTACATGTACTACACAAGTGTACATATTCAAGTAATTTAGACAAGGAGTCTCGATTATTCAAACTCATGGAGTTGTGTATTTGGAGAATATTGCTAATTAAAACTTAATCATCTAGGTCAAAAAAGTTTGGATTCATTGATTATTGAAATAATGATTATGAACTATAGAGAGGATTAAAAGTATTGATTAATATTAAGATGATGAGAATTCCTAGAAAATCCAATTTCCTCATGGTGATAGATATATTTTAATTTTAATGAATTATCAACAATTTAACATTGCTTTATGATTAAGAATCTCATAAATAGTATCAAACTCGTTTGAGTCATAATATAGTGTCCAGTTAAACAATAACCTCATTTCTGTGGTATTTATTATTTATAACATGGATTTTGAAGGTCGTTCTTACAACTATTCCCTTATAATGGTTATTCCTCTTTTGCAACATTTTATTGACTAAGTTTCTAAAAACTGTATTAATAGGAAGTCCATTATTTGAAAAAATTAACACTGAAATTATTACATAAGTTGATGAATCTTAGAGAACATACTACAAAATAGAATGTCATAGTAATCTTGCAACAAAAATTGTATTGGTAAAATTGTATTATCAACTACAACATCATGTCGGGATACTCCTTAGTCCAAGAGATAGAAAATTCAGTTAAACATGGACTGAGAAGTATCGTAGTATGTTGAGAATAGATAAAATGTCATCATAAAAATTTTGAGTTCTAGAGAAGACAATAGTGGAGTGATCTTGAAAAGACGGGGATGATCCACCTCTATTTCCAATGAAATCACTGCTAAAGTTGCTGAAATTCACATTTTTTCCGTATCCTCCTCTTCCTCTCTTCTCATCCATCAAAGATGCAAAACCACAAGATCTTGGATAGGTTGGTGAGTAGGAGTGTCTTATGTTTTGTAGGAATCAAAAGAATTAACTTGTAATACTAGTCTTTGATTCTAATACTTTTAATATCTCAATGCCAGAGTCAATACCAAATACTTGGATGTAGACCTTTTCTTTGTTGATTGGGAATGTAAAGTTGGTATGAAAACTTAGTACCATTTATAAAAGTCAATGCCACCATATTTTGGGCAAACTTAAATTTTAAAAAGTGTGAGTCACTTCTTTCTATTGTGTCGATGCTACTAACATGACGTTGTTGCCACAACCTTTTGGAGTTTCCTTTTTAATTTTCCTACAATATAGAAAGAAATAATTTAGCCAATTTATAATATGATATATGCCTAATTATGCAAAAAAGGGAATTTTGATGCATAAATGATCATCTATTGATTTGGTACAAATGTGTGAAAATTCATTCAAGTAAGACCAGTAGGCAATGAAACCACCTAGATTAGGATATGTACATAATGGAAACTATGTTTGCATTAGTAGGACACATCGGTTAAGGACTATCTATAATTAATAACTGGTCAGACATGGAGACAAAATCGACACATTTAGTAGTTTTTATAATACCTCCTAAGGTAGCCGTGACTAGTTCTACAAGATATTCAACTTTTCCATCTTATAACCTCAAATGTCATATATCTTGGATTTTTCCCTCTATGTCCACCACCTAAAACCAAATCAACATCCTCATTTACTTTTTCCTTCTTTTTTTCCCTCACCACTAAGTCTAACTTTTATCCTCTTTCCATATGTTCTTCTTTCCTCCCCATCTTTGCACCAATAGTTGTTCGCGGGAGATGAAGACACTGCTCCCAAACAAGATGAAGTAATTTTTCCCATCCACAATGAAGGATTTCTTCCCCAATAATGGCACACCTATGAATGGATGAAAACTATGACTCTTTCCACGCCAACTAGTTTATGCTTCTCATGCATCTCACAAAGTTCATAGTGCGAGTGAATAAGATGCCAACTTTCTTCTACAAAACATATGTTATATGTTATGTGTTACTAGGTTTCATGTCATGTTATGCAAAAAAGCCCTTTTTCTTCCTCTGGCTTGAATTTATTATATGGAAATATATAGTTTAATGGATGTTTTCTTGGTGGCTATTTTCATAGACAAAATAGACATCAGTGTGTATACCCTATACTAGATGCAACTCTCAACTCATACCAATATCATGACTTTGACAAACACTAGGATTATGCTTCAAAGTTGGGAAGAGATTCTACCTTATTATTAGGTTTTTTATATGACTATGAGCCTCATATATATGAACATATTTATAACACCATCCATTTAAGCATTTATAAAGCCAGACATGACTGACTTTGTCATTCCCTTTTTTAGCTTTGGAGTTTATCTTTTTACAAAAAAAGTATGCATGTTAGTTTCTAAGGATGTTTTATCAAACTATTATTATAGACTAGTCCTTTAATAAATTGTTGTTTATTAGTTTTAATTTTTCTTTATTTTGTTGTCACCAATGAATGCCACTTAAGAAATTGAACTACTTTTGATTTTTTTCCACTAGTTTGTAATTAAATGATGTTTATTTGCTAGAAAATCTATAACTTTGTTCTTCCTTGATCATATAATTATGCAACCAAACCAAAATTGCATAGATCCAAGAAAAAGTAGTGAAAATGACTTCAAAGTATCTTGATAATGAGAGAGAAGGTCACATGACATCTAGAGTATCTTAAAAAAAGTGAGAAGAT
Source organism: Alisma plantago-aquatica (assembly GCA_963693085.1). NCBI lineage: Eukaryota > Viridiplantae > Streptophyta > Magnoliopsida > Alismatales > Alismataceae > Alisma > Alisma plantago-aquatica. Next base: position 957,725,999 of record OY856413.1, on the reverse strand, counting down.
CATATTAACATAGTTTTGCACTTGCATAAGAAGCACAACTCCTTTCTTCTTTAACACTTCCATAGATGTCATGGACAAAAATCATTTCTCTTGAAGTCTCAATTAAATTTGATGATGAATATTATCCTATTCTTATATTGTTACACTTCATTGCACATGATTATATTAGTGTTTTGTCTTTCTCTTGTGTACATTACTCTCTTAAAAATGAATAAATAAATAATGGATAAACTCTTGGTGAAGCAAACTCTATCGACCCCCATTGGTGAGAAAGAACAAAGACCTATAGAAGAAATATAAAAAATTAGGCTAAAATTGAAAAACCACTAGAGGGGCAGTGAATAGGGTTTTATTAATATTTTAATAATTTTTTAACTCAAACAACCAACCACAAAAATATTGGACAAGGGGACAAGGATTTAGAGTGGTTCCAACCTTAGCAAATACTAAGGCAGTCAATCCACTACCCGGTTGCTTACCCAATCGGGATTTTGAAAGAATCAAATTTTATTACCTCGCAAGGACTTTACATAAAATTACAATTCTTTCACCAAACCTTTCGGACAGCCTTCACCTAGAAGTAATTGCACCAACCTTGAAGCAGCCTTCTTGAAGTAACTTCAAGCTCCCCCTTGAAGTAGCCTTCCTCTTGAAGTAGCTTCCCGTTGCAATAGCCTTCTTGAAGTAGTCCGAAGTCCACCTTCTCCACCGAGAAGAACCTTCTCCAATCCGCAGCCTCCAACCCTAGGAGTAGCAAGGAGAATACAAAGGATAAAAAGAACAAGAAGGAAAAATAGAAATTACAATACCACTTTGCAGCTCAAGGCTTGATTTCCTATATCAAGCGTTTTGATCTCCTAACCAATGTATATAGAAGTGTAATTGTTGTGGATAGGAGATGCTAGCCTATAAGACACGAAATTGGAGCAAGGAGAAGAATAGCCAGTACAAGTGTTGCTCAATTTCTCAAAACAGATTGACAATTGCAAGTGTAAGCTCAAGTGTATCACAAGTGTAGATTGGTGTGTTTAGGTGTCCTAAGGCAAGTCCTATTTATAGGAATGACCTACAAGTTCTTAGGGACGTTCTAGACACTTTCTAGGGGGTTCTAAGTGCTTAACTAGCCGTTAGATACACTTTAGTTGCTTTAGCAATGACTAGTTAATTAATTCTACAAATGCTGTCAGAATCCATCTCAGTCGAGGAATTGTCGACCGAGATACCTACTCGGTCGAGGATTTGTCGACCGACAGGCTCTCTGGAGCAAGTGTTTGCAAAGTTCATCTCCAACTGCCAACTACCTTGTCAGCTGTGTCTAACGGCTACTTGGGTCTTTCTCGGTCGAGAAGTTTGTCGACCGAGAGTGTCTCGGTCGAGGATTTTGTCGACCGAGATTGACCGTGTTTCAATGTTTCAAATAAAGTGCTAAGTGTATGTATGAGTGTGCATATGTGACACTAATGAAGGGGATGACCTATCTAAGTGTAGTGATTGGATAGGGAAGATCTAACGCTTGATTTACATGATGTCTAAGTACTTGTACATTATATATTTGTACAAGTTCTTACAATTGATTACAATTCATGAAATTAACGCAATCTAGCATATAGATCTTCCATGATATTTGTCATCCACCTTATTCCTGCAACACTCAAGTAGCACGTTAGATCGACAAGAATGAAATGTTTGTCATCATCAAAACAAAAGGGATTATACGAATGTCCAATTTAGCCAACAATCTCCCCCTTTTTGAAGATGACAAACATTTACTAAATATAAAATAAGGAAATATAAATCATGTGAGTTTCATATCTGAAATTTACCTTTTGTAGCCATTCTTGTTTTTCAAGTGAATGCTGGCCGAGATATTATGAAACTTATTTTAATTTTATGTTTTTGATTTTATATTATTTCTCCCCCTTTGTCATTTTAAAAAGATATCCATTTATATTATGACTTTGTATTTTTATTTCTTAATTTTATACTTTGCTCCCCCCTTAAAGAGATATTCAAATAAAATCAAGGGATTAATGCAAACCAATTAATGCTAAATTTAGCCACAATTTATTTCTCAATCATTAGCAAAGAATGTTAAGCCTTGAAATGATATGAGTTCCTTCTAAGTTCATGGCATATGTGTATTGATTTCTCACCCATTTTACAAGGGATGTTAAGCCCTAAAAATGAAATGAGAATCCTTTAATCTTAGAGTACATGAAAAATGTCTCTAACCAAATGCACAGGATGTTAAGCCCTGATTTGTTTAGAGAATTCCTTTAAGAACAAGATATATCATATTTATGAAATTTGTAGATTTCTTCATAACCAAGAGTAAAAATACTAAGGTCATAACAAGATTGAAATGATGTTTACAATGTTTTGTAAGCTTCTTAATCAAATAATCAAATTTGTTTTTGTGAGCTCCCCCTTAATCTTATAATTAAAACAATTTAAAGCTTCTAAGATCACAAATGATTTTTAAAATTTGATTTTGATCTTTATTAAAAGTATATTTTGAGTCAAGATACTAAGATTAAATACAATAAAATGATGTACAAATAAGCATTTTGTCAAGCTTATTTTAGGTCAACCTTGACTACGACCATAGCACCCCTTGGTCAAACTTGATTTCAACCAAGAGGCAAATTATGCAGATTTTCAAATTAAGATGCATTTGTGCCATGAAATTTTACTATTTATGCAAAATAGAATCTTCATATTAGCTAAATGACAATGATCAAGGATGTTATCCATCCATGGTTTGTATATAGGGATTAAAGATTATTTTAAACAAGCCAATGAAACACAATGAGCATGGCACAATGATTTTGATAGAACAATAGAAGCATTCAATATAATGATAATTTCATGAAATACACTTGGTTCCTATATGGATACACCAAGAAATACTTTAGGAAAGACCATGTGAACAATGATAAATAGTAATTTCTTTTGATTAAACTAATCATGATTTTCAGTTTTAAACTATTTAGAGGATAAACCAAAATAATCTCATTAAGGTTTATTAGTTTTCAAAGATGGTCTTCAAAATTTATTTTTGTTTTGCATGTAAAATCAGTCATTAATAACAGATTGATAGCAAGCTAGGTTAATTGAGAACAAGTTCAACAGATTTATTTCAGACTTGACAACAGAAACCTGCTCGGTCGAACATTTCTTGACCGACAGTTTTCTCTCGGTCGACAGTGTCTCGACCGAGAAAGGTTCTGTACAGTTTCAGAACTGTGTTCAGTAATTGCTTCCAATTAAAAAACAAGGTTCATTTCCAATGCAATTTGAAAACTTAGCTTGATTTAGATTGAACATATGAATATCAAAGTAATATTTAGATCAAATCTCAACTAATTATATGTAAGTCTTTATGCTTTGAGGACTCTAATTAAGGCAAAATTTCAAGGATTTGTCTTTGCAGATTTAATTAAATATTTTCAAGTTAGAAGTTTTTAATACTTCAATTAATTTGTCATTAAGTTAAGTTGAGATAGACATAGAAATATGCAACTAGAGTCCTCGGTCATATCTCAACTTAATTTTGTTCATTTAGTTTGGGGGTTTTGGAACCCATACTAACTCGACATCCTTTTTCTTGTAAGGACATGAAAAAGAATAGTGTCCAAGGCACAAACAGTAATGACAACATATAGAATCAATCTCATATCTCTTTTTATGATTTTGTTCTAGGTTGTTCTTGGGTACATATGTATTTTTGCCTTTAGGTACATACATAGATTGACTCTTTGGCACTTGTGTTCTTCCCCAACTAGGTTTTTGATAAGATTTTCCTTTAGGCTTGTAACCTAGTCCTCTCCTTCCAATTTGATGATAAGAATCTTTTAAGATTTTATCAAGAATGCCATTATTACTTAGACTACTAACTTCTTGTTGTAACTTAGCAATCTCATCCATTCTCTTCTTAATATCTAGCTTTGCTTGTTCTAGATTAGATGATAACAAATCTCTCTCTTTCACAATAGAATCATAATCTGGATGTGTACATAAGATGGGTTGTTTTTGAAGATCATTTACTTGAGTTTGCAAGTTTATCTTTTCTAGAGAAAGAAGATTGCAATCGACTTCTATTGATTTTAGCTTAATATTGTGATCTTCAATGACATTTTTAAGATCTTCATTTTCAGATGTAAGAGCAAGAAGTTTAGCATGTAACTCATTATTTTCTTTATTTGATTTCTTTAATTTCTTCTTGCACTCGATATATTTTTCATGCGTTTCTTGAAGACTAGCAATTAAATCTTCTTTAGGTAAATAAAAAAGGCTTACCTCTTCTTCTTCTTCTTCACTTGTTGTAGCAATAAGGCAATTTTTGTGGACCTCTTCCTTCTTTTCTCTCCATGGGCAACCAATTGTTGTGTGGCTTGTTCCTAAGCACCAATTGCAACTTGTTAAAGGTTGGTCCAAGCTGCTCCTTTGCTTGCGGTTGTAGGCATCACCACCCTTCATTCTTCAAGACTCGATTAGAGCTCCTTAAAGCCTGCTCTGATACCAATTGAAAAACCACTAGAGGGGTGAATAGGGTTTTATTAATATTTTAATAATTATTTAACTCAAACAACCAACCACAAAAATATTGGACAAGGGGACAAGGGTTTAGAGTGGTTCCAACCTTAGCAAATACTAAGGCAGTCAATCCACTACCCGGTTGCTTACCCAATTGGGATTTTGAAAGAATCAAAATTTATTACCTCGCAAGGACTTTACATAAATTACAATTCTTTCACCAAACCCTTCGAACAACCTTCACCTAGAAGTAATTGCACCAACCTTGAAGCAGCCTTCTTGTAGTAACTTCAAGCTCCCCCTTGAAGTAGCCTTCCTCTTGAAGTAGCTTCCCGTTGCAATAGCCTTGTTGAAGTAGTCCGAAGTCCACCTTCTCCACCGAGAAGAACCTTCTCCAATCCGAAGCCTCCAACCCTAGGAGTAGCAAGGAGAATACAAAGGATAAAAGGAACAAGAAGAAAAAATAGAAATTACAATACCACTTTGCAGCTCAAGTCTTGATTTCCTATATCAAGCGTTTTGATCTCCTAACCAATGTATATAGAAGTGTAATTGTTGTGGATAGGAGATGCTAGCCTATATGACACGAAATTGGAGCAAGGAGAAGAATAGCCAGTACAAGTGTTGCTCAATTTCTCAAAACAGATTGACAATTGCAAGTGTAAGCTCAAGTGTATCACAAGTGTAGATTGGTGTGTTTAGGTGTCCTAAGGCATGTCCTATTTATAGGAATGACCTACAAGTGCTTAAGGACGTTCTAGACACTTTCTAGGGGGTTCTAAGTGCTTAACTAGCCGTTAGGTACACTTTAGTTGCTTTACCATTGACTAGTTAATTAATTCTGCAAATGCTGTCAGAATCCATCTCAGTCGAGGAATTGTCGACCGAGATATCTACTCGGTCGAGGATTTGTCGACCGACAGGCTCTCTGGAGCAAGTGTTTGCAATGTTCATCTCCAACTGCCAACTACCTTGTCAGCTGTGTCTAACGGCTACTTGGGTCTTTCTCGGTCGAGAAGTTTGTCGACCGAGAGTGTCTCGGTCGAGGATTTTGTCGATCGAGATTGACCCTGTTTCAATGTTTCAAATAAAGTGCTAAGTGTATGTATGAGTGTGCATATGTGACACTAATGAAGGGGATGACCTATCTAAGTGTAGTGATTGGCTAGGGAAGATCTAGCGCTTGATTTACATGATGTCTAAGTACTTGTACATTATATATTTGTACAAGTTTTTACAATTGATTACAATTCATGAAATTAAAGCAATTTAGCATATAGATCTTCCATGAAATTTGTCATCCACCCTATTCCTGCAACACTCAAGTAGCACATTAGATCGACAAGAATGAAATGTTTGTCATCATCAAAACAAAAGGGATTATACGAATGTCGAATTTAGCCAACAAAAATATCATTATTGTTTTTCAATGTATGTCTTATTTTTGTTGTTCAGAGTTTTAAGATGTCCGTGTATTGGGTTTGCTTAGTCTATTATATATGTAGTGATCTTGTTTGTACACACACCTTTATTTTATACAATTAGTTCAAGCAGACTATGTGTACCTTCATTTTATTTGCTAACATTTTGGTTCTATACTTGTTGAGTTAGGGTAATGAAATATAAACTTAGATGGAAGAAATAGTGGCAATAGAGGCAACTCATATAGTGTAGAAATGATGATAAAAGAGACAAACCACATTTTAGAAGAAATGGTAGTAATACAAACATCCGTCATGCATGGTGGACACACTGGAAGTAAAAATAGACAAGTTTGAGAAAGATAAATATGTATGAGATTATTTGTTTTTGTGGACAATTTTTTTGTAAAGCTTTTGATCAAATTAAATGTTGAATTGATGTGAGGCACTTTATGAATGTATTTTGAATTTATTGTTAAAAGAGAAGGGATCACTGATGCAACTACTTTTTCTTGTGTCATTTTGTACTTTAATCACATCTAAACTTGTTAGAATGCATGATATCTACCCCAATAAGTGGTTCACTATATACTTATGGACATTCTTTGTATGTTATTTAGGTACTTGAACTAAAGCTTGGGTGGATGGGATAGAAGGAGTCCGACCTAGGGGTTTCTTTACCTCTAGAGGATCCTAAAGAGAGTTTAAGATGTTCTCTAACGTACTTCTAGTAGTCAAGAGTCAATACAACTCAATGAGGTCCATTGATTGTGAAGTTAAAGATCAAAGTGCAAATAAAAGTGTCCAAGATGACTACGGTGACATGGAATGGCCATGGTGCCAATGCAAAAGTTACATGTTAAATCTAAGTTGAGAAGCAACTAAAACAAAGTCAGTATCACGGTCGTGCTAGCCAGTATAACCCTGCCAAGAAGAATCCAGCATGGCCATACCAACCAAATGATCGTGTTGCCCAAATCTCAAGACGCCTCTGCTATGAAGAACAATCATCAACTAAGCCCCCCACCACACTCGTGCTATCTTGTTCCCACCATAGCCATGCTTCCCACCACGAACGTGCTACCGACCTCCATACAACCAAACCTAACCTAACATTTGACCCCCACTAGAACACCCCTTCTCTCCTAGCATGCCTTTACTACCCTCCACCCACGACAGCCATTCTTCCCAGAATAGCATGTGTTTCCAGTAACCCTAACACATTTATGCACTTTTTTCCATATTACCACCACCTAACTAAGCTTCCTTAGTCCTATATATACATAAGTGGCAGTTGGGAGCTGAAGGTCAGCTTTCCTAATAGTTACTACTACACTTATTGAGCTCTCCCCTGGTGCCACCTACTCCCACTCCATTTTCACATTCCCCTAGTTCAAAATCTTAGCTTTTGGGGAGTTTGTCTACTTCTATCCACCTTTTTGTACCATCCAACCACCAAGGAGGGAGAAGAGAAGGCTCTTGCTACTGGTGGTGAACAAGAGAAAGACTTCTACTAGCTCCTATGGCTATTCTCTATTATAATTTCTTTTTCCTTTTTTCTTTTTTCTTCCATGTGTAGTCGCTCTAAGTAGGCTATTTGGGATGAAAATGTGACTTTGATACCATGTATGGGGAAAATAACTTGTAAACCTTATAATTTCATTCTATATTAATTGCCTTCTACTTTCATTTGTTTTCCCATAAGCTATCCTATAGTTTTTACTTGAATACATTCATTGTCTTGTGATTTGTGTTTAAAAGCACCTAGGTGTAGGAGAAAAATGGAATATGTGAGACTATGTAAGGATTCTCTCCTAGGTCCAACTAGTGGATCTCCAACTAGCACTTGATAACACCCAAATTGATGCACATATGCTAAGCATTTATTTATAGATTGGTGTCACTATAGCCTTAATATGTCCAAAATAACCCATGTTTCTTATCTTTTAGTAATTTATACCTTTTCCTAGACAAAGTTGCTCAACTAGCCAATTTTGGGACTCATAGGCACCGAACCTAAAAATACATCTATTCTCCAAGATTTCTCCCCAAACCCGTATGTTTTTGCAGCAGCTAAATCTACACCGCGATCGTGGTCCTCAGGGTCCCGACCGCGACCGCGATGCTCAAGCTCGCCACAACCGCAACCGCAGTCAAAAGGGTCTCAACCGCGACCGTGGTCTGGACATACACTGTGAACACTACTCAAACCACATCCACCACAACTGGACTAACCACGGCTGTGCCATCACCACGACCGCGGATCCGATCGCAACCAATAGGATAAGTTAACCTCAGCCGCAACTACGGGAGGTACCTCGACTGCATAAACACAACCACGGTCATCGCCTCGACCGCGGTGACTAAAGCTACGGTCCAGTTTAGAACTGTGACTGCACCGCCTATAAATACCCGCCCCTCTCCACCTGGAGGAGGGTTCAAATCTGGGAGTTGTTCCAGTTGTTGGTTTCGACCCAGTGAGGTTCCCAGAGTGTCGTACGAGAGTTTGGAGGCCCGAGAAGGCCGAAGCGCTCGTTCTACGCCCGTCTCTTCAGTGTGCTTCCATCTTCCATCATTTCTCCACTTCCATCCACTCACCAAGCTGCTGTTTGGGGCATATCTAGAGAGAGACGAGGCCCATGAGTCCAAAAGATCAAGGAGTAGGATCAAAAGATGAGATCTGGCCTATACGAAGACTAAGGAGCGAGAGCCACCTCTCCTCTACAAGCTAAATCTCTTCTTCTTCTACTTTCTCCAACTGTTCTCCTTTGTTTTTGTACAAATGATGTTCTTCCATCTTTGTTTGGTGCCAACTATGCTTATCCATGGCTTGTTGAGCTCCTTCTTGGCTATGTAGCCCGGTTTGGGCATGTTTATGTACTTTTGCCTTAAGCAAGTAGTTTTATTCCAAATTTAGTGTGTTTTCTTATTCTATCTTCTCTCTCTAGTTATGATTGCTAGTTTGGTTGATCTCTTTCTAGTTTGAACTTCTATTTCTGCATGTATCGAGAGACCTGTGTAGGAGTAGATGTGAGAAGATAGTTTGGATCGGAATATGAGAGGAGGACGCTTCAAGGTCCTCTATATCTAACATCCTAGAATATTCTAGACCCGAGAGGGAACCTAAGAATATTCTAAGGTGTTGATCTGTCATCCTCGAGAGAGATTTGATGGAATATCATAGGTGGTTTTAGTCACGCTTTGCTAGAGCGAGTGGGACAACCCCACAAGAACAGACCCACAATGCGTGTTATGTTTGGATGTAGGTTTCTTGCTGAGGTGTTTGAGGGTTGTCTACACCCGAGAACGGGTGCATAGACTACCCCGCTTGTGGTTACATAGACAAGAACTCCTTCTATCTGATTAGTAGAATCTCACGAGCTCTATTTTGTTTTCTTTTCTTTGTTTTGTTTTAACTCGTGACAACCCGCTAGACCAATTCTAGCTCCATACTTTTATTGACTATTGTCTTGGCTTATCTGACTCATAAATGAAATCTTAAGCATCCTAAATGTTATCACATCCCTGTGTTCGACCCCATATATCTACTTCAACCCTGTAATAAAAGTTGTGGGGGTCCCTAAAGGTTTCGGGTTATAAATTAAAAGTTTGACCCTCCTTTGGAGTCGATCAACTTATTGGCACCATTGTTGGGGACGTGGTTTTCTATGTTTACATGCCTAGACGATTTTGTTCTGTCACTTTTAAGCCCGTATATATATGCATAGTTTTCCTCTTTCTTTACACATACTTGTACATATATACTAAATAGCTTTTCTTTTCTTATACTCATTTTCAGCCACAAATTTTGCTTCGGTGAGACAAGTCATCTTGTCCACATGTCCTCTCAAATTTTTCCATAGTTCTGACTACGACATGTAATTGAAGGTCGTGCTCTACAACTAGTCGAGTTATACTCACTTCCACCGTCGTCGTATGATGAAATTCCAAAGATAGAGACTGCCCATCAGCCCTCGAATCCTGTGCTATCATGGGATCAAGAACTGACTAAGACAGTGGAGTTGGTTGGAGAAAGTGTGCACACACTGACTTCCTTAGTTCCTCATCCAAGAAGACGTCAATCCACTTCAACAACTACTAGAACGGTAGGATCATCAACTCCATGTTGCCACTAATATTGTAGACCATAGCAGAAGTCTACTTCAAACTGTTGAGCAAGGGTTCATCCAAGCGCATCAGTTTTATATAGTGAGTCTACAACAGGAGCGCATGGAAGAATCGACGGGTCTCAAAAGCATTGATGCTCAAGTAGAACAACTTCATGATAAATATGTTGAACAAGGCAGAAGGCTCCAAGAGCTCATCAATTTGGCTACAATTCGGTTACAAATGCCATCACAAGATCATGAAGATTATAGTCATCAAAACCATCCCATTGGGCATGAAGTGGAGCTTGCCCTACCATCATATTCAGACCATCAACTGGTTTCACTGAGATTTCTCTATGAAGAACCACCAATCTGGGGGAACTCTTCATCTTATCCAGATCACTCAGCTGATCAACCAATGGAGGATACTAGTAGCACACATGAATGGTTAGATGATGATGACAATGACCCTTATCCTCACCAGGAATGTCAAACAACCCCACTACAGGGGGGTCAGTTTGAAGAACCTGAGTCAGACATTGAACCAGACCAGGGTGACATCTCTCATATTAAGACTTGTCACTTCACTTTGAGCAGTACGCCAACCATGGTTTGGAGCAATTTATTCGATGATGACAACGACGATAGTAGCTCGACATCGAGTAGTGAATATACCAATGACGACGAGATGGAGCAGCACGAGCTGGCTGTGGCATACAACTCTCAAAAACATAATTAACTAATGCGGAAGCGTTCACTAAGCAGCGGATTACTAAAAATCACTAAAAATTAAAACCTTTTTATCAAAAGATCCATCAAAGGAAAACTTTATCACATAGAACCAGAGTAACATAATTACATTCTTGTTTACATGTACATATTCTGTATCATGTCCTTCTGAGAATTACAGACATTAACTGTCTTGTCAAGCTAAACACAGACAGTATAAAATCTCGAGGCACTGAGCCAAAATCTCAAAAGCACTAACTACTACTTTAAAGACCTAAGAGTATAGAGATGACACATAGGACTCTATCTACATCTATACAAGGCAGAACAGCCAGTGTCTCCACCTAAGACTTCACTGCTGTCCCTACTACTGATGCTGCTATCCTTCACCTACTGAAGGATTCCTGCCTCCTCGTCTGTGTCCACCTAAAAATGTGATTCCCATGAGGGTGAGACAATTGTAAATTGTCCCAGCGAGAGACATAACTCTCCGCTAGAAACATTATTATTGCAGTTTAAGAAGATAAATATACACAAAGGAATTATATTTGTTTGGTAGCAATTAATTCAATATCTAACAGATTAGAACATCATTTTTATCAAAAGCAATATAGCTTATAATTTGATAGAACAACATGTCACTTATCCTTTAAGGAATATGAAGAACATGTATATCATTTATTCACTATAGAATCATTACCACCACACTAATTCTCTTTAGGCTTAGATCATATATCTAATGCCTGGCATTGTCATTGGAGAGTCATGACCTATAGCCATACTCTTATCACAAAGTGTTGGGATCTTAATCCCTCAACTCATCAAGTATATTTCTACATCTTAAGAAATTTACTATCATGAATATAGAACCTGGGTATTTGAACCCTCATCTCATCATAGAACACTTATTACCATTTATTGGGTAATTTCATACCTGTAGGTCATCTGACAAAGAATATTATAATTCTTGCTACACAAAGCATTGCACATAGTTCACATGCTCATAAACAATCTAAGATAGTTAACACATCATGTGACACACATGATTTATTAATTGTAGGTTACCTCTCATTAAGAAACAAAGCATATGAAGGCTTATAAGGCCTATAGGACATTTTCAGTATACAGAACATCATAGCTCATACCTGGCTATGCTCATCATCTCAACATATCAGCATGGTTAGTAATCATGTTACCATTACATATCAGTACTATGCAATACAAGGGTTATCTAATTACATCCATAACCCATAAAACTATATTTGAGCTTCACATAGGATTACTCTGTATTGGATCTTCACATAGCATCACCCTGCATTAGGGTTCACATATCATTAGCTTGTATTAGTGTTTACATAGCATTATCAATATGGATAATCATAAGTATTCAATCATACTCTTTGTTCTCATTATTCATCAATCGATGAATTATCAAAACACAACATGAGTTCCTCTCTCATCTTTGCTAGAATATGATTACATCATTGTTTATAGGTTTGGATTACCCTTTTTGTATGGCATGTTAGTCTACACTCAACAGAGTACATTACATTTCAATGTAGCCATTGAAATGACACATCTTACGTATTATTCATTCATTTATATTGGACTTATAACACATCAAGGTATACCAGTATTAGGGTGTTGGATGTGATATCTATCATATCTTTATGTATCACTTCCCTCAACACCTTTATCTTACTTGAGTTCATACACTTAGCTTATATTAGGGTATTACCCATCCTAATACTTTATGCACCAGTTCATCACATTTACTATGTAATGTATTGGTCATTAGCCACTCACTTAGGTTATACAATCATTGTCAATACTATGGACTCATCCTTGAGTTTAAGAACTATTGATATAAGGATATCCATCATCAACCTCTTTAGGTGTTTCATTCATCAAAACATTAATCACTATTCCATTATTAGGAATAGTATTCTCTATATTTATAATTTTGAGAATTCACATAGCATATTCCCTACATTTATGGATTTCACATAATATTACTCTTCAATAGAGTTTTACATAATCATCCTTCTATATCAATGATTCACCTAGTATTTAAGTTTAGGATTTCACAACACATCACTCAGTGATAGGACTTCACATAGAATTAGTAACACAACCCTATATTAGGGTTTCATATATCCTTATCCCATTTTAGGAATTAGGGTTTATCATTCGCATCCAAGTGGGGTTTCTCTTTCTTCATACTCAGATTAGGGTTAGGATATACAATTCCCATTAAATTAGGGTTTCCTTCATTGTTACACTAAGCTAGGGTTACATCATCACCCTGGATTTATGATAACCCTCATCTTTGCCCTACATTAGGGTTTCATACATATCATTTCTCTAATTAGGGTTAGGGCTCATTGATTAAGGTTTCATGATCTCATTACTATGGATCAAACCCGTATCACATAGTTTACTCATAATGAGAGAATTAGGCTTAATTATATAAGCATTCATCTCTCTCATTCTCTCTCTCATCCACTTTAGAATGTTAAGTACATATAGATTAATCTAGGTCAAGTCTTCACTTGAGTACACATAGTTAGGGTTAACCTTCACAATTATTAGGATTACTTCCACTAATACCCTCAAATTAGGGTTAAGATTCATTAACCATCATAATGAGGGTTTCCATGATCTCACTATGAAGGATCATACCCTAATTAGACATACTCATACATATTGGAGGTTTATTACTTGATTCTAATTCATATTAGGAGTCTTCTCTCTCCTCTTTCTATCAGATGATGTTTACATCACCCTTGATTAGTCTAAGTCAATTTAATATTGGCATCATGGGTTATGTCATTACTATTGTGATCATTAAGGCTCACTTGATCAAAGGTTATTGGTCACTCCATCCCATCAAGGTACCTTTGTAATGATCACCACTGATTATAACATGCATTAATCAACTAATTACTTGGTCCCTTAATCACTTTAGGAATCTATGAGGTTTAGGTTAATCAACCACTAAACCATCTTGACCACTAAGGCATCAAACGTTCTTAACCTTTTTAGACCTCAAACGGTCTTGCATGAAAACTCCCCAAACGGTCTTGGATAGACCTTGAAACCGTTTGGTGTTGTTGACCATTTGGTCTAGTTTGACTTTTGAAACCGTTTGGTAAAGTGCACACTCAAGACTGTTTGCCCAAGATGAGGTGAAGATTGTTTGGTCATGAAGACCGTTTGGTCAGGTTGACTTTGAAACCACATGGGCACAATCGTTCTTGAAACCGCATGAGCACCAAATGGTTTGGGATCGTTTGGTCCCAAATGGTCTTGAGACCATTTGGTCCCAAACGGTCTTGAGACCGTTTGGACCAAACCACCTCAAAACTGCATGGACCAAAAAGTGTCTCAATCACTTCAATTGAGTTAGGGTTTCCAATGTTGAACCCCTCAATCGTTCATGCTGAAATAAAACAATATATGTTCCTTTGATGCATCACATATTCTTGACACACCTGATTAGCAATGCAAACTCTATACAGTTCATTCCAATTATACTTGATTAAGCAGCAAGTTTTTTACTCAATAAGGAATATGAAGAACATGTATAGTATTTATCCAACTAGGGTATAATAGACAATGTATCATCAAACATTGATTCTCATAATTAAACCCTAAGCAAATATGCTACAGGGCTGATTACATTTTACAACCATACTTTTGCCCTGAGGAGATGAGGTATACCGCTCATACTCCAATTGACCATTGCGAAATCAAAATCGGTACCATACATAGGTCAATAGAAGAGCCGGATTTCTATGACCTCATCCTCCTCAGTTAGTGTGAGTAAGAATGTTCACACAACACTTCTTTTTAATTAAGAATGTTCACATAGATCTTCTTTTTAATTAAGAATGTTCACATAGCTCTTCTTTTTAATTAAGAATGTTCACACAACTCTTCTTTTTAATTAAGAATGTTCACATAGCTCTTCTTTTTAATTAAGAATGTTCACATAGCTCTTCTTTTTAAATAAGAATGTTCATGTAGCTCTTCTTTTTAATTAAGAATGTTCACATAGCTCTTCTTTTTAATTAAGAATGTTCACATAGCTCTTCTTTTTAATTAAGAATGTTCACATAGCTCTTCTTTTTAAATAAGAATGTTCACATAGATCTTCTTTTTAATTAAGAATGTTCACATAACTCTTCTTTTTAATTAAGAATGTTCACATAGCTCTTATTTTTAATTACATTATACTCTCTAGTTTGTTTCAGAATGACTACTTGATCAGAGTAATCAAAAGGATAACAATTTAAGAGTTTCATACTTGCCTAATATTCAATAATCATATACCTGGACAAGGTATACAAGTGTTGAGATTAGGTAGTATGCACTTTATTCTTTTATCATATTCCTTACTTTTCATATCATTATACACAAGATTTGCCATTTCCCTAGATTTTCTCTAGGCATCATTTCTATATCTCATCTTGTATCACAAAGATAAGAGAGATTATAAAGCATTTTAAGAAATTCTAAATAAGGTGTAGATTCTCATCTTCCTTGTGTCCTTATAGAACTAGTCAAAGGAAGTTCAAAAGTAACCACTTTTATATTTTTAACACATATAATTAGGAAATGAATATTAGAATGAATTTATTTAATCTGACCTGTCTGGGACGTCTGTCCACGTTCTCTATTGTTACTAGAAAACTGCCTCCTTTGTGGTCCTTGCTGACTCTGCCCCTGAGGTTGAGTCATCATTGGATTCCCACCTGGACAATCCTTTACTAGATGTCCCAGTTGTCTACATTGATAACAGATCCTAGGTGCAATATAGGGTCTGTGAGGTCTAGCTACCGATGTTGATTCTATGTTAGAGGCTCTTTTTGGTACATTACTACGATCGCTATCCCTACTTGACATCCATTGTGTCTGGGTATGGAATCTTGATGATGTTGTCGATGCAGGAAATCTCGGCTTCTTAAAACTTTTGGACCATTGTTTTTGAGTCTGGGTGTACACCTTCTTGCTACTAGTATGTTGTTTCTCGGTTTCAGACCTTTCTATCCTCCTTACCGACTCCACAAAGGTGCAAACCTCTCTCTATTCTCTAAAGCAGACACAGAAGTGGTTAGTTTGGCATTCAATCCCTTCTCAAAACGTCGAATTCTTTCCTCATCATTAACTGTCATTTGCGGACAAAACCGCAACAACTCCATGAACTTAGCTTCATACTCGCTAACATTCATTTGTCCTTGTTTGATCCTCTCAAATTGAGAAATCTTCTCATCTAGATACATCTTAGGGAAGTATCTTCTGACGAATTCTCCTTGGAATTCCTCCCATCCAATCTCTTCCCCTGGTCTCTTATCTTCTTCTATCATCCACCAATGTCTAGCACTCCCTTTTAGGAGGTACACATAATGTCTTACATTTTCAGCTTCAGGAATATCAAGGATCCTGAAAGCCTTTTCCAGTTCTGGCAGCCACAAATCAGCATATGCTGGATCAAATGTGCCAGCATAATCTGTGGCTCCAACCCGGTGAAGTCTCTCAAAAGTCTTGCCAGGTCCATAGCCCTCATGGTGAGCTAATGCCCTAGGTGCAGGTATTTGCATCATATTTGTCATGTGAGTCATGGCAGCTATAAACTGCCCAAACATGGCTTGGAGGGCTGGATTCCCCATGTCATCTTGATTGAACTGGGGTTGTTCAGGTATGGGCTCCTCTTTATTATGGTCTCCTGCACCTCCTCCTGGTGCAGCAGTGCTGCCCTCTGCAACATGTTCTTCATGTGGTCCAGACATCTTCAAGTTCTTCTTCTCCTATGTGAGCAGAAGACACTATCAGACACACTGGAAGACACTTAGAACAGACTCTACAACCTTAGTCCTATGTATCTACAGACTCAGCGAACCTAGAGCTCTGATACCACTTAATTGTGGCATACAACTCTAAAAACATAATTAACTAATGCAAAAGCGTTCACTAAGCAGTGGATTACCAAAAATCACTAAAAATTAAAACATTTTTATCAAAAGATCCATCGAAGGAAAACATTCTCACATAGAACCGGAGTGACATAATTACATTCTTGTTTACATGTACATATTCTGTATCATCTCCTTCTAAGAATTATAGGCATTAACTGTCTTGTTAAGCTAAACACAGACAGTATAAAATCTCAAGGCACTGAGCCAAAATCTCGAAAGCACTAACTACTACTCTGAGGACCTGAGAGTATAGAGACGATACATAGTACTCTATCTACATATATACAAGGCGTAACAACCAGTGTCTCCACCTGAGACTTCACTGCTGTCCCTACTACTACTGCTACTGTCCTTCACCTACTGAAGGATTCCTGCCTCCTAGTCCGCATCCATCTAAAAAAGTGATTCCCACGGGGGTGAGAGAATTGTAAATTGTCCCAGCGAGATATATAACTCTCCGTCAGAAACATTATTATTATAGTTTAAGAAGATAAATATACACAAAGGAATTATATTTGTTTGGTAGCAGTTAATTCAATATCTAACAGATTAGAACATCATTTTTATCAAAAGCAATATAACTTATAATTTGATAGAACAACATGTCACTTATCCTTTAAGGAATATGAAGAACATGTATATCATTTATTCACTATAGAATCATTACCACCACACTAATTCTCTTCAGGCTTAGATCATATATCTAATGCCTGGCATTGTCATTGGAGAGTCATGACCTATAGCCATACTCTTATCAAAAAGTGTTGGGATCTTAATCCCTCAACTCATCAAGTATATTTCTACATCTTAAAAAATTTACTATCATGAATATAGAATCTGGGTATTTGAACCCTCATCTCATCATAGAACACTTATTACCATTTATTGGGTAATTTCATACCTGTAGGTCATCTGACCAAGAATATTATAATTCTTGATACACAAAGCATTGCACATAGTTCACATGCTCATAAACAATCTAAGATAGTTTACATATCATGTGACACATAGGATTTATTAATTGTAGGTTACCTCTCATTAAGCAACAAAGCATATGAAGGCTTATAAGACCTATAGGACATTTTTAGTATACAGAACATCATAGCTCATACTTGGCTATGCTCATCATCTTAACATATCTGCATGGTTAGTAATCATGTTACCATTACATATCAGTACTATGCAATACAAGGGTTATCTTATTACATCCATAACCCATAAAACTATATTTGAGCTTCACATAGGATTACTCTGTATTGGATCTTCGCATAGCATCACCATGCATTAGGGTTTACATATCATTAGCTTGTATTAGGGTTTACATAGCATTATCAATATGGATAATCATAAGTATTCAATCATACTCTTTTTTCTCATTATTCATCAATCGATGAATTATCAACACACAACATGAGTTCCTCTCTCATCTTTTCCAGAATATGATTACATCATTTTTTAAAGGTTTGGATTACCCTTTTTGTAAGGCATGTTAGTATACACTCAACAGAGTACATTACATTTCAATGTAGCCATTGACATGACACATCTTATGTATCATTCATCCATTTATATTGGACTTATAACACATCAAGGTATACCAATATTAGGGTGTTGGATGTGATATCTATCATATCTTGATGTATCACTTCCCTCAACACCTTTATCTTACTTGAGTTCATACACTTAGCTTATATTAGGGTATTACCCATCCTAATACTTTATGCACCAGTTCATCACATTTACTATGTAATGTATTGGTCATTAGCCACTCACTTAGGTTATACAATCATTGTCAATACTATGGACTCATCCTTGAGTTTAAGAACTATTGATATAAGGATATCCATCCTCAACCTCTTTAGGTGTTTCATTCGTCAAAACATTAATCACTATTCCATTATTAGGAATAATATTCTCAATATTTATAATTTTGAGAATTCACATAGCATATTCCCTACATTTATGGATTTCACATAATATTACTCTTCAATAGAGTTTTACATAATCATCCTTCTATATCAAGGATCCACCTAGTATTATGTATGTTTAGGATTTCACAACACATCACTCAGTGATAGGACTTCACATAGAATTAGTAACACAACCCTATATTAGGGTTTCATATATCTTTATCCCATTTTATGAATTAGGGTTTATCATTCCCATCCAAGTGGGGTTTCTCTTTCTTCATAATCAGATTAGGGTTAGGATACACAATTCCCATTAAATTAGGGTTTCCTTCATTGTTACTCTAAGCTAGGGTTACATCATCACCCTGGATTTATGATAACACTCATCTTTGCCCTAGATTAGGGTTTCATACATAGCATTGCTCTAATTAGGGTTAGGGCTCATTGATTAAGGTTTCATGATCTCATTACTATGGATCAAACCCTTATCAATTATTTTACTCATAATGAGAGAATTAGGCTTAATTATATAAGCATTCATCTCTCTCATTCTCTCTCTCATCCTCTTTAGAATGTTAAAGTACATATAGATTAATCTAGGTCAACTCATTACTATGGATCAAACAACCACTAATCTTGTTCAACAGATCTCGTTATATCTGAGTGTTAGCCAAGATTATCTCTTTTTCTCAACTTAAGGTTAGCCTAACAACCTCAACTTCATCTAGCTTCCAGCTAAACTAGGCACTATATCTCAACCAGAGCATTCATTACCACTTCTTATCCTTTGGTGTTAGGTAACATACACCTCCATGTATTATACTTATCATCTCATCTCAAACTCTAAGTTGGTCTTCATCGAGAAGCTCTAAGCTCATCCTCATTGTGATCAAACTCAACCTTGGTTAGCTTGCAAATTCCACATAGCTCCAGATAAAACATCCTCATAAGCTGACTACACTACTTCTCTTAGTGTTTGTAAACCATCCATGTATCATTCACTCCACCAAGGTATGTTATCATCTTTGTCCTCATACCTTGTAGCAACGTTCCAACTCACATCATCTTTTATCCTTGGTGTATGGCATGCATACTGTCCCATCTCTCCCTCTCATAACAAGAGGAAATAAGCATTTGGTGGCCGTCCAAACACAAAGTTCTTCCTGTTCCAAGAGTAGAGATGATACATCCCACATCGCCAATACACCTTTAATTCTAAGTTGAAACATGCAACTTATGTCTCTACATCACAAGCATCATGATATCAAAGTTACTTCCATGGAAAACTGATCTGGAACCTACTTGGGTCACCATACAATCCTTGGTCATCTCCTCTAGGTCTATAGGGTGCCGAAACTTTTGGGGTCATCCCTTTTCCCGTATGAATTCAGAGAGTGCCCTACTCATCTACCCTTTGGGACCCATGAGTTCATGAAGGTGATCAATCTCCTAACCCATGGCCCTCAGAAAATGATAGCTATTACCTCCTGACCCTATGGTCATGTGCAACTAGGGAATTAGGCAACTCCTTCTTCCATCAGTCTTATCCCTACCTGACCCTAGGATAGACTTAGGATTCCATTATAGTACATGTTCAACTTAGAACCTTACCCAATCCTTCATCATCTCTCTCTGCATTCTTGGGCAGTCTTTTATCCTTTCTCAGGGATCATGGCGACCTGCCTACCTTGGTTAGGCCCCTTACCGGTTACCTCCATGGTAACACATCCATATGCACTTAGAGATGATTAAATATGGGTCTACAGGTTCAATCTCATACCATGTACTTTTCACTTAGCTTTCTCAAGATCCCACGAAACCTCTTTAGGTTACCTCAACACCAACAAAACTGGTATATACCCAACCAAAGGGTCCCTCTCCCAGCATGGGAGGAAACTGCAACTCTTGACAACCAGATCACAACTGTCCTTAGGGTTTACCTTCACATGAGCATGCCTAACCCAGCAGCTACTAGGGCACAAGCAGACCACCTATTAAACCATGCTAGGTCATACTTGTTCTCTTTCCTCATAGATCAACTTATTCGTGAGGGGTTCATCAAACATACCCTTAACTTAAGGGGTTTCCTTTACCGCTACACATGAGGAGTACCATGCTCGGAACTATAGAGACTCAAATCTCATCATGAGCATTGGGTACACTGCTTCCCCTCTTAGGCCTAGGAACCCTAGGTTCACCTTTGGGTGTCCAACTGCATGCTCAAACTCTTAACCACGAATCAAGCATGTATAAGGCATGACATGCACTCCTTGTCATCCTTCAACTCGAGCAACACATCAGGGTTGAGTCCTCCTCAAGGACAACCAACAAGGTATAAGGCCTCATAACCTGTTACCAAACCTCTCCAGGTCTAAGGAACTCTTCTTCCTGTCTCAGAAGGTAAACACCTATACTACAGGCACATAGGTACCAGAAGCATCATCCTCTCTCTAGGGTTTGGTTCCTTTAAAGGCAACCAAGTTATCATCAGCCTCCAGGGATCATGCATGAGGCAACCACTATCATCCACTTAGGTCGCATCATTCTCGTCTCCCCATTGTTCCTCACATCTCAGGGTTTTAGGTTTACAACCTTCTTGCTTGGTTCCTTCTTTCTCTCTCTAAAGCTAACTCCACATCCAGTCATACTACTAGAGGTCATCCCTCCATGAAGGATCAAGCTCACAGGCATACCTCTACGTCGATGAAGCCTATGCTCAAACTTATGTTTGCTCATGATTATCCATAGCCCCTTATGCTTATCTCATAAGCCATCCATCCTGTCCTTCTGGTCTCGGTTTTAACTTACTGCTCATACTACTGATGTACTTTGGGTGCAAGCTATATCCTACTTGCAACAACCCATAAGGTTTCTATATGTTCTTCTCTAACCTCATCCATGAAGGAGATATCCTTCGCTCAAACATGCACAACCCTTCCCAGGGTTGGGTTGCCAACAGTACTTGATCATCAACTTCTCATGGCTCATATGGCATCCAAGGCATGTCTATCCAAACACCTAGTATACCACGACATCTAACTCTTCATGTCATCTCTCTCTAACCGAACCTCACTTAGGGTCAGGGTTAACATCATCCTCAAAGGATGTTCTAGGTATCTACTTTTAATGGAGTTCTCTACCTTCAAGACTAACTCTCTCTACTCATCCTCCTGACAAGGAGGTCTATCCTCAGGTCTCTCCTAAGGGCAATGACAACTCGCGTCATACGACCTAAGCATGCATCAATTCTTTAATTTACGCTTACTCTATTAAGCTTATGTCCATGACATCTTATTTACTTGCTTTTCATTAAGTTGGTGGAGGATTCCTTAGACCTTATTAACCTTACCCATACCTCAAGAGAGTGAGGAGAAGAGAGAAAACCCTAATCCTTAAGGTCCTTAACAGAATTTGAGTTGAGAAGGGATGAACAAGATGAGAGAGTCCTAAAGGTATCTCATTTTGAGTCATATCCTAAGACATCGGACAGACAGTCACACAATCTGGGAGTCCTCATATTCTGACTAGTGGTGCGGAGGAAAATATTGCCAGCCCCCAGACGTGATCCTTTTCTAGGCACCTCAGTCCTTCAGACAATCCTCTAATAACTCCCTTGGTTCTATGGAATCTGTAAAATTTACTAATTACTAATGATTAGATGAGGAACCTATGCTCTGATACCAATTGTAACGACCCTGCCTCCCAGTAACCCCCAATTGAGGGAGACCAAAAGGTCGGTGTCATTATCCCAATTAATAGAATCAAAGGTTCGACAAATAATCAATAACAATTAACAAATTTTACTAACTAAATTGGAAACTGGTACAAAATAAAACTTTGCATACCTTTTTCAAATCTGGGATATCTACATCTATCCGCATCAGGAGTCTACTCTAACTAATCCTCCTTTGTACTTTAACTCTTAATTAATTTCACATATGCTGCTTTACTGTTTGTCCTTTTCAAGCTTGTACCTAAAACACCGACAAACAAAACGTCGGTCAGCATATCAGAATATGCTGGTATGTGGGGACATCCAAAATTTCACAGATATGGCTAACAATTTAATAAACACAATCAAATTATTTAACAAGACAATTTACATTTTCAATGTGTCATTCTCCACTGCTTTTGCCCTAACCCTGGCATACCCCTCTAGGGTTTCTCTTTTTCCATTGACTTAAGGCCACCTTCTCAATCCCAAGCTTGGTGCCTGGGAGTCACCTCTCATGGTGCTACATAGTCATGCATCATAGACCACCTTATCATTCCCGAGCTTGGTGTCTGGGGTCACCTCTTTGGGTGCCCATTGGTCTACCCTCTTGGGCTTGACCTTTATGGCATCTTCCATCAGGGTGGCATGTAGGTGCGAGAATACACACTTGTTTATAATTGTGATAACCATAGTGACTTTATAATTTTGCAAGTATGAACATCCAACTGTTTAGATTGCATTCAATACAAGGAAACATTCAGAAAACCCTCGAGAAACTAATGTGATTATCCATAATTAACCACATACCTGTCAAGCAGACTCAGGTGCAGGAATAATCCAAACCAGTAAGTAATCCAGAATCAAGCAAGCAAGCACATAATCCAGTCCTGAAATATACATCCAATATTTTCTATTATGGATCATGGTATTCAAGTCTAATAGGCCTAATCGTGCCCTTGGGTTACTAGCCCCTTTTTAGGGTTCTAACCATAATTAGGGTTTCACTCCACTTTTACTTTATTTTTATTACTTTAAACCCTTATTTTATAAAATCACTTGCAAACCCTAATTATTTCATCTTTCTTTCACAAAAAATTCTAAGTTCATCTTTTAGCAACAAGAAACCCTAATTTCATATTATAAGTACTTTTCTTCCCTTTTTCCCAAATTTAGGGTTTCTAAGCATTTTAAACAACATATTAGGTTTAAAACCCTAAACCTTGCAATTCCATCATCAAAATAGGTTAAAATCCATCTTATTCATTAATTAAGTTAATAATGCTCGAATTAACTCCTTTGCAAGATTAAATCTATCTTTTATCAATAATTAGGGTTTCTAACCACAAATTAATACCTTTTCTATCCAAATTAAATACTTTTGCAAAAAGATACTGATTTAGGTTCCCAAACCATTTTTAATGTATCCCTTGTATTTTTCTGATCATTTTCATGTATTAACTTTCCTCATCCGAGTTCTCTAGCTCAAGATATGCTTTTTATAAGGAAAACCCATTTTAATTGATTTATTAGCATTTTTCAGAAAAATGTGGATCATTTGATCCGTGGTCCGCTGGCCCACTTTAGGATCCTGTGACCAGGATCACACGCGCCCTTTCTTTGCGATCAAAAGAATCAAATGACCCAACAAACCTTGACGCTACTGAAGGAGGTGAGGGGTAGTTTGGTAAATCTGCGGGTTCTCCCCTTCCTCAACCTTGCACCGAGCTCTGCCTTGCCTGCGCGGTCAATGCTGGGGTTGACCCCGAGCTCTAGACCACCTACGAGCATGTCGGTTGTCCAGGGAGATTCGTATCCCTCCTCCGAACCTGATCATCGCCTTAATTGCTCACCACGAACCTGTTGTGACCACCTCCTACCCGCCGGACTCTGGCGAGGTCCCCTGAGAAGCTGGAGGTGAGGGTCAGGGTAGAAGATTGAATTGAGGGCTTGAAAACGATCGTCTTGGTCTTCCGCAAAGTTTGAATCAGCAAAACGAGATGGTGATACCCTCTATTACCGTTCCCTATATATAGGGTGGGAAGGAGGCTTGCGAGATTTGGGTGTTTCCCAAATCGGCGACCAAAGCCAGTCAAACCGGGGATGATTCCCTGCGGTTTCATCTCCCAAATTCAATGGGAATCATTGTTGGCTCACATCTACTCTAGATCACAAGGAAATCAGAGAGGAAAAATACCTCTGTCACCTAACGAGTCCAGTCCCAGTGGGACTTAGCTGATGAATGCCAGGCGTTGGATTAAGATTCAACGGCCTCAGTTGCACGCCGACTTGCAAAAAAACAAGATTAACTAATGTGAAAGCAAATTATTAGCAGCAAAATTACTAAAAATCACTAAAATTAAAACTTTTTGCAAAGGGATCCACAAACTATAAAACTCTTTCATAAAGAACCAAAGTAAGTTATTTACATTCTAATTCATCAGCGGATCTCTGTATCATCTCATCTCGAGAGTTAAAAACATTAACTGCCTTGTTAAACTGTACATAAGTAGTATACAAAAATCTCAGGGCATCAAGGCAAAATCTCAGATCTATATCAAACTATCTACTGACTCCTAGGACCTGAGAGTACAGAGACGACACATAGGACTCTCTATGTACATGACTTGATAGACAATGTCTCCACCTTAGGATCACTGCTGTCCTTGCTGTTGCTGATGCTGCAGTTGCTCACTCA
Source organism: Alisma plantago-aquatica (assembly GCA_963693085.1). Classification (NCBI taxonomy): domain Eukaryota; kingdom Viridiplantae; phylum Streptophyta; class Magnoliopsida; order Alismatales; family Alismataceae; genus Alisma; species Alisma plantago-aquatica. The sequence continues at coordinate 957,700,906 of OY856413.1, read as the reverse complement.
TTGTGGGGTTTCTTCCTTTTCCTCGATGTCTACCTAAAATTGAATCTCACGGGGGTGAGACAATTGAAAATTTCCCCAGCGAGAGATATAACTCTCCGCCAGAAACATAGTTATTGCATATAATAGAGTAACACTGAGCAATAGAAGTATAAATATTCAACAGCAGGTAAATCATTGATTAAACTATGTATGATGTATCACTAATCTCCCGATGATGATGTTAATACTGAATCGATGTGAGATAAATAAGAAATCTCTCGATTCCGAAGAGATTACAACATGCCACTGTAACTCTAATAGCGAAGTTGCCAGCATACCTTGGAAAGCTATTTAGCGGAGACACGAGATGTCCTGCATGTTGTCTGGCATATACATATAATGAAGTATTGAGAGATTTAATGTTTATCTCACATCAATTCCTCCATTAGCGAGTAAGGATATTCGTGCCCATAACCCCCACATACTCAAAAGTATGCTCTCCAGGAGTCCCCTTAGGAAAACCTATTTTACCATCACCAAACTACTGACGATGATGGATCTATGGTCAGGGCTATACATGATATCATTTCACTTGATTATTCAAGTACATTACAACATTCGTTTAGCATCAGACATGTTTTCAAACATAATCTATTATAACAATTGCTATAGAGAATGAGTACTATTTCTATCAAGTTCATTTTACAACTTTATTAACATTGGCATCTCAATCCCTTATCATCTCATCATCATGATTCAAGAATATGGGTGTTCAAACCCTTAGATCATCACACACTTGTTACCACTTTAATAGGTAACTTATTTCCATCAAGTCATCTGACAGTGTAAACATGATAATTGCAGTGCAGGTATTTTACATGGCTCTTACAGCATATCAATCTCTTTTGTTACCTTTCACTAGGCAATATAGCATATCAATGCTTACAAAGCTTTATAAAGTATTTTCAATAAACAAAGAATCATAGCTCATACCTGGCTATGTTCAATATCTCATAAAACCTGCATGATTAGTACAGATGATAACAGATACATCAATTTCATATCAGCATAATGCAAAACAATTATAACATCACTATTCAAGGGTTACACCACTATGTCTTTGATAAGGTTAGGGTTTCCCTTTTCAATTCAATTAGGGTTAATCATCCCCTTAGATCAATTAGGATTAATGACTCTTAATTTCATTATCCAACCTTAGAGCTTCATGCTACAAGGTATAACCCAGAATTAGGGTTTCACATATTCCTTCACCTTATTTAGAATTAGGGTTTACTATCCACAACACATCACCCTAGTTTAGGGTTTATATTCAATAATTCACAATTAGGGTTTACTAATTCATGACACATCACCCTAGTTTAGGGTTTTCATGTCATTACCATGAATTAATATCATACTATCATCATGTATTAGGATTTCACCTATCAATGCCCTCAATTAGGGTTATGATTCATTAACCTTCATAATTAGGGTTTCATGATCTCACTATTAAGGATCATACCCTAATTAGGCATTCGTTCATACTAAAAGTGTTAATATTTAGCCATTATATGGTTATCATTCATGTAGGAAGTCTTCTCTCTCATCTTCTATAAGATGATGTTTGCATCAGCCTTGATTAGGCTAAGTCAACTCAACTTGAAAGAAGAATTGACACCATCAGTTATATCATTACCACCGTGATCATTAAAGCTTAATTATTTAAAGGGTACTAATCACCCTATCTCATTAAGGGTACCATTATTATAATTACCCTTGGTTTTGTCATGTAAATATTCACTTAAACAATTAACCTTCCACCACTTTGAGTGTTCATACAATTTGATTAATTACCTTCCAAGTGATCTTAGTCACTTAGACCTCAAACGGTCTTGACCAATCACACCTCAAACGGTCTTGGTTGAATACTTCAAACCATTTAGTAAAGTTGAGATTGAAACTGTTTGCCAAATTGAACCCTTGAGATCATTTGCTAAAGGTGACCCTTGAAACCATTTTCTAAAGGTGCACACTTGAAATCGTTTGCTAAAGGTGTACACTTGAAACTGTTTGCTAAAGGTGCACACTTGAAACCATTTGCTAAAGGTGACCCTTGAAACCGTTTGCTAAAGGTGACCCTTGAAACCATTTAAGCTCAACCGGTTTGGGATCGTTTGGTCCCAAACGGTCTTGAGACCGTTGGGTCCCAAACGGTCTTGAGACCATTTGGTCCAAACCTCCTCAAAACCGCATGGACCAAATATGGTCTTAACCACTCAAATTGAATTGGGGTTTCCAATATTGATTCTTTCATTAATTGAAATCATGTTATTACTCATCAATTGGTCCTAACATCATACTTCAATTGAGTTAAATAGGTCATCCTTTAACTGATTTGACCCTCAATTGATCATCAATTAGGGTTTGATTCAATTGGATAGGGTTTGGAATCGATGATCCTTCAATGTTGATAATTGTGAAACTAATTACTTTGAAAATATTGGACTACCATCCAAAATGGACATGGCCTGACCCCAAACGGTCTTGAGGTCTTTTGGATGACCTCCAAATGGTCTTGAGACCATTTTCCCATCTCATGACCCAAATCCATGTCATTCAATTAGGGTTTGGATCAGTGGATTGATTACCAAATCAGCATTTGATTGCAAATCATCTTGGTATCTTTGAATCTTCAAACACCTAACAATACTCAACCCTAGACCTCCAAACGGTATTGGGTGACCCCCAAACGGTCTTGAGACCGTTTGGGTGATCCCCAAATGGTTTTGAAACCGTTTGGGCCAATCAACCCAAGTTTCTAACTCAATCAATTTGGAAATAAGCACTTAACCCGATTAGGGTTTGGTGATTGATGGACCTCAACTCATGAACCAATTAGAACTAATCAATTGTAGTTAGTGGATCATTAAACAAAATTATTAGCAAATAATTTCCAAATGGTCAACCCTGGTCAATGCCCCCAAACAGTTTGAAACTGTTTGCTCTCATGCGGTTTGAGTGAAACCGTTTCCCCTTGAACAGTTTGAAACCATTTGCTCCCAAACGATTTGGGAAACCGTTCGAGCAACTTATACAAACCATTTGACCTAATAATTCTCTTAGAAAACGTGTCAAGATGATGTTATCATCATCTTCCTTCGTGCACCCAAGAATTACAGTCATTTTTCATAGAAATTGCAGCAATGCATCAAAAGAGTTCCAAATAGAAGAAATAATCAACATATCATAGAGAATTTGATGCAATATCAATGTTTAAGGGTTAAAGTTATAAAACCTGCCTCAAAATATAATTCCAAGCTCCAAGCTCCACGGCTCTAATGGTGGATGAAGTTCCATAAACTGGCCAAGGTCCGTTCTTTAGCTTTTGGATGAACAAGTTGGCTAGGATTGGAAATCGAGTGAAGAAAACCAAGAATCAAGCATTGATTTAGGGTTTTAACCATGAATCCGAGGTAGAAGGTGATCAAAACTTACCAACAGGTTATGGTCGTCCCTCTCCTGCTCCTGATCTCTCCTCTAATCAGCCAAAGCAATGTGAGAAAAGAAAACTAAGGAAAATATCCTTTAGTGGTTTGGAAAAAGGATATGTATAAGAAATTTCAAGGAAAGAGAAAATGGAATTAATTTCCTTTTAATCCAAAATTATTTCCACCAAATCCCCCTCCATACCTTGGCCACGAAGCCACCTTAATGTGCTTGCAAAACGTCATCATTATCCAAGAATTAATGGAAAATGAATTAAGCACCTTAATGAATTTTATATTAATATCCAACCTTTTAGTGGATATTACTTTTTATTATATAAATGTGAGTGGCTTCCACTCAACCAAGATCTTTTTGTGCCATAGCATGGCATAAGATCATCCAACACTATTGCAAACACATCCTTCAACTTTTGGTTGAAGGGATCCTTAATTAATTTATTTCTTTTTGCATTAGATTAAATTAAAATTCCATATATGCTTAAATCTTGATTATTTTAATGCCAAGATTCTCTCTCCTCCAAGATAATTCAAATGAGTCGCCCCTATCATTTTCTTTACTCTACTTGATGCCAAGAAACATGAGGGACCCTCTATAGGTGGTATTTTGCATATTGAACCCTAGGTTTTGGGTAATTTACACATTACACCAAAACTAGGATTTAATGCACAAGGATTGCTCTACAAGCTTTATCTTGATGCCCAAGCTTGTGGAAACCATACCACTACATCATATTCATTCTTATGATGTCTCAACATCAGAGGAACATTTTATCATGTACAATTTTCAAGTTAACCCCTCAACTTGGGTAATTTGCACTTTAGTCCAATATTAACAAAACAATGTTTCAATATTATTCAAAAAGGACCGAAATTGAAATATAAGTTCCTCAAGAGCCTTAGTTACTTTCCAAAAGATAAGAGCAAGCATCTAATCAACTTTATTAGGCAAAACACCTATGGTTAAAACATAACCCACGTCAGGGATGTTACAAATTATCCATCCCTTATAAGGATTTCGTCCCCGACATCATTAACAAAACATTTTAAGAGAAAAGAGTAGGGTATTTCCTTCTCATTTCTTCCTCTAGTTCCCATGTAGCTTCTTCAGTGCCACGATGATTCTAGAGGACTTTTACAAGACTAATGACTTTGTTTTTCAACTTCTTGGTTCTTCTGTCAAGAATCAACATAGGTCCTTCAACATAAGATATATCATTGTTTAATTCTAATTCCATAGGCTACAAAACTGATTCTGTGTCAGGTAGACATTTCCTTAGCATGGAAATGTGGAACACTGGGTGTAACTTTTGCAGCTCAGGTGGTAACTCCAGCTTATAAGCTACCTTTCCAATCCGTTCAATGATTGGATAAGGCCCCATAAATCTAGCAGCTAACTTTCCTTTTCTTCCGAACCTAAGAACTCCCTTCCAAGGTAAGACCTTGAGATACACTCTGTCTCCAACCTGGAATTCTAAAGGTCTATGACGCTTATCAGTGTAAGATTTTTGCCTATCCTGTGCAGTCTTTAATTGTTGTTGTATTATTTTAATCTTCTCGGTGGTCTGCTGCACAAGATCTGGACCCAAAAGTTGATATTCACCAGTTTCATACCAACATAGGGGAGATCTACAACGTCTACCATGAAAAGCTTCATATGGTGCCATGTCGATACTGTATTGATAGCTATTGTCGTAGGCAAATTCTATCAGGCTTAGATGTAGATCCCAACTTCCTGTAAACTGGAGGACACATTCCCTAAGCAAGTCCTCAAAGGTTTGTATAGTCCTTTCTGATTGTCCATCAGTCTGAGGATGAAAGGCTGTACTAAACCTTAACTATGTGCCTAAAGCTTTATGAAGTCGCTCCCAAAAACACCTCATAAATTGGGGAACTCTATCAGAAACAATGGTAACTGGGACCCCATGCAGCCTCACTATCTCATCTACATATAATTGTGCTAGTCTCTCTGCAGAATAGGTTGTCTTGACAGGTAGGAAATGTGTTGTCTTTGTCAACCTATCAACTATTACCCAAATGGAATCATGACCTTTGGCTGTTCTAGGTAAACCAACCACAAAGTCCATGGTTACATGATCCCACTTCCACTGTGGTATAGGCAGAGGCTGCATTGTTCCTACAGGCTTCTGGTGTTCAGCTTTAACCTGCTGGCACACTGACACCGCATAACAAACTCAACAACATCCTTCTTCAAACCAGGCCACCAATACATATCTTTCAAGTTATGATACATCTTGGTGCTCCCTGGATGCATAGCATACATTGAAGAATGAGCTTCTTCCAGGACTAACTTCCTTAAGTTATCAACATCAGGTACTATCATTCTATCATGATAACATGCTACCTGATCATTTGAATCATGGAAACCATCTCGTTTCTCACTTACCATATTCTGACCTAATTTGCTGAACTACAACATCAACTTGTTGTGCTTCTTTAATCTGCTGTCTCAGAGTAGGTTTTATGTGCATCTCAGCTAGCAATCTAGATAACAATGATACTTTTAACTGTACATTGTTTTGCCTTAAAGAGATAAGCATATCCCTCCTAGAGAACACCAAAGAAATCAACTGTGCTCTATCTAAGGCTAGTGTTGCTGATTTTCTACTTAATGCATCAACAACTACATTGGCCTTCCCTGGATGATAATCAATTGTACAATCGTAGTCCTTGATTAATTCCATCCAGCGGCATTGACTCATATTAAGCTCATGCTAAGAAAAGATGTACTTAAGGTTCTTATGATCTGTGAAAATCTAGAATGTCTATCCATAGAGATAATCTCTCCAAATCTTCAAAGCATGGACTACTACAGCTAGTTCTAGATCATGTGTCGGATAATTCTCCTCATGTGTCTTAAGTTGTCAAGAAGCAAAAGAAATCACTTGCTTATCCTTCATATACACACATCCTAGTCCATTCTTAGAGGCATCACATAAAACTATATACCCTTTCCCTTGCTCTGGTAATACCAACACTGGTGCACTTGTCAACCTTTCCTTTAACAACTGGAATGATTGTTGACACTTGTCATTCCAGACAAAATGAACATCCTTTCTAGTCAACTTGGTTAAGGGTAAAGCTATAGAACTTAAGTTCTTACTAAACCTCTTGTAATAGCCTGCCAACCCTAAGAAACTACAAATCTCTATTGGTGTCTTCGGCTGTTCCCATAGCAAGACAAATTCTACCTTTTTAGGGTCAACATGTATACCTGAAGCAGATATTACATGTCCAAGAAAAGAAACTTCTGGTAACCAGAACTCACACTTGCTAAATTTAGCATTTAACTTATGCTCTCTTAGCAAAGTTAGAGACTAACAAAGATGTTGCTCATGCTATTGAGCATCTCTACTGTAGATCAGGAAGTCATCTATGAAGACAACTACACACTGATCAAGAAAAGGTCGAAAGATTCTATTCATGAGTTCCATAAATGTAGCTGGTGCATTAGTTAGTCCAAACGACATAACTGTGAACTCATAGTGACCATACCTTGTCCTAAAAGCAGACTTAGGTATGTCACCCTCCTTAATACGCAGATGATGATATCCCGACCTCAGATCTATTTTTGAAAAGATAGTTGCACCACTCAACTGATCAAACAGATCATCAATCCTTGGAAAAGGATACTTATTCTTTATAGTTACTTTATTTAGTTGTCTGTAATAAATGCACAACCGCATCGATCCATCCTTCTTCTTAACAAAGAGGATCGGAGCACCCCAAGGTGAAGTTCTTGGTTGGATAAAACCCTTCTCAAGCAACTCTTGCAACTGTTTCTTGAGTTCTGCCATCTCAAAAGGTGCCATCCTATATGGTGTTTGTGCTATTGGTTGCGTGCCCGAAATTAGATTAATCTCAAAATCAATCTCTCGGGGCGGAGGAACACCTGGAAGTTCTTCAGGGAACACATCTTCAAAATACCTAACTACAGGAACTTCAGAAGGATTAGAACTCTCCATGGTGGTATCTATCTCATGGGCCAAGAATGCATAACATCCTTGCCTCATCAGCTTCTCAGCTACCATAGCTGACACAAGACAGGTTGGAAGGATCTTTCTATCTTCTTGAAAAATCCATGTGTCACTATTATTTGTGAACACAGCTTGCTTGGATTCACAATCCAAGACAACCTTATACCTTTCTAGGGTGTCCATCCCAAGAATTATATCAAACTCATGCATCTCAAGTGGTATAAGATCCACTTGAATGCGAGTTCAGAAAAGAAAAGAATGCAGGGTGAACATACCTCCCGCAACACAACAGATCCCATCAAAGGAGTTTCTAACAACAGACTATCTGCTCTATGAATGGTAGTCATGTTGCAGTCAAGAATTACTCTTCGAGTGATAAAGGAATGTGTAGCACCTGGATCAATTCAAATAGATACGATGCAGGATGTAGACATATAAGAATAAAACAATTCCATCTAACCTGTCACAACCCGAGGGTTGATCACTGCATCAGGTGGATTCATCACATAGAATCTCACTGTCGCCTGCGGTTGATTTGGTGCTTGATTACTGGGTGCTGATGATCTATCTTGGGACCTTGTCCACGTCCTCTAGCGCCACCTAGAAACTGTCTCCTTTGAGAACCTTGCTGAATCTGCCTTTGAGGTTGAGTCATACTTGTCTGTCTGGATCTGCAATCCTTCATCATATGCCCCATTTTTCCACATATGAAACAACTTCTAATCCCTTGCTATGGTATGGATGGTCCTGTAACTGACACAGATGCTGAGCTATGGGCTCCTTCTGGTGGTAAACTTTGTCCTCTACCCCTCTTTGATGTCCACTGCGTCTGGGTATTGAATCTAGGTGGTGCCATTGGTGTAGAAAACCTCAGTTTCTTGAAACTTTTGGATGAGGATCCTTGAAACTGGGGGTACACCTTCTTGTTCTTGGTCTGTCTCTTCTCAGTCATAGACCTCTCTATCCATCTAACATATTCCATAAAAGTGGAAAATCTTTCCCTGTTCTCCAAAGCAAACACAGGGGTGGTCAATTCAGCGTTTAATCCCTTCTCAAAATGTCGAATCCTTTCTTCATCTGTTGTTTCCATATGCGAACAGAACTGCAAAAGCTCAATGAAGTTAGCCTCATACTCGCTAATGTTCATTGGTCCTTGTCTTAACCTCTCAAACTGAGAGATCTTCTCATCCAGGAATGTCTTAGGAAAGTATCTATTGACAAATTCCCGTCGGAATACTTCCCATTCGATCTCCACACCTGGCCTTTTTCCCTCCTCCTATGGTTCACCAGTGACCAACACTCCCTTTAAGAAGGTACACTACATGTCTAACCTCCTCAGCTTCTGGGATGTTAAGGATTCTAAAGGCCTTCTCTAGTTTAGTTAACCACATGTCAACATCTATTGGGTCAGTTGTCCCAGCATATTCTGTGGCTCCAACTCGTCATAGTCGTTCAAATGTCATTCTGGCTCCCTATCTTTCATCATGGGTAGGTGTCCTAGGTGCAAGTATGGGCATCCTATCGGTCATATGCATCATGGCAGCCATAAACTGCCCAAACATGGCTTGGAAGGATGGGTTCCCCATGTCAGCTTGATTGAATTGGGGTGGTTCAGGCACAGGCTCCTCCCTTCCTTGGTCTCTTGCACCTCCTTCGGGTGCAACTACACTACTTTCATCAACATGTTCATCATGTGATCCAGACATCTTTAGTTTCTTCATCTCCTCCTATATGAGCAGAAGACACTAACAGATATACTGGAAGACACTAGAACAGACTCAAAAACCTTAGTCCTATGTCTCTGTAGACCCAACGAACCTAGAGCTCTGATACCACTAAATTGTGATGTCTGACTCGCAAAAAAACAAGATTAACTAATGCGGAAGTGAATTATTAGCAGCAGAATTACTGAAAATCACTAAAAATTAAAACTTTTTGCTAAGGGATCCACAAAATATAAAACTCTTTCTTAAAGAACCAAAGTAAGTTATTTACATTCTGATTCATCAGTGCATCTCTATATCATCTCATCTCGGGAGTTACAAACATTAACTTCCTTGTTAAACTGTACATAAGCTCTATTCAAAAATCTCGGGGCATCAAGCCAAAATCTCAGATCTATATCAAACTATCTACTGACTCCTATACCTGAGAATACAAAGATGACACATAGGGCTCTCTATGCACAGGACTTGACAGACAATGTCTTCACCTGAGGATCACTGTTGTCCTTGCTGTTGCTGATGCTGTTGTTGCTCACTCACTGTGGGGTTTCTTCCTTTTCCTCGATGTCTACCTAAAATTTAATCCCATTGTGATGAGACAATTGAAAATTTCCCCAGCGAGAGATATAACTCTCCGCTAGAAACATAGTTATTGTAGATAATAGAGTAACACTGAGCAATAGAAGTATAAATATTCAACAACATGTAAATCATTGATTAAACTATGTAGAACAATATTCTCTATACAGTTCATTCCAGTTATACTTGATTAAGCAGCAAGTTATTTACTCAATAAGGAATATGAAGAACATGTATAGCATTTATCCAACTAGGGTATAATAGATAATGTATCATCAAACATTGATTCTCGTAATTTAACCCTAAGCAAATATGCTACACGACTGATTACATTTTACAACCATACTTATGCCCTGAGGAGATGAGGTATACTGCTCATACTCCAACCGACCATTGTGAAATCGAAATCAGTACCATACATAGGTCAATAGAAGAGCCAGATTTCTATGACCTCATCCTCCTCAGTCGGTGTGAGGAACAACATTTAGGACATCTCGTGTCTCTGCTAAATAGCTTTCCAGGGTATGCTGGCAACTTCTCTATTAGAGTTACAGTGGCGTGCTGTACTCCCTTCGCAATCGAGAGATTTCTTGTTTATCTCACATCGATTCAATATTAACATCATCATTGGGAGATTAGTGATACATCATCCCGGCATATACATATAATGAAGGATTGAGAGATTTAATGTTTATCTCACATCAATTCCTCCATTAGGGCGTAAGGATATTCACGCCCATAACCCCCACATACTCAAAAGTATGCTCTCCAGGAGTCCCCTTAGGAAAACCTATTTCACCATCACCAAACTACTGACGATGATGGATCTATGGTCAGGGCTCTACATGATATCATTTCATTTGATTATTTAAGTACATTACAACATTCGTTTACCATAAGACATGTTTTCAAACATAATCCATTATAACAATTGCTATAGAGAATGAGTACTATTTCTATCAAGTTCATTTTACAGCTTTATTAACATTGGGATCTCAATCCCTTATCATCTCATCATCATGATTCAAGAATATGGGTGTTCAAACCCTTAGATCATCAAACACTTGTTACCACTTTAACAGGTAACTTATTGCCATCAAGTCATCTAACAATGTAAACATGATAATTGCAGTACGTGTAGGTATTTTACATGGCTCTTACAACCTATGAATCTCTTTTGTTACCTTTCACTAGGCAATATAGCATATCAATGCTTACAAAGCTTTATAAAGTATTTTCAATAAACAAAGCATCATAGCTCATACCTGGCTATGTTCAATATCTCATAAAACCTACATGATTAGTACAGATGATAACAAATACATCAATTTGATATCAACATAATGCAAAACAATTATAACATCACTATTCAAGGGTTACACCACTATGTCCTTGCTAAGGTTAGGGTTTCCCTTTTCAATTCAATTAGGGTTAATCATCCCCTTAGCTCAATTAGGATTAATGACTCTTCATTTCATTATCAAACCTTAGAGCTTCATGCTATAAGGTATAACCCAGAATTAGGGTTTCACATATTCCTCCACCTTATTTGGAATCAGGGTTTACTATCCACAGCACATCACCCTAGTTTAGTGTTTATATTCAATAATTCACAATTAGGGTTTAATAATTCACGACACATCACCCTATTTTACGGTTTTCATGTCATTACCATGAATTAAGATCATACTATCATCATGTATTAGGATTTCACCTATCAATGCCCTCAATTAGGGTTATGATTCATTAACCTTCATAATTAGGGTTTCATGATCTCACTATTAAGGATCATACCCTAATTAGACATTCATTGATACTAAAAGTGTTAAGACTTATCCATTATATGGTTATCATTCATGTAGGAAGTCTTCTCTCTCATCTTCTATAAGATGATGTTTGCATCAGCCTTGATTAGGCTAAGTCAACTCAACTTGAAATAAGCATTGACACCATGAGTTATATCATTACCACCATGATCATTAAAGCTTAATTATTTAAAGGGTACTAATCACCCTATCTCATTAAGGGTACCATTATTATAACCACCCTTGTTTTACATCATGTAATTATTCACTTAAACAACTAACCTTCCACCACTTTGAGTGTTCATACAATTTGATTAATTACCTTACAAGTGATCTTAGTCACTTAGACCTCAAACGGTCTTGACCAATCAGACCTCAAACGGTCTTGGTTGAATACTTAAAATCGTTTAGTAAAGTTGAGATTGAAACTGTTTGCCAAAGTGAACCCTTGAGATCGTTTGCTAAAGGTGACTCTTGAAACCATTAGCTAATAGTGCACACTTGAAACCGTTTGCTAACGGTGCACACTTGAAACCATTTGCTAAAGGTGCACACTTGAAACCGTTTGCTAAAGGTGACCCTTGAAACCGTTTGCTAAAGGTGACCCTTGAAACCGTTTGTGAAAGATGACCCTTGAAACCATTTAAGCTCAACCGGTTTGGGATCGTTTGGTCCCAAACGGTCTTGAGACCGTTTGGTCCAAACCTCCTCAAAACTGCATGGACCAAATATGGTCTTAACCACTCAAATTGAATTTGGGTTTCCAATATTGATTCCTTCATTAATCGAAATCATGTTATTACTCATCAATTGGTCCTAACATCATACTTTACTTGAGTTAAATAGGTCATCCTTCAACTTATTTGACCCTCAATTGATCATCAATTAGGGTTTGATTCAATTGGATAGGGTTTGGAATCGATGATCCTTCAATGTTGATCATTGTGAAACTAATTACTTTGAAACTATTGGACTACCATCCAAAATGGACATGACCTGACCCCAAACAGTCTTGCGGTCATTTGGATGACCTCCAAACGGTCTTGAGACCATTTTCCCATCTCATCACCCGAATCCATGTCATTCAATTAGGGTTTGGATCATTGGATTGATCACCAAATCAACATTTGATTGCAAATCATCTTGGTATCTTTGGATCTTCAAACACCTAACCATACTCAACCCTAGACCTCCGAACGGTCTTGGGTGACCCCAAACGGTCTTGAGACTGTTTGGTGTGATCCCCAAACAGTTTTGAAACCGTTTGGGTCAATCAACCCAAGTTTCTAACTCAATCAATTTGGAAATCAACACTTAACCCGATTAGGGTTTGGTGATTGATGAACCTTCAACTCATGAACCAATTAGAACTAATCAATTATAATTAGTGGATAATTAACCAAAATTATTAGCAATGAATCTCCAAATGGTCAACCCTGGTCAACGCCCCCAAATGGTTTGAAACCGTTTGCTCCCATGCTGTTTGGGTGAAATTGTTTCCCCTCAAACGGTTTGAAACTGTTTGCTCCCAAACGGTTTGGTAAACCGTTTGAGAAACTTACGCAAACCATTGGACCTAATAATTTTTTTGGGAAACGTGTCAAGATGATGTCATCATCATCTTCCTTCGTGCATCCAAAAACTATAGTCATTTTTCATGGAAATTGCAGCAATGGATCAAAAGAGTTCCAAATAGAAGAAATAATCAACATATCACGGAGAATTTGATGCCATATCAATGTTTAAGGGTTAAAGTTATAAAAACCACCTCAAAATCTGATTACAAGCTCCACGATGCACGACTCTAATGGTGGATGAAGTTCCAGCAACTGCCCAAGGTCCGTTCTTGAGCTTTTGGATGAACAAGTTGGCTAGGATTGGAAATCGAGTGAAGAAAACCAAGAATCAAGCATTGATTTAGGGTTTTCACCATGAATCCGAGGTAGAAGGTGATCAAAACTTACCAACAGGCTATGGTCGTCCCTCTCCTGCTCCTGAGCTCTTCCTTGGTCGGCCAAAGCAAGGTGAGAAAAGAAAACTAAGGAAAAGATCCTTAAGTGGTTTGGAAAAAGGATATGTATAAGAAATTTCAAGGACAGAGAAAATGGAATTAATTTCCTTTTAATCCAAAATTATTTCCACAAAATCCCCCTACATACCTTGGCCACGAAGCCACCTTCACTTTCTTGCAAAAATTCATCATTATCCAAGAATTAATGGAAAAGGAATTAAGCACCTTAATGAATTTTATATTAATATCCAACCTTTTAGTGGATATTACTTTTTATTATATAAATGTGAGTGGCTTCCACTCAACCAAGATCCTTTTGTGCAATAGAAAGGAATAATCTCGTCCAATACTATTGCAAACAAATCCTTCAACTTTTGGTTGAAGGGCTCCTTAATTAATTTATTTCTTTTTGCATTAGATTAAATTAAAATTCCATATATGCTTAAATCTTGATTATTTTAATGCCAAGATTCTTTCTCCTCCAAGATAATTCAAATGAGGCGCACCTATAATTTGCTTTGCTATAATGGATGCCAAGAAACATGAGGGACCCTCTAGAGGTGGTATTTTGCATATTGAACCCTAGGTTTTGGGTAATTTACACATTACATCAAAACTAGGATTTAATGCACAAGGATTGCTCTACAAGCTTTATCTTGATGCCCAATCTTGTGGAAACCATACCACTACATCATATTCATTCTTATGATGTATCAAAATCAGAGGAACATTTTATCATGTACAATTTGCAAGTTAACCCCTCAAATTAAGTAATTTGCACTTTAGTCCAATATTAACAAAACAATGTTTCAATATTATTCAAAAAGGACTGAAATTGAAATATAAGTTCCTCAAGAGCCTTAATTACTTTTCAAAAGATAAGAGAAGGCATCCAATCAAATTTATTAGGCAACACCTAGGGTTAAAACATAACCCAGGTCAGAGATGTTACATGATCAAACAAAAGGAAATTCATTTCCCTAATTCAGAATAAATCCCAAATTTGGAAATATCCTGAGAAATTCGTATCTCCCAAACCGTTGCTCCTTTTTAACTCAAATTTTAAGGGAAGGTTTGTCTTAGAATTATCTATCTTTGTAAGAAATTTGGGAAACAAATTGCAATGGATGAGAAGTCTTTCTTCTCTCCCAAGTTATCCCTTAATTAATTCAAAATTAATTAGTAATCCTTTTTCCTTTGCCATTATCTTGTTATTTTTGTCCCTTGGACCTCAAGAAATCCTAAACGCACGAATTCCCATATTGGGGAATATTCATTAGTCTTTTACTTATCCTTTATCTATTTTCTCTTTCTTCTTATTCATTTCTTTAGTAAAATATCTCTTTTCAAGGATTTCTCTTTTCTTTCTTTTTATTTTCCTCATTGGTATCCCTTTTATCATTAGGAATCTTTTGGATATGAAAATACATTAAGGATAATTCAATTATACCTCTTTTCACTCATTTTCCACATTTTATCATTGTTTTTCAATTTCTTTCTTAATAAAGAAATATTTAATTGATCTTTTCTTATTGCTTTCTTTTTGCAACTTTGGACTCCTTGGGCCCCAAGGAACCCAAGAGGCATGAAATCCACCTTTGGATTAAACTCTATTGCCTTCTAGAGGTTTCTACATTTTTCTTTTCTCCATTTCTTATTAATAATGGAGTTTCTTTGTCTTTTCCTTGTTATTGGGCCCAATAGCCAATAAAGCCCACAAATAAATCAACAAGGCTATTTTAAACAAAATTCTTTCATTCAATCAAAAGACATAATTATTTGTTCATTTATCTTTATTATGAGAAATTACATTTCTCACCAAATGAACCCAAAAATTGGGGTTGTAACAAAGGATCACCAGTACACTGTGTTACGCTTCTGTCTCCTTAACCAACCCCACGAGGTTACAATGGAAAAACTCAACAATTGGTTGTCAAGGTCTGCCGAAGACTGTGCTGAAATGACTAGGGGACAATTGGAGACAATGGACCACAACTTTAACACTATCCAAGTGGGGAAAATGATTACGACGGAAGACAAGTACTCCACAAAAATCTTCGAAGAGTCACACATCAACAACCCGACAGTTCATTATCTACACCGGGTGCTAACAAAATGCATCTTGGAAAAACAAGACAGTCAAGGGGTTCTCAGTGTAGGTGACCTCTACATTCTATGGTGTGTAGTGATAGGAAAGAAAGTGAATGTAGGGAACTTCATAATCTATCACATTCACAACTCTTTCAAGAAACATATCCAATTCATGCCAATTGCGGGAATTATAACTTTTATGGCACGCCATTTGGGAATTGGGGACGAACATTTGGTACTCATGCATGATATGCCGAGTGGTCAAGGTTAGATTTAGACCACTTGACCCATTTAGGAACGATCAGACAATGCAGCGCTGGCTATCTTTACATCTTTGGCCACTACAAACACAAAATTTTATTACTGGGAAACATAGATTTCACATGTCGAACATCGTTTACGGACATCTCTCTTTTGGCTGCCTAGGGTAACATTCGCCATACAGGAGGAGCTGCAACAACCTCTTCTTCTATACCACCAGTGCCAAGAACTCATGAAGGAGAACAGCATATGGGGGAAACCTTCCACAACATACCTTATCAGGGAGGACCCTATGTAGAGATACCTACTATAGAGTATTCACAACCCCTCCATAGCCATCGTGCGCACCAAGTGATAATCAAGAAAACTACTATGACTTCATGACATGTTTTAGAGTTGGCTCTGGAAGGCGGTTCAAGACATTGGAGCAAGACACACACTACCTCAAAGAAAGGTTTGACACGATCTTTCCCCCAGAGCTTCAACAGTTTTATCAACAACTGTTCCAGCAACCCCCCCGGGTCATATTATCAACCTGGGCCCCACGTCTATCAGCCACCCCAAAGCTTCGACCAGCCAGTTCAATTTCAGCAAGACCTAAATCAGAACCTCGAGAACACACCGAGCACTCTAGACAACCTGGATCAATATCTAAATATCAACTACCAATAAGAAGCTACTCCCCTCTTCACCCACCATGGCCAGAAGAATTGCTTGAGGGCAAGAAAAGTTGTGTGTATCCCCCTCCTAACTCTATTTTATTTTAATTTTTATCCTCCTAACTCTATTTTATTTTAATTTTTATCCTAATTCTCTTTTATTCTAATTTTTATGCATTCCCCCTTAGGCTTGTTAAATTCTACTTTCGTAATTTGTAGCTTAGCAATTAAGGTTCTACAATACAAATCTTAAAACTAAATGCTTATATTTATGCATGAATACACATTTTTCATCCTAAACTGCTTGATCTTGTGCTCGACTTGCTCATTGACTCTTTCCTTAAGTTTGGTAATAAATATAAGGTTATATGACTTTTTCATAGCTTAAAACTTTATTCCCTTGATCTATGTTGTGAATGACAAATCCAAGGTAAAGGACTGTTGGAGAGAGAGAAAGCATGATCAAAGACTCCTAGCCGCAAACTTCACAAGCTTGCCTCTATTCTAAGGATCCTCGAATCATAATAACTATCTTTTCACACAGGTATCAAGTGGATAATGATGAGTTTTGAGTCATAATCAAGTTAAAATGTTTTCTCAGATGGAACACATGCCCTCTCACCTTAGATTGAGTCAAAAAGATGAAAAATTAAAAATTTGCAAAAGAGGCTTGGCCGCCCACAAAAACCTCAAATATCTATATAGTTATCACCCATGCCTACAAATTAGAATGCAAGGAATAAGAGCCTGAGTGTGAATAAATGAGCGTTTGTTTTCTCTTTCAGGAGAGTTGAGGATGGTGCCCAGCCGGTGTATGTCTTGTCTGATAGTGCCACCCCAAAAGCTCATTAGAGAGTCATTAGGAACCCCTAGGAGACCTATGAGATCATCCCAGTAGCAGGGTTGGTTCGAGAACAATACAAGGAGTTTGTCTCACTACTCTAGGCCAACTGGCTCAGATTGTAGGGATTGTTGCTCATTATAGGGACCAACCTGACACAGATCGGGATCCTCAGAAGTCATTAGAGTCTTTTTTCTTTGTTTCTTAGGACATGAATAGGTGAGAGGCATGTTGTCCCTAATTGGTCTACATGGATAAATGATGATGGATCATTGCTCATCACTCGCGTGATCATTTACGTGACAATTCTTTTATGTTTGATAATTATGATTCAACCCTCATGAGTATCGACAGGTTGCAGTGGATTCGCTCAATCTTGCCTGGACGCTCTTTGACCTTGCTTTGGCAGGATTGTGCATGATTGGTGAGGGTTTGTTTTGAAATGACATGAGTCAAAAGTATTGATGTTTTAAACTAATTTTCTTAACCTTAGCATTTATCTCCAAGCTTAATTTGGATGTTAGCTTTTTGTTCTTTGAGCACAGTCTTGCTTGAGGACAAGCAAATGTTTAAGCTTGGGGTAGTTGATAACACCCAAATTTGTTGAATATATGTTAAGCATTTATTTATGGTTTTGTGACACTATAGCCTTAATATGTCCAAAATAACCCATGTTTCTTATCTTTTAGTAATTTATGTATTTTCCTAGACAAAGTTGCTCAACTAGCCAATTTTGGGACTCACAGGCACCGAACCTGAAAAGGCATCTATTCTCCAAGATTTCTCCCCAAACCCATATGGTTTTGTAGTAGCTGAATCCACACCGCAACCACGGTCTTCAGGGTCCCGACCATGACCACGATGCTCACGCTTGCCACAACCGCGACCGCGGTCAAAAGGGTCTCAATCGCGAGAACGGTATCAACATACACCGTGAACGCTACTCAAACCACAACCACCACAACTGGACTAACTGTGATCGTGCCATCACCATGACTGCAGATCCAGTCTCAACCAACATGATCAGTTAACCTCAACCACGACCGCATTACTGTGACCGCGGTCATCGCCTCGACCGCGGTGATGAAAGTCGTGGTCCAATTTAGAACTGCGACCACACCGCCTATAAATATCCACCCCTCTCCACTGGGAGGAGGGTTTGAATCTAGGTTGTTGTTCTAGTTGTTGGTTTTGACCCAGTGAGGTTCCTAGAGTGTCGTGGGAGAGTCTGGAGGTCCAAGAAGGCCGAAGCGCTCGTTCTACGCCCGTCTCTTCAGCGTGTCTCCATCTTCCATCATTTCTCCACTTCCATCCACTCACCAAGCTATTTTTTGAGGCGGATCTAGAGAGAGAGGAGGCCCAGGAGTCTAGAATATCAAGGAGGAGGATCAAAAGATGAGATCCGGCCTGTTGGGAGGCTAAGGAGAGAGTGCCACCTCTCCTCTATGGGATAAATCTCTTCTTCTTCTCCTTTCTCTAAATGTTCTCCTTTGTTTCTGTACAAATGATGTTCTTCCATCTTTGTTCAGTGCCAACTATGCTTGTCTATGGCTAGTTGAGTTACTTCTTGGCTAGGTAGCCCAGTTTGCGCATGTTTATGTACTTTTGCCTTAAGCAAGTAGTTTTACTCTAGATTTAGTGTGCTTGCTTATTCTATCTTCTCTCTCTAGTTATGATTGCTAGTTTGGTTGATCTCTTTCTAGTTTGAATTGCTATTGCTACCTGTATCGAGAGACATATGTAGGAGTAGATGCGAGAAGATAGTTTGGATCGGAATCCAAGAGGAGGATGTTTCAAGGTCCTCCATTTCTAACATCCTAGAATATTCTAGACCTGAGAGAGAACCTAAGAATATTCTAAGGTGTTGATTTTTCATCCTCGAGAGAGATTTGATGGCATATCATAGGTGGTTTTAGTCACGCTTCGCGAGAGCGAGTGGGACGACCCCACAGAAATAGACCCACAATGCATGCTATGTTTGGATGTAGGTTTCTTGCTGAGGCGTTTGAGGGTTGTCTACACCCAAGAACGGGTGCATAGACTGTCTCGCTTGTGGTTACATAGCCAAAACTCCTTCTCTATGATTAGTAGAATCTCATGAGCTCTGTTTTGTTTTGTTTTCTTTATTTTTGTTTTAACTCGTGACAACCCACTAGACCAGTTCTAGCTCCATACTTTCATCGACTATCGTGTTGTCTTATCTGACTCATAAACAAAATCTTAAGCATCCTAAACATCACCACATCCCTATATTCAACCCCATATATCTACTTCAACCTCGTAATAAAAGTTGCGAGGGTCCCTGAAGGTTTCAGGTTATAAATTAAAAGTTTGACCCTCCTTTGGAGCCGATCAACACCCCATCTTCCCACACATATATCCTTTCTTTGCCTCCCAGTGCGAGATCTAAGTAGCTAGTCTAGGAGCACTTAGTGCACACGTTTGGAGCTATGTAAAGGTTATATGTAGGAGATGCGAGGTGAGATATTGTCATTTCCAACCTCCATTACTATCCTTGGCTCCCAATTGTCCTAAGAGATTCTACCCTAGAGACTTATACTTGATTAGATCTAAGTAGAATTTCACCTAAACCTAATCCAAATAAGCATCACAAGGTTGGATAGGGTGTGCTAGGATGTAGTTCCCCTTCATACATCCTATTCCATCCATGACCAATTAGTAATTTAGGACAATTTTATAGTATCTATCTTGCTGTTTGGTTTAATAATAAATGAATGAACATGTTTAGCATGTTATAAACCTCGACCTAGGTTACTCACATCACTCCAAACGGCCCAAAGTTCCCATTAGTTGCATCTATACAAAAATTGCTTCCTTACTAGTGACTTCTCGCTTTGCAAGTATTTACTTGCTTAATTAGTTCATTGCCTTGTTCATGCTAGCTTAACTTTCCTAGAAAAGTTAGTGCTCTCTTGCGGTTAGTTGTGTTTTTTCTTGCTAGTTTATCTAGTTTAGGCCCATAATTGCCTTTTTGCCTTATTTTCTAGTCTTAGTGTAATTTCTTTCTTAGTTTGAGTAGTTGTGATCTCTAGATTGCTAATTTAGGATTGATTTATTAGTCTAGTGTTAGTGTAGTTCTTGCCTTCTTTGTCTTATTCTAAATTTCTCTTTTCTTATTTAGCTTGCTTTCTTTGTTAACCATAATTAAACTATCTTGGGTTAAAGTAGGTTTTGTACTTGTTTTCCTTTAATTGTTTGTTTGAACATCTAGTGTAATCAAGCCAAATCAAAGTCAAACCCTTCAATCTAGACTCCATATTAGAAACCTTGCCAAGAGTAACTAAACTCTAATGCCCCTCTCTCCCTTGGTTTCGACCTCTAACTTGCCTTCTCTATACAATGATATGAACTCATGCATTTATTGGTGTATCTT
The DNA here is from genome assembly GCA_963693085.1 of Alisma plantago-aquatica. Lineage (NCBI taxonomy): Eukaryota > Viridiplantae > Streptophyta > Magnoliopsida > Alismatales > Alismataceae > Alisma > Alisma plantago-aquatica. The sequence goes on along the minus strand of OY856413.1, from coordinate 957,680,061 downwards.
TGTATATTTGTGTGTGTCTATCTTACAGTTATAATTTATAAGCCCAAGTGTGTGCATCTCACGCACACATCAATCATTTGTACATTTTTGAATAATGAGACAAGAAAATTGTATGTTCTTCAACAATGAATATGAAAATGACCCACAATTCCATATTTGTTCATGTGTTTGAAAAATGGATATAATATGACTTATTTTGTCAATGAATTTATGTGTTTTTACTAAATTAATTTTTTGAACTCTCCTAAAATTATATATAAGTGGCTAGAGTTTTATGTGGGCATACATTATGTGTTGTCATCCTTGACCTTGATTAAGGCTTAAATCAGGACTGTACTCATTGATCTTTTGAGGTAAAGCTCAAGATGTTATTTTTTTTTGTAGTCAGGGCAATATGTCTCCTCATTAAGCTTCTATTTAGAGAAAAACGACATGCAAAATGACTACTTGGCCTTTAGGAATGGGAATGTAATGGTCAATGATTTAAAAATATCACTTACCATATTTTGTAGTACTGATTATATTTACTAGCATTAGCTAAGCTACTATATTTTTCATACGATAGTTACTGTTTATATAAGAATACACACACTTTTTACCTGATATACTCTTTTTCCTACTCTTAAGTATTTTTTCTACATGGTAAAAGAGCCAATATACATAACAAGCTACAACTATATCACTCCATTGTTTTGTCTAACAAAACACTGACCGATCAAATTGGAACATTCTCAAAATTTCAAACAATTTCCTGGTTTAATAATTTGTTTGAATTTGTCCAAATTATACCTACCAAAATAGAAACAACATGGGGAAGTGAGAAGGAGTGTTCATTGTGTCTAATTGCCTCACCTATCCCCAAAAAGACGATCAAACCTACAGGTGCTTATGCACATACTGCATGACTTCGAGGCTTTTCACAAGTAACCAAAAATCATGTCTGCAGCGATATATAATCCTCAGTTCATCACACCAACTCCACAATAACATGCACCCATGTGATCATTTGGGTGGACAAGAACCTCTGTTGATTGCAAGCCCTCCTTTTTCCTCTACAACTATACAAAATAATGCATCCAAGCAAAAAAATTCTAGGTACGCTTTCCTTGGGATTCGCCTCCAAGCCCGTAGCAAGAAAATGTACGTATGTATGCGTACACGGAACGATTCTTTCAGTGATTTCATAATTGTTGCATGAAACACTGTGCTGCAACTATGGCTGAGGTCAATCAATCCTCATGGCTCCTCTATTCTAACAACTGCATAAATTGCTTGCATGGTCGCGACGAATGGTGAGTATTGTGTGTTGGTATCCGTTGCATACGCCCCAATCATAAATATGCCTAAGGACAAGAGGGAGAGGAGGTGACGGACCCTAAAACTGCCATAGACGAGGCAGAGCAGTTCCATCACAAGTCTATGTCCTAATACTAGGTGTGGGCCGCGATCAACAATCCATCAGAGTTTTGCCAAGTGAGTGTGCTCGAAGCTGTGTTGTTCGTTTCGTTGTCTTGCGCTGCGTTTAGTTATACCTCCTTCCCATTTGCTTGCTTGGGTCACAAAAAATGACTAGTACAAAGGGCCTCTATCTTCTCCAGGAGGACCGTGTGTGCTCCACATCAGGTCAATCATTGGATATACAAAACCATACGAATTCGAGAAATTCTGTCGACCTAATGCTCTGTGCATGGGAGATACTGAACTCACTTTGAAAGAAATATATATCATTCCTCCATCATGGAAGTTCTCTTTAAAAATGCGGTTGTCACAGAGATAGGATATAATGTATTAATCATCCTTTAATAGAATATATAAAGGATAACTATTATCTAAGGTCATTGCAACAAGAATCAAACCTTTCTTGCAGGACTGGATCTCGCCCTTCCAGTCGAGCTTTGTGCCAGGAAGGAGGATTGGAGATAACACATCGCTAGTCCAAGAGATAATCCATTCCATGGAATCCAAAACGAGCTCCAATAAGTACCTTGCTCTCAAACTGGATCGGTAAAGGCATTCGATAAACTCAGCTGGCAATTCATTATTGATACTCTAATCCGCACCTCCATTCCCAGGAATATTCTAGATATCATTATGCATATCATTTGTTCTGGGCAATCATCTGTGATTTGGAACGGAGAGATAGCGGGCTCCTTCCACCCCTCTTGTGGTGTTAAGCAGGGAGATCCCCTCTCGCCATATATCTTTGTTCTCTGCCTTGAACGCTTCAGCTAGCTTATAGAGATGGAAGCAGCAATAGAAAACTGGAGACCTATTCTTATCTCAAAAGCTAAGGTGCCGATCACACATGTCAGCTTTGCTGACGACATTATCCTGTTCGGAGAAGCCTCTCTACATCAAGCAAAGGTTATGGGTCGATGTCTATGGAGATTCAGTGACGCCTCTGGTCTTTTCCTTTCCTTTGAAAAATCATCTGTCTTCTACTCACATAACACACCCAGAAGTTCTAGAAATCAAATCAGCAGGAAACTGGGAGTTCAGGAAACCAGCAACTTGGGAAGACACCTGGGCGTACCCATCATTCACAGAAGGAAGAGCAAAGAATTATTCCTCTCTCTAGTGGAGAAATTTCACAAACACATTAACTCTTGGCAGAACAATATGTTGTCCCTCACGGGGAGAATAACACTTGCTAGATCGGTGCTCCAATCTCAGACTTGCTATATTATGCAAGCTATACAACTGCCGATCTCCACATGTGATAAGATTGATCAAATCGTCAGGAATTTCATCTGGAATGGGTCCTCTTCTTCAGGACATCTGAACCTAGTTGCTTGGAAGCGGATCACACTACCAAAGAAGATGGGAGGCCTGGGTATCAAAAAAACCAGAAACTTCAACGTTGCACTGGTAATGAAGCTAGCTTGGGAATTCATCCAAAAACGCAAAATACCTTGGGTGGAGGTAATGGCGGGCAAATACATCTCTCGCGGACAATACAAATCTACTGGTTCACATCTGTGGAGGAGTATATGAAGCCACATTCCCTTTCTCCTGCAACATTCAAACCGCATTGCCATATCGGGCCATGATACTCTTGTGTGGTCGGACGAGTGGATTGGGCAGGGGCAAGTACCATGTTTAAAAGCTGGTCTATCTCCCCCTGATGATTTGTTGGATCTCAAGGTTTCAAGTCTTGTTACAGATGACAGAGCGTGGGATATGGAGTTTCTAAATTCTTGGTTCACTCCTGAATCTGTTAACCTTATTACTGACATGCCGACCCCCAGATCTTCCTATGGGGAGGATGTCCGCATTTGGAAACTGGAGGCACATGGAAGGTTTACCGCAAACACAGCGTATACGCTCATTAATCAAACGAATGTTGACACAAATCAGGCACCTTTCCTTACCATCTGGTCACTTCCCATCCCTCATCGGATCAAAACCCATCTTTGGTTGCTGTTACATAATCGAATCCTCACAAACTCTCTCCGTTCACAAAGGAAGATAGTAGACGACGCTAGATGCTTACGCTGTGAAGCTTTAGAAGAAGACTGCATTCATGCCCTCCGAGACTGTAAAGAAGCCAAATCGACTTGGTCTAATTTACTGCCGACTGAAGCCATTCATTTTTTCACAAGCACCACTGTCAAAGACTGGCTGGAGTATAACCTCCATACATTGCGTAATGTGCGAAATTGGGGAACTGTCTTCGCCGTTACTTGCTGGAAGTTGTGGAAAAACAGGAATACATTCATTTTCGAACATAGAGCCATCCCTCATCAGGTTCTAGCGGTGCAATGCTACGCTGAAGCAATCTCTATACGCAATGCTTTCTGTCAAACATCCACAAGTACTGCAGAAGTGAAGGCTCCAAATATTGTTCAGCAAATTCAATGCTCATCCCCTATCATTACAGTGGATGTGGCCACATCTTCAGCTACCAATCGTTCGTGTGCTTGCGCAATCGCTAGGACTGTTGCTGGAGAGTGGATCACATGATCTGCAACGATGATTGCCGGCGTTGACGCTATGCAAGGAGAACTGAAAGCTATCTTACAGGGTGCAGGTTTGGCTTTGGAAAACCATATCCAGGCTGGGATCATCATCTCGGACTCCTGGAACGCAGTACAATGGATCAAAGGTGATGCTGAACCTCCTCCGAAATATCTCACGATTACTATGAGAACCCGCGAGCACCTCCAGAGGGCAAAGATACAGGATACAGTGCACCTGAAGAGAGAACAGAACAAGCTCACTGACATGCTAACCAAATTTTGCCTTAAACAACCATCACTGCCTACGGATTGGAGTAGATGCCCTACTAGTGCTCTTCAAACATATATATCGGATAAATTCGTCTTTAGTCGTTTATTCTCTAGTTTAGTTTGCTGATGTAACCGATCTTAGTCGGTATTGCCCAAAAAAAAAGGATAAAAGATGCACAATACTCGTTGTACATTCACTTTTATATGCAAAAACATATATGAATTATGCAATATATATTTTATACACACACAATGTGTGTTTTACCCACATCTGAAGAAAAAAAACAGTTATAAAACACATGCACTTCTCCCTAAGAGTGAGGAACCCTGTAATCAATGTTTGTTCTGGGTATCGTGCACAACATAACTAGGTACAACCATGCCTAGTAAATCGATACTGCATATTACATTAATGTTAGAGAAGAAGTAAATATAAATAATAAAAGTCGGTTATAGGGAACGATACTTCAAAAAATATACCATGCATAACAAGAAGTATACTTGACTAACATTTGAAAATATTAGAAATTAGTCTTCTAGTCCAAGTAGACTAGAAAGTCATCAAAAAGGAGTAGTCCTATGTACTTGATTCAAATAAGTTTAGAGTCACGTGACTCGATAGTACCAATTTAAGGGGATAAATCCACAAGATGCTTTAAATCAAATTTAATGAAGTTATTTTGTCCATATTAGTGGTTCATGTATGCAAGGGTCCTCATAATGAAAAACATAACCGATAGTCAATGATATTTATCATAGATGTAAAAACATTCCTAGTATCAAATTCCCATGATTTGCACAATCAAAGAAAATGTTTGAAATCTAAATAGAGATCACTAGTCATAAATTATTGGGCTTGTCAAGTTGATCATGCAAACGTGCAGAGATACTAAATCTATGGAAGTCAGATATTTTATGCATTAGAAAATTTAGAAGAGTACTATTTTGATATTTCATCCTTAAAATATATCACTTATCAGCATATCCTTTATAAAAATATTATGTATATCTTATTTTGTAGACTTTAATGTCTGAAAATACAAACTCTAAGGTCACACAATTGTAAATCTATTTTTTCTGATAAAAAACCATATAATGTTCATTTTTTATGGACAATCTTTCTAGTTGGTAAAATTATTGGAAGTTCATCTGAACTTTTGCGGCCATTAATCTAGTTGCCTGGGACTCTAGGATGTTACCGTGTGGCAACGCGGGTCCAAGAGAGTATTCCAAATGGTTGTAGGCTAGTCCTTCAATCCTCTTGGACCCAACTGGCTAGGCTGCACTAGCAAGGGACTATGTTGGGCCTACTCGACCCCACAATTGCACGTCGAGCCATAGTTTAATATGGTCCTCCCAAACCCTTGCTTGTCTCCCTTGTTAAATGCAGGTTGCCCCCCGACACTAGGTCCCCTATTGATGTGGAAGAATAGGGAACCAAAGATTCAAGTTTTCCCAATGACTACTATTGCTCAATGCAACTAAAGTAGGGAGGTAGCAACATTTGGGAGGCTGTCCGCGCCCCACGTAGTCATCTACCTCCTTGTTTTCATGATGTGGGAGCCTATTATGTTCGTCAGATGATCCCAATGCCACCTACAATCACTAGGCCACCATGGAAAGGGGGGATAAGATCCCAATCATTTTCACTATTTAAACCTATGATATAACATCCTATCCTAAAACTATAACTATTGTAACCCTTCTAGCTCAATGACCTTTTACTTGCCCAACAATGAATTGGCTTTGATGAAAGGAATGATGAAAAATGGAGAAAATGATAGAGGTTGATATGCCTAATATCGTTTTTGTATAAACTATCCAATGGGTCAAACAACTCTTCCAGATATTTAAGATCATGGGGAAATATGTTTTAGAGGATTCATCCCAAACTTCTCACATACAACCATTGATTGATTATATAATTAAACCAAGGTCTGAAATCATCAAACCAAATACAATTACTTACCACACCTTCCTAATTGAAAATTTTGTGACTTCAGTTTTAGAGATCCAAATGCCACATGAATTTGATATACAATTTATTTTGTTCATTTCGACCAAAGAGGAACCAAAAATTGCAAATTTAATGTATTACTTATTCCTCCTCAAAATAGGAACACATAAAGGGTTTCAAACCTAGAAAAATTGTCAAAGGTATCAAGACTCCTCAACTAAACCTACCAATATTAATATTGTTGGTATGTATGCCCAAAGAGCCAATCATACAATCATGCTAATGGGGCAATAGATACCTGATTTTTATTATGGAAAAGGTAATTTTGTCTATTATGTTTGTCTCAATCATGAGATGATGACACATGCACAATAGATGTAAAAAGTATGGTGTTACTAAATGACATATGTCTTACGGATTAGGACTTGGACAATGAGATCATATGTGTGATAATAATATATGTATTCTTGTTATGTCCCTAGTTAGATATTATTGTAGAAGATAACAAACATAATAATACATAAGACTAGAGTGTGTGTTGGTCGATTATAGAATCTCGTCATCCGATATGTGATATTAAACCAAACACATATGTACTTGTTAGAGAATATAGCACCAAACATATTAACCTTGAGAGTGATACATGAAGACCATGGAATGGTAGTCAGAATAATCTCTCATAGTGATAGTAATGATTATGGTTCTTAGACCTAAAGTCACTACACTCATTACATGTTGTTCAATGTGTTGTGACTCCATCCAACATGACCTTGAATAAGGGTTTTCATAAAGGTGATGCTCGGGAATATTGTGACACATGGGGATTGATTATGAGTGATGTAGATCAGATTTATCCCTCCTACATGATATTGATATCCTGGGCATTTACTAAGTGAGACTAAGAAATGTATGACCATACTTATGTTACTCAACATGATTTATGTCAGCTCACATGCATCTAAGATAGTCTTCTCTAGTCCAAATGACATGGATGGAACATTGAAAGGATGATAATTACATGCCTTGAGTTTAATGTGGATATCAGAGACAAAGGATTTACACAATCATAGTAACACAAATCGTTGCTTGTAGGTTGAAGTTGGTCTCTGACTTTTCTATTACTTGGGTAGAAATGATGTGTTTCTAGATACCACTCATTGCTTGTGATGCCATAAATCTGTTATGGACATTCACTATCAACGTAATTTGGGACCTATAGGGTCACATGCATATGATGCACCTGGAATAGTAGTTTATTCATGAGTAAGGTTTAACTTGGTTACTAATGTGTGTAGGTAATAAAATTTCAATAAAACTGGAAAGTGAATTGTTCAAATGGAATGTCCAGTTGATCGACTGATGTGCCAATCGACTGTCTGGAGAGTCCAATTGACCGACTAGGACGTTCTAACATGGCCGACGGAAATGATCAGTCAACTGAATGGAGAGTCCAATCAAGCAAGCAAACATATTTCCAACTAGATTGTCAAAAAGCAACCAATCAACTAATTGGGATGTCCAATCAATCGAATGGTAAAGAGATGATGTTGATGTAGTGACGTGTATTGATCATTGCATTAAGAACCAACACAATTGTGAATAGTAAAGTATTCCAATAGAAAGATTGGTATGTCAAGTCGATTGAATGGAGATTTACAATAATAATTGAATATAAAATTCAGTCTCTTTGACTCCCAGTTGATTTGCAAAACCTTGGCCATGACCACCTTATAAATAGGGGGTCTAGTTAAGGATTTCAGAGGCGACAAAAACTAACACTAACAAACATTGTCCTCTCAACTTGTGGTAACATGAGAGACCTGAGCATGTCTTACCCATAAATGGGAGAGACAACAAAGGAGAACAAGTCAATGCTTGCATGTTGACATTAAAGGGATGTCTAATATGAAAAGGTTTCATCATAGTCAACAACTTAAAATTCATAACCTTTTACAAATAATAATCTTTTATAGGTGTTGTACATTACCATCTGTGACAATATTCTTCTTAAAGATGCATTTGCACCCTATGGGTTTCACCACTTCAGTTGTATCCATCATAGTATGTACTTTGTTAGTGTACATGGATTTCATCTCAGATCGCATGGAATAAAGACATTTATTAGAATCTAGTACCTCAATGGACTCATTGTAGGTTGTTGTCTCATCATCATATGTGAACTCAAAATCACTTGGATCTGTCATGAGAGCTCCAAATGTCTCTAGATCTAGATGTTTCCTACTAGGCCTTTGATGTTCTTATGAAATATGAGAAATTTGAGATTCAATAATTACTTCTTATGTTCTTTGTTCCACATCTTTGAGATTTAACATTTTGGTATCCAACAAAGGAACATTTATTTGATTTTGGTCCAAACTTTCTAGATTACTACTTTTCTCATAAGCTTCACTTTTGCAAATATTGGTTAAGATATAAGTGTAAATGTGGTGGTTTCACTATCATATCCCCATAATAAAGTTAGAATATTTACTAAGCTCATCATTGATTATTTCATGTCCAACATTATGTGGTTCCTTCTTTCTTATACACCATTATGCTGTGGTGTTCAAGGTGGAGTCAATTCTGGTACACTAACAAAATCTCTCTAAAGCGATTAAAACTCATGGCTTAGAAATTCTCCTCAATCATCTTATGATTCTTAATATTCTTGTCAAGTTGATTATTCACTTCATTTGAGAATTCCTTAAATATTGCAAGTGATTGTGAATTGTGTTTTAGAAATTACACATATCCATATCTACTACATTAGTAAATTTGGTGAAATATTGATACTCAGCTCTATCACTTTCTTTAAAAGGTCCACACACATGGTGATACACATCTATATCACTTGTATTAAAAGTCTACACATGTCAGTATGTAAGCGTCCAAATAAGTTAATTATACTATCATTCTTACTAGTGAAGGGTGCTTTTGTTATCTATACCAATAAAAAAATCACATGTCTCTATTTATTCCAATACAAATGAGTCCATATAACCATCATTATGGTGTCTAGAGACACAATTCTCATTTATGTTCCCTAGATGACCATGCCAAAGGTAAGTTTATTTAGAAATGGATTTTTTGGTATTATGTTATATACAAGAGGTTAAGATCTAGAAAATAAGTATCATAATACACTTGCAACTATTTGAAAGAAACTCAACTCTAGAAAAAGAAATTGACCTTTCTTTTGTAGAAATTCAAAACCATTCTTGTCCAAACAAGATATTAGAATAATGATGGAATTTACGTAATAATAGTTCTCTAGAACTATTACAATCTCATTGGCACATATAAACTATAGGTTCTTACATCTGTGGAAGAAACTCTTGATGCATTAGCTACATATAGATCCACATCTTCTTTCATTAATGATTTTTTTAGATCATTCTTATTAGAGCACATATGAGATCCACATCTAGTATCCAATATTCTAGATGAGTGTGTGTATAAGTTTATCTCTATAACATAGATACCTAAAAGGAAAATCTCTAACCCTTCTTATTATTTTATATTTGTTGAGGTAAAGAGAGAAATTTCTTTTATAATGTCCAACATGCATAACAGTGGTAATTGCCTTCCTTGACTACACTTTCTTTATAGTTTAGTGAATAAGACTTGGAATTTGGTCTAGTTTTATAACTCTTCTTATCTTACATTTTGTCCTTTGACTTTCTCTTTCCTTTGTCGACCATCAACATGGAATTTTTGTCGTATTTCTTCATATGACCCTCAGTAGTTCTTAACATGCCAAACAATTATAATGGTTAAAGAAAATGTCTTATTGTAGTTCATGAAAAAATGAATGTAAGATTCCAAAAAGTGTTGGAGTATTAAATTAGTGGTCAACTCTTAGCTTAAATGATATCGAAATATTTTTAGGATTTCTATATTGCCAATCAACCTACGTATATGTGTAACGACCTCACTTTCAACATCCACAAATTAAGGAAAGACCTTCTAGTTGAGAGCCATTACCTATATTCCCAAGGATCCATATTAGTCAAATAACAAATAATAGAAAACAATTTCAATTAAATTTCAAATATTATTCGCAATGTGTTAAATGATATATCTCATGGAACTAATACCTACTGAGAAGAGGTATCATATATCTAATCCTCCTTGGTATAGCTTTAATACCTTTGATATCTTTAATCTTATTCTTCATATCTTTATCATGTGAAACATATACCTAAAACATTAACAAATAAATCACAACCAACATATTACTATGTTGTGTATGTCGGGTGCAATCACAATGTGTGCAACTAACATGAGCACATAATAAGCACTAAATATTACAAATAATAACTAGAATATTCTTTACATCTAACCCTTATTGAATATATTATCTTGGGTGTCATCACACTCCCATCTAGGGCTCGTGTGCATCTACCCTTGATATACGTCAATGTAGGGTTTAGAGTATTATCATTTACTTATGTGATACTCATATTGGCATTATAGCTGAACATGAATTAAATAAGCAACCAACAATTTATTTATCAAATTAGTCATTGGAAATCATTCAGAAAACATCAAAAAGCTATATACTGGATAGCCATAATCATAACCATGTATCTTGATGGTGTGCCATGTAGATTATTGTACCGTACTTTATGCATATCTTCCAATAAAGCAATAAAGTGAAGGAATCATCATTTTCATCTGCATGAATTTAAATCCTAAAGTGTCACCAATAATATTATTCACATTAATCAGCTTAAACCCTACTTGGTCATAGTCTAGGGTTTAGAGTTGTCTCAGGTTCAAGATATAGACTAAGGGCTCAAACCCTATTTCTAACACACATTGATCATTAGGTGAAATACTAATTACTATATCGAACATATCTTTGTCAAGATGATCACTTAGATTTTATTAGTTTCATTAATAACACTATAAGATTAGATATTTAAACCCAATTAAACATATGCATGGTGATTCACATTATGAACCCTAACTACACATTGACATGTTAATTATATTCATTTCAAAACACCATAAAGTTCCACATTATCAGATACTGTCACAAAAGTGAGGTTTTTAATGCTTTCATCATATTAATACCCAAATCTATAATCTAGATGCATTAATCACCAATTTAACATATATCAAACTAATTTAGAATAGGTAGAATAATTAAACTCTAAAGGTATTTTATTTGGATTCCTCTTGATTTTATAATCAAAATAATATATAGTTTCATTATTGTCAAAACTACCATTTATTTTCTACATTATTTTCAAATTGCACTTATTCTAACCAATGGCATGCCGCCAGAGTAGGATAAGTAATACCCTTTTCATTACTAAGTGGGCCTGCTATTATTTTTCCTCGAATGACCAAACTACCCCTATGCAATGATTTGGCATGATCACACAAACTATGATATATGGGTCATTTACCCAGCCTCTTCCCCTATTCCTAACTAGCGAGTGTAGGGCCCACGACACTACAGAGCCGTCTTCAACTGGGGACCCCTACTGCCTTGGCTAGGGAAGCACCCAATCCTTTGAATGGCCTGGCCAGTTCTAGCTATCCACTTTGTGCGGCCAACTGTGGCCAAAAGGAGTGGAGGGTAGGTCTAGGTCTCTAGGTACAACAACAAGTTATAATCTGCAGAAGTGGGACGAGGACCATTACCTTATCATCGTTGCTTAACAGTTGAAAGTAGAGCATCTTCCCACTCTAACACAGGTTCTGGACTGCATCAGAGGTCCTATCAAGGCTCATCCTCGATGACAGATGATCAGTGATGGACACTCAGGTCCTAGTTTTTCCTGACTGAAAGCCTCTAGTGCCTACGACTCCAATGCCCCTTGCTCCCCACACAGATTGGAAGCTTCTCACACTCTTCCACCAAGGTTTCCATGTCTCAAGGTTGAATGGAGGTGGCCATGGCAGAAATGATCCAAGGCTGGAGCGACATCTGAAGATCAACATCGGAGACATGTTCCTCACTATTATATCGAGGAGGGAGGATACCTGTAGGGATCACCGTCTTCTTTTGATCAGTCCATGGTATTTCGATGGAATTGAGAGCCTCTGGGGTCTTCATATATATACATATATCCACGGGGAAGCCATTTAGATGCCACCAAGAAGGAAGGTAGGGAGAGGGATAGGGTTGCTTATGTAGCCCTATTTTAGGGCTTTATCTTGAGTCTTTTTGTATCTCAATCACATCTAAATATAGTAGAATACAAGTTAATTCTCTCAATATACATACTACTATCAAATGCACTTATAGACATTCTTTGCATGTTTTTTCATGTACTTAGTGTTAGAGATATGGCTGCTACAACCATGTATCTAGCATGGGTTAAGTCCAATGTAGTGCAACTAGTACATGTGAGAGACATAATTTTATCTCTAGTGCAAATGGCAAAGACTTTTTATCCCACATTGCTCACTCCTAGAACTTTTATGGTCCTTATAAGTAGTATCACATGGGACACTAGTGTCCAAGGGTCCTAGGAGGAGGGTATGCTCACCTCCTTGATGGGTATAGTGACCACAACACACACACACGCACACGCGCCACGCCAAGCCTCACGTGGCCTGACCTGGGTGGGTCAGGCCGGGCATGGGCTCGGTCTTGTGGTTTGTGGATTGTGGATTGTGGATAATGTCTTACGTCTTGTTTTTTCACTAGGATAGAACTACGTAATTAATTATTCAAATAAATAATTGTTTCTTTACTAATCTGATTCGTTAATCCTAACTGGAAAGTGGCTCTTTTACAGAATTATCTGCAATATGTACAAGAGCAACTGAGTGGTCACATCTTAACATGAATAGGATTACCGAGGCGTGTAAGGCTATAAATGGGGCTCTGGTCATTAGGGTTAAATGCATATTTTGAACACACATCTGCCATCCATTTAAGTGTGTGTTTGGAAACACTAAAGCCAGAGTCTTTTGCCGTCGTCACTTCTATGGAGTTATGTGCATACCTTCTCCCAGACGTAGAAAGATCATTCATCCTCTTCCTTCAAAGATGCAACCTATCAGGCAGTGGTTCCTATGGTTGCTTAGCTGCACTGGTAGTGCAACTACTTCATCTGCATCATTCTTCGTCAAGATGAGCGAGACGTCTCTTCTTCAGGTTCATGAATGGGTCGACTAGGAGAACGGAGCCTCTCCATATGGTTTGCAAGGAGCTAATTTCTTTAAGTATATCATGCTCATTTTTCAACAAATGACCTGGTTTGATCCTGACCTTATTTACTTTTATTCTCCTGCATTGGTTTATTCTACATTTTCTTATCTGGGTGAGCCTAAATTGTTAACTTAATTGCACCTGTCACTGTTGCATGTAACAACATAATTCAAAATTAATGATTCTTAGACCATGTGTTTGATGTATGAGAGAGAAGGGAAGAGTTGTAGGATTTATCCACCCATGGAGGGGTCTAAAGAAGACCCCATAGCCTCCTCAACCTATCCCTAATGGCCAAGGGTCAAGATCAAGCAAAGAAGTCCATTGATCATAAAGTTTCAAGTTCAAAATGCTACTGAAGACCCCTGCACGACTGTGGTGCCAAGGAACGGTTGTGCTAAAAAATGTAAAAGTTATAGGGATGATCTTCATGTTGTCAAGATACAACAATATTGCCAAAACAGTCGTGCTACCTAGAATGGTCGTATTGAGTAGCCCCCAAAACGGTTGTGCCAACCAACATGACTGTACTGCCAAGGATCAGAACATGCATGATGACTAGAATGACCTCTAATTCACCTTGCCCAGCACGGCCGTGCTACCGAGCATGGCCGTGCTACCCAGCACGATCATTCTACCTAGCCCCCAACACGGCCATGCTACCGAACTTCATTTCACCACTTTTACTCTGACATTTTCCATTTCCCACCATGGTATTTCTCCCTCACAAAAACCATTCTAACCATCATCCACCACGACCGTTCTTCCCAGAATGGCCATGCTATCACCCAAAACCTACCTTTTTCAACACGAATTTTCCATCAATACCCCCACTTACCCTAGTGCTTCCACCAACATCTATATATACATGGGTGGCGGCCACAACACTAGGTTAGTTGGCTTATCACCCTCCTACCTACTCTAGAGCATTCATTTGCAACCTCCCTTGCATTCAAGACATCCACCTACTATTTCCACCCCATTTCCACCATAGAAACCAAGTTTTCTAAGTTTTCTACCATAATCCCTCACATTTCCATGCTCTTCACCCACCTTGGAGGAGGGAGGTCATTCTACAATAGCTAGGAGGTGAAGGAGAAGAAGCTTCCACGAGCTGCATGGATTCCTACCCTTTCCTTATCCTTTCTTTTATCTTTTATATGATCATGTCTAGCTAAGCTCCTAGTGGTGGGATGTTTTGGTTTAAAATGTTACTTTGATACCATGTTGGGAGAAAATAACTTGTATTGAACATATTTCCATTCTATAATGATTGCCTCTTGCTTCTAACTCATCTCCCATTATCTTGCATGTGGTTTATGCTTTTAAACATGGATTTCTTATTTTATGATGCTTGTTGACACTTAGCTTCTAGGGGAAAATGGAATGTATGTGGCTATCTTAGGAATTGCTCCTAGGTACAAATAGTGGATCCCTATCTAGAACCCTTTATTCACACATACAACTCCCTTCTCCTACAAGTAGGTGTGAGATCTAAGTACCTACTGTAAGTGTGATTAGTGAAATTTTTTAGAGTTTCCTAAAGGCTTGATGGAAAGTAACATGAGGTGAAACACCCTCATCTCTACTCCCATTCCTATGATTGTCTCTCAATTTCCCTAATACCACTTACCCTAGAAACCTAGACTTGCCAAGTCCTATTAGAATTACACCTAGCCCTAATTCTCCAACTAGTACCATAGGGTATATTCTAGTGGCACTTGCCTTGTTGTTTGGTTTGGTAATCTAGATTGAAGATACACAATTTGCTTTCTATGTAACCTACCCCAACTAATATCAAAGTTTCATTCCCAAATGTCCCACCTATCCATCTTATTGCTAAAAATCCACCCTTGCCTTCTTAGCTTGTTAATGCTAGTTTAGTTAATTGCCTTTGTCACTTCTTAGATAATTGATTAGTCCTTGATAGTTAGGTCTTGCTTAAGTAGTTAGGGATCCTTAGAGCTTGCTTTTATTAACTTAGTTAATTAGTTATAACGTAGGCTCTTTCTTGCTTTAGTGCTTATCTTGTTTCTTAGTTGATAATTTGAATTGCTAGTGTAGTGTATCTCCTTGCTCTTTCTCTTTTTACTGTCTTGACTAGTTTCTTAGTCTTAATTTTCTTAGGGTAATCTAGGGATATTGGTAATATAGTTTTGTTCTTTCTCATAAATTTCTTGCAAACGTAGTTTAATCAACCAAAACCAATCCGTAAACCCTCAAACCCTACACTCCACTTTAGGAACATAGACCACATTAACTTAGATGTAGTGCCCCCTCTCTCCCTAAGGATTGACCCGTCTCTTACCGCTTGCCTATACTACAACACGACCTCGTGCACTTGCGGGAACGTGTGATTAGTTAAGCTAGTGTTTTGGACTAGTTCCATATATAAATTTTGAGAGATCTGTGTGTTTTCCCTTAGGGTTTCATGTAGTCACCATCTAGTTGGCTAGTGTGTGACCTTGAGTAGATCACACTAGTTTTCATATGATGAAGTCTTTTCCTTCCTATATATGTGTCGTTTAGGTGATAATAGTATGCATACTTTCTTTAGATGGAAAGTACTTTAATTTATAAGTAACCACCAACCTCCCAATCATGACTTATTCTCTTTTCACGATTAAATATGTCTTTAATATAAAAACCCCTGAGAATGACCGCTCCTTCCTTCTTTGGAATTGTCCAACCCCCTTTCAATAATAATAGACTTAGTTAGCATACAATTCCTTGTATGGAAGGTGTATTTGGCACATATTTAGATTATCGACCATCACTTTTAACAAGCTCTGCACAATTTACAAACTAGATTATTATACTCTTTTTTCTCTCTTATTGATGTATCCCTTAACTCCAAAATTTCAAGGGAAAGTTTTTATTACTTAATTTGGCGTGTGCAAGACTTGGTGGCAAATATACAAGTTAAACAATGTTTTTTTGCCCCTTAAGCAATTATATTAATTGATTCATTTTAGGAATCAATTATTCCTTTTCCCATCATAACTTGGCAAGCTATCCTATATTAATGTATTTTCTCATAGACTGCACTATTAGGTCAAGTAAAACTATTTAGTTTCCATCAAAATATCTTTTCAAAAAATTCTATATTTACTCACCATTTGCTCATTGTCTTTAACAATTCCTTTGTCTAATGGTTTTATCCTTTTTTCTTTAGCCAACCATCATTCATGGATTATTCCAAACGATAAAGACACCAAATTCCTTCTATTTCTTCGACTTGTGCCACAAGGACATCATCATTCCATGAATAATATAAATGGTGAAATTACTTATGAATTCATTTACATGATTAATTTTACCAAAAGTGAGGATATAACAATATGGCACCAAACTAGATCATCCACAATTATGTTGCATTCAAATAGGGCCTTGGTTGTGTATTCTTGAAACATATTCCTAAGATGTGTGTCCATATCTAGGAATCCCATGTACTCGTGTTCTTATAAATCTCACAATTCACAGTCATATCATGAAGCACTTGATATTAATAGAATCATTGGTATGCTTATGATAATCTTTCTCATCCATTATAGGTTCATCTAGAGTTGTTTCTTCTAGTTTTAGTAATTCTAGGAAATTGAATTTACGTTCATGAGTGAGAAATTTTCAATATCCTATACCACCCATGGAAGTTATTCCCATTCAACTTTTCTTTTTTAAGGACCAATAAAACTGGAAAGTTGTTATGTGTGTTTGCCATTATATCTATAAAAAGTATTTGTATGAGTCAAAAACAATATGTGAAATTAATTTTATTTGATGATATAAATTTTTCCATTAATTAATAACTCTTCCACTATATTGATTAGATTTATACCACTCACTACTAATTAGAAGATTAAATCAAGATATATTCTTGTGAGCCAAGATCCATGATACATGAAGTTATGAGTCATCTTTGGATAAGTTCTCACATAATAACCATTTAGGTAGGTAACAACTACCTATTTCATCTAATATAACTATTAGATAGATGGTTGTACAACTCCTTGTCATAAATCATAGTATGATGTATATAGAATCATTGTGTATATAGGTACTTAATCATGTTTATATCACCTTATTTTAGTCAACCTTAAAGGCAAATACAATAAGCTATTCACCCTTCTTTGTAATATCCACATACTTATTATGTTCACCATACTTTGGCATGCACACACGTTGTCGATCGATTCCACATTGGATGCCATTTTATACTTGCTATTAAATTGAGGTATTTGATATTATAGTCATATGTACTAAAAAACCATTACATGTATATTATTGTATATATCATATACTATAACAATTACCACAAAAGATAAAACATGATGTTGCAACTAGTACAACATCTTGAGCTAACAAGTACAAAATTCATATCCCTTGTAACCCTAAAGTCTCATTTATAGGTTCTTCTAGTCATCCGATTGGCAAACCAATTGATTGGTCGGATTCCCTACTTGTGTAGTCCTTTGGTTGTTGATGGAGCTGTCTCGTTGCCTTAATCATGATCTCTTCAAGGACCTTCCTAGTTGGTGTGTGATTCATATCATGTGCTTCTCTCCACCATGGTCCATTAGGAATGTCAATATATCATCCTAATATAATTGCAAGAATTAAGTTTATATTGAGAATGTAGAGGAGAAGGGGAATGGAATGCCAATCATTTACATGCTACATATTTTGATCATAATCCACAAATTTACATGTTTTAGATTACAAGAAATCACCACAATGACCTAGTTTCGATCTCCACATACACTAAACAAAAAGATTTCATCAAAACCACATTATTTAATGTAATATAGATATATCATATCTTAAAAGGTAGTTGTATATTAATGTGGGCACACACTACACAATTATCAACTCATCAAGTATATGTGCTTCTATATATGATCATGCATTAGAATTGCATGAAATTGTTTCTAATAACAATGTATCATTTTGAAGGTGAAAATAAAAGAAAGAATTTCCAACAAAACTATTGAATAATGGATATATTGTACCCATAAAAAATCTATTTATTAAAGATGTTGAAGGAATATAAAATATACCTTTCCACACACTAGTCATCCAAACAAGTAGACATGTCTTATTCCAGTAAAAAACTCACACTTATAGATTTAGATAGTACACAGTTTTTGATTTACTACCTCGTCCTTACCAAATCACCTTGTATTCTCCTTCAAGAAGTTTCTCATCCTCAAGCCTACAACATATGGGAATCGTCCTCTATGTTGTGAACATAGATGTAGAAGATATTAGTGCACCAGTTTGGTCTCTAAGTGGAAGCAAAAATCTAAGTCATTGATGTGCTAGCATATCTAGCTCTCCTTTTCCTCCTATTTTTGGTTGTCCTCCTTGGGATGAATTTATCACTCTCCAAAAATTAGAAATCTTAGACAACTTGGGTTTCAATGTGTCCCTTTGGGCATGCAATGCTCAATATAGGAGAGTCACAGGCATAGATTTCCAAAATTCTAATTTTGTTCCTAATTGCAACTAAGGTAGAATCAAATAAGGACAATTCTGAATCACATCATAATCACATGGTTAGTTATCCAATCGACTGATTGGGTCGCAGAATTGACTGGTTGGTATAACCAATTAACTAAGTAGATTGTCCTTGTTCGATCTGATTAACTAATTAAATTCCAAACCAAACAAGTTTCCCTTTTCCTTGTTGTTTATTGACATGAATCTAATCGACCGATTGGGTTGTCCAATCAACCATTTTT
Organism: Alisma plantago-aquatica; assembly: GCA_963693085.1. Lineage (NCBI taxonomy): Eukaryota > Viridiplantae > Streptophyta > Magnoliopsida > Alismatales > Alismataceae > Alisma > Alisma plantago-aquatica. Next base: position 957,660,960 of record OY856413.1, on the reverse strand, counting down.
CCAAGATCCATAGTCATCATTCAACATGTACACAAGTCTTATGTATTATTTTTGTCCTATTATGCCAATAAGAATAACTAACTAGGGATGTAACAAGCATGAATTCTTTAGAGTATACATATGATACAATGTTCAAGTCTTGAACCCAAACCATATATCATTGAGTCAAAACGTTTTTAGTACATTAAAAATAATCATTAACTCAATACAGAATCAAACATAATAGGTGGAGTTTATTTTTATTAATATTAAAATCATTTACAATGTATTCCTATTGATATCATTTGATGATGGCTCTTAGGACATACAACTAAGAAATAGAAGTGTAAACCTAGAATCCATTATTAACCTCTCATTTTCACATATAAAGTGTAATATAACAACATAAGTGTAAAAGGATACAAAATATCTCGTATGTAGGGAAAAGAAGTCATAAATTAAGGATTATGTACCAAAGTGTTTAACTACAAATAAATAGTGGAGAGATTAATTTCTCACAATGAATGATATATCCCCAATAAATGGTTTACTATAAAATGTACTTATGGACATTCTTTGGATGCTTTTTAGGTACTTGAACCAAACCTTGGATGGAAGAGAGAAAAGGAGGTTGACCTATAGGTTTCTCTACCTCTATAGGAGCCCAAAGAGAGTCCAAGAGCTTCTCCAACCTACTTCTAGTGGTCAAGAGTCAATCTAACTCAATGAGCTTCATGTATTGCGCAGTTGAAGAACAAAGTGCAAACAAAAGTCCCCATTATGACTGTAGTGACATGGAACGAATGTGCTGCTAATGCAAAAGTCACATGTTAAATCTAAGTTGAGAAGCAGTTACAACAAAGTCAGTAACACAACCGTGCTAGCCATTACGGATGTGCCAAGAAGAACCTATCATGGTCGTACCAACCAACATGGTCGTGCTGACCAAAGCTCAAGATGCATGTGTGTGAAAAATAGTCATCACCTAAGTCCCCCACTACATTCGTTCTACCTAGTTCCCACCACGACCATGCTACCCAACATGACCGGACTACCAACCTCCATATATCCAAACTTAACCTAACATTTCACCCCCACTAGAATGCCCTTTCGCTCCTAGCATAACTTTACTACCCCCAACCTACCACAATGATTCTTCCTAGAATGACCATGTTAAAAATATACCCTAACACATTTCTACACTTTTTTCCATGTTACCGCCACTTACCTAAGCTTCCCTAGTCTCTATATATACATAAGTTGTAGCTGGAGCTGAGGGTTCGCATCCCTAACATTTACTACTACATTTATTGAGATCTCACCTGGTGCCACCTACTTAATCCATTTTCACCTTCCCCTACCTTAAAATATTAGTTTTTGATGGCTTTGGCTACTTCCATCCACCTTTCTATACCATCCAACCACTAAGGAGGGAGGAGAGAGAGGACTTGCTAGTGGTGGTGAAGAAGAGAAGGAATTTAATGAGAGCCTATGGCTATTCTCTTTTATAATTTCTTCTTCCTTTTTCCTCTTTTCTTCCATGAGTTGCCCCTCTAGGTAGGCTATTAGGGACTAAAATATGACTTTGATATCATTTTGGGGGAAAATAACTTGTAAACGTCATAATTTCATTCTAGATTGATTGTATTCTACTTCTATGTATTTTCCCATAAACTATATTGTAGTTAGTTCTTGAAAAATTGGATTATCTAGTGATTTGTGTTTGAAACCACCTAGGTCTAGGAGAAAAATGGCATATCCGAGGCTACATTAGGATTTGCTCCTAGTTCCAACTAGTGGATCCCCAACAAGCACCCCATCTCGACACAGATAGATCCATTCTTTATCTGTTAGTGTGGCACATAAGTATCTAGTCTGAAGCATTTAGCACAACTAGGTTGGAGCTATTTGAAGTATATATGTAGGTGATGTGAGGTGAGATACCATCATTGCCATCCCCTCTTACTATTCTTGGAACCCAAGTGTCCTAAGATCTTCTACCCTAAAGACCAAGAATTCATTAGATCCTAGTAGAATTTCACCTAAACCCTAATCCAAATAAGCATCACAAGGTTGGATAGGGTGTGGTAGGGTGTAGTTCCCCTTCACTCATCCTATTCAATCCAAGACCAATTAGTAATTTAGGACAATTCTTTAGCATTTATCTTGTTCTTTGGTTTAACATTCTAAATGAATGAATATGGTTTGCACATTATAAACTACAACCTAGGCTCTAGTCACATCACCCCAGACGGCCTACATTTCCCATTACTTGCATTTAAACTCAAATTGCTTTCTTACTAGTTACTTCTTTCTTAGCCAGTCTTTACTTTCTTAATTAGTTCATTGCCTTTTTCATGCTAGTTTAACTTTCCTAGAATAGTTAGTGCTCTCTTGTAGTTAGTTGTGTTTGTGTTTTCCAGGTGTTACTAGTTTAGGTCCTTTATTGCCTTTCTTTTCTTCTAGTTTTCTACTTTTAGTGTAATTTCCTTCTTAGTTCAAGTAGTTTCCATCTGTAGGTTGCTAATTAGGATTGATTTGTTAGTCTAGTGTTAGTGTTAATTCTTTCCTTCTTTGCCTTCATCTAAATTATTCTTTTGTTACTTAGCTTGCTTTGTTTATTAATTAGAATTAAACTATCTAGGATAAAAGTAGATTTTGTACTTATTTTTCTTTAATTTCTTGTTTGAACCTCTAATGTAATCAAGCCAAATTAAAGTAAAAACCTTCAACCCTATACTCTGCATTAGGAACCTAACCAAGACTAACTAAGCTCTATTGTCCCCTCCCTCCCTTAGATTCAGCCTCTAGCTTGCCTTCTCTATACTTTGATATGAACTCGTGCATTTGAGGGTGAGTCTTTGTACATTTGAGCGTGTCCATATTAGGGTCTCATAAATTTATAAGGCCAAGTATGTGCATATAGTGCACACAATAATCATATGTGCATTTTTTGAATCATGAGACAATACATTGGTATGTTCATTGACAATGAACATGAAAATGACTTATTTCATTGACTATTCATGTGCTTGAAAATGAATACAATATGACTTATTTGGTCAAAGCATTGATGTGTTTTTAATAATTTATTTTTTGAGCACTCATCAAATTATATATAGGAGTCTAGAGTTTTATGTGGACGTACATTATGTGTTTTTGGCCTTGACCATGATTACGGTCTTAACCCATGACTATACTCATTGATCTATTGTGGTAAAAGCTCAAGATGTTATTTTTTTCTAGTCAGGGCAATATTTCTACTCATAATCTTGTATTTAGAGAAAAATGGCCAGCAACATGACTACTGGATATTTGGGATTGGGAATGTAATGGTCAAAGATTTAGTAACACTTACCATATTTGTAGTAGTGATTATATTTACTAACGTTAATCAAGTTACTATACTTTTCATACAATAGTTACAATTTACATAAGAATATACAAATTTTTTGTCTGAGATTCTTTTTTTCCTACTCCTAAGTACTTTGTCCACATGGGTAAAAGAGCCAATATGCACAACAAACCACAATTATACCACTATTTTTTTGTCTAACAAAACATTAACCGTTCAAACTTAATCATTCATAAAATTTCAAACAATTTCCTTGTTTTCATATATATTTTTTTAATTTCACTCAAATTATACCAACCAAAATAGAAACAACACGAGAAATTGAAAAGAAGTTATTGTTGTCTGATTGCCTTGCATGTATCCTGAAATGAAAATCAAACCTATAGGTGCTTGTGCATGTTTGACATGACTTTGAAGCTTTTCACAAGTAACCAAAAATCATCTCCCATGCTATATATAATCCTCAGTTGCTCACACCAACTCCATTATAACATGCACCCATGTGATTACATGGGTGGACAAGTACCTATGTTTATTTCAAGCCCTCCTTCTCCCTCTACAACTATATAAAATATTGCATCCAAGAAAAAACTTCTAGGTACACTTTCCTTGGGATTTGTCTCCAAGCCTGCAACAAGTAAAGGTATGTATGCATACATGAAGCATATTCTTTTAGTGATTCTACAATTGTTGCATGAAACATTGTGCTACAACTGCAACTGAAATCAATTAATCATCATGTCTCATCTTTTCTAACAGTTGCATAAATTGCTTGTAGGGTCGAGAGGAAGGGCAAGTACTATGTGTTGGAACCCTTTGCATACGCCCCAATCATAAACATGCCTACGGAAAATGGGGAGAAGAGGTGACAAAACCTAACACCGTCATGAATGAGATGGAGCGATTCATTCACAAGTCCATCTTCTAGTACTCAACAATCCATCAAAATTTCGCCAAGTGAGTGTGCTCGAAGTTGTGTTGTTCTTTTTGTTGTCTTTGTGTTGTGTTTAGTTAGATTTCCTTCCTATTTACATGCTTGAGTCACACAAAATGACTAGTACAAAGGGAATATACCTTCTCATGGAGGACCATGTGTGCTCTACATCATGTCAAATATTGGAGATACAAAATATTGTTAAGTTCATGAAATTATATCATCCTAATGCACTACGCATGGGAGATATTGAACTCACTTTGAAAGAATAATATATGATTACATCATGAAAGTTCTCTTCCAAAAATGAGGTTGTGCAGAGAAAGGAGAATGTAATTATAATTCTTTAATAGAATATATAGAAGGTAAAAGATACACAACACTCATTGTACATTCACTCTTATACCCAAAAAACACATATGAACTATGTAATATGCATCTTATACACACACGTTGTGTGTTTTACCCACATATGGAACAAAATAATTGTAAAACGCATGCCATTGGCCCCAAGAGTGAGGAACCCTATAATCAATGTTCATTTTGGGCATTACGCACACCATAACTAGGTACACCCACACCTAGTAAATTGATATTGCATACATTAATGTTTGATAAGAAGTAAATATACATAACAAAAGTCAATCATAGGGAATAATTCTTCAAACAATATACTAGGCATACCAAGCAATATACTTGACTAACATTTGAACATATTGGAAGTTACACTTCTAGTCCAAGTAGACTAGAAAGTCATCATAAAGTAACAGTCCTATGTACTTTATTCAAATTATTTTAGAGTTACTTGACTCGGTAAAAGCTCACTAAAGGGATAAAGCCAAAAGATGCTTTAAATCAAATTTAATGAAGTCACTTTGACGATATTAGAGGTTCTTGTATGCAAGGGTCCTCATAACACAAATCAATGTTATTGATTGTAGATGTAAAAACATTCCTAGTTATCAATTCCCATGATCTACACACTCAAAGAAAAAGTTTGAAATCTAAAAAAAGATCATTAGTGATAATTATTGGGCTTGTCATCATGAAAACATGCAAAAAGTACTAAGGATATGGATGTCAAATATTTTATGCCTTAGAAAATTTAGAAGAGTACTTTTTTGATATTTCATCCCCAAAAAAATATCACTAATCAAAATATCCTATATGAAAATATTATGAATATCTTATTTCATAGACTTTAATGTCTAAAAATACATACTCTAAGGTCACATGATTGTAGATCCATTTTTTTGACAAAAAAACATATAATTCTCATTATATAAGGACAATCATTATAGTTGATTAATATATTATAAGTTCATCTGAATTATTGGGGCCATTAATCTTATTTCCTGAGACTCTATGATGTTGTTGTGTTGCAACTTCAGTCCAAGAGTGTATTCCAAATGGTTGTGGTCTAGTCCTTGAATCCTCTTGGATCTAACTGGCTTGACTACGCTAGCAAGGATCGATATTGGGCCTACTCAACCCCACAGATGCACGTTGAGCCATAGTCTAATATGGTCCACCCAGACCATTGTTTCATCTCTCTTTTTAGATGCATGTTGGCCCCTGACCCTAGGTCCCCTATTGTTTTGCAAGAACATGGAACTAAAGATTCAAGTTTCTCCAATGACTACTATTGCTCGATGTAGCTATAGCATGGAGGTAGAACATTTGGAAGTCAATGTTGGCCCCACATAATCTTCTATCTCCTTGTTTTCATGATGGTGGATCCTAGGTGTTGAGAGGACGATCCCAATGCCACCTAGAATCACTAGGCTACCATGGAGAAGAGAGATAAGATCTTAATGATTTTTACTATACAAACATATGATATATCATCCTTTCCTTAAATTATAACTATCATAACCTTTCTAGCTCTCTTATGCTCACCCAACGATGGATTGGTTTTGATGCAATGAATGATGAAAAATGGAGAAATTAATATATGTTGATATACTTAATATCACTTTTATATAAACCATCCATTGGGTCAAACAACTCTTCCAGAGATTTAGGATCATGGGGAAAGACATTTTATAGGATTGATCCCAAAATTCTCATAGGCAACCCTTGATTGATTATTGAATTAATCCGAGGTCTGAAATCAACAAACTAAACACAATTATTCCCACACCTTCCTAATTGAAAATTATGTAACTTCAATTTCATAGATCCAAATGCCATGAGAATTTGACATTGAATTTATGATTTTAATTTCAGTAAAAAAGAAACCAAAACTTGCAAATTTTAATGTCTTAATTAGTCCTCCTAAAAAGGCATACATAAAAAGGTTTCAAACCAAGACAAACTGTCAAAGGTATCAAGACTCCTCAACTAGACCTATAAATATTAATATTGTTTTTGTGTATGCCTTGGACAATAGATACCTAATTTCATAATGGTAAAGGTAATTCTATCTATTACATTTGTCTCAGTAATAATATAATGACACATACATAATAGATGTCTAAAGAATGGTGTTAATATATGGCATGTCTTCATGTTTAAGACCTGGTAAATGAGACCATATGTATGATAAGAGTATATGTATTCTTGATGTCCCTAGTTAGGTATTATTGTAGAACCTAACATACACAATACATAAGAATAGAGTGTGTGCTGGGTGATGACAAAATCCCATAAGTCAAAATGGTATATCAAACCAAACACATAGGTACTTTTTATAT